>NC_069429.1:46719835-46795522 GCF_026875155.1 Cherax quadricarinatus
GCGGGGTCTTCGGCAGGATGCCCCATTATCACACTTTTGTTTGCATGTGTTCAGGATCCCTTTTATAGGATGGTGGAGTTTCGTCTAAGGACAGGGGGGGGGATGGTGAGCAAAGCCTTGGCCTGTTTTGGTGGGCTATGTTGATGATACAACTATTTTGGTGATAAAGGAGACACGGTTAGGACTTTTGGAGGAAGTTGACACAATTTTGGGAGAGCTACGGGGATGAAAGTAAATCTGGAAAAGTCAATGATAATGAGGCTGGGAGAGGGGGCAGGGAGATTAGATTGGGGATGTGATTTTGTGCAGGGAGAACCAGGAGTCTGAAAATCTGTGGTGTTGTTTATGAGGCTGACCTGGTGCGGGCAAGGATTAGCAATTCGAATAGGATGGTGGAACAGGTGCAGTGACGTTTGGGAATGCTGCGACCTCACCTTTAACCCTTAGGCAACGTGAAATTTTGTCATAAATTTGTATTTACTATATAGTAAAGTCAGGTTTGTTTCGGCAGTGTGCCATTAACAGGAACACGATCACGAGTATTCTTAGAATGGTGTTCAAATTTTTGTGGGGCTCAGGGTGCAACTGGTTGCGAAGGGAGGTAGTGACATTGCCGGAATGTAGGGAAGGGTTAGGTTTGTTGGACTTGAGAAAGTGCGTGAAATTTTGTTTTTATTAAGAGGGAAGTGATGAGTGCAGGTGCATGGAGGACGGGGGCAGCTAGATAAGGTATATGCTCACATGGGGGAAATGGTATGGAGGGGCGGAAATGAAGGAATGTGGAAACAGTGTTACGTGCTTTAGTGTTAGCCAGGGAACCGGGAAAAGTAAAGGTGGGAACTTTTTGTAAATTGTTAGAGAGGCATGTATGGCGCCGGTTGAAGGGATCTTCCCCATGATTTAGTAAATTAAGGATACGACCTGGGCCGTGTGGGGTTTTATGTATCGTTTCCTGCATGGGATTTTGCCATCGGGAGCGATGCTCCGAGATAGGGGGGTTTTATCGAGGGTGGGGGGTGTCGCAGATCCCAGTGGGGAAGAGACTGTGTATCATGTTGTCTATTTTTGGGAAGGTTTGGAGTGCATCAGGGTATGGATGAATAAGATTGTGGTGGGGGTGGGGGGTCAAGGTGTGTCGGTATTGCGAGCGTTGAGTCTTGATATGAGTGTGGGGATGAGGGTGTGGTAAGGGGTTTAACATATGTAATCGGGGATTACATATATGTTTTGTGGGATATGAAGGGGGAAGGAGAGTGGGGATGTGCTGAGAAGGACTTTGGCAGCGACGTTTTATCGAACCTTGTGTCGCAATAGAGAAAATTTTTGGGGGAAAGGTTGGATGAGGTTTTTTCCGAGGGTTATAGGGGCCCCTAACGTAAGGAATTAATTGGCGTTATACGGGGTTTTAACTGCTGGGGTGGGGGTAAATTGGTAAAAGGGGGGGTTCAGGGGTATTCAACGGGCTCCCCTCCTTGGGTGTGCAATGATGGGTGATTGGGTGTGATTGGAGGTTCTCGTGGGGGAACTAGATGAGAGGTTGTGAAAGATTAGTTTAGCTTAGTTCCTTAAATGGGGAAGGTTAAATGGAAAGTTTAAATATATAAATTATGTAATATGTTATTTTCCTTTGGTAGCGTATTATGTTTCGCTTGTACTGGTCTTGCAATTGAATTTTAAACTTTTCTTGAGAGGATATTCCTTTCCCTATATAGACTGTGGCTAAACAATGTATCAAGTATCAATTGTATGACCTCAGGAGTCACAGCAGCTCATGCTGACTGCAGTGTGAGGGCTGATCCCCATCGCAGCCAACCACACTTCACCCTGCCCCCCCTCATAATGACCCCCCAGGACAAACCAGGTACCTCGGGTGGGAAATACTGGCTCAGCCTGCCTTCAGACAATGGGGTTGAGCACCTCACCTGGGGAACATGTCAACAGACCCCCCATCACGTCGGCTGTCAATACCAGCCTAGCTGAGTCAGCTGACAGTCAGCCAAGGAGCTCAGTGACCGGGACTTCACGTCTCCAATGTTCCAAGTCTTGCCCCTGTGGTTTTCCCAAACCTGATGTCGTGCAAAAAAAGTACTGGAAACACAACAATTTCTCCTGAAACAACAACGTGAACAACACAAGGAAAGATGTGTAGAGTGTACTAATAACAAGATTGTCACAATTTGTGAAAGCAAGTATAAGGTTGCTGAACAAGGTCGTGGTGGTGTTCTTAATCACAGTAATGACGAATATAATTATGGAAAATTTTCTAGGGTGCTTACCTGTATGTACCTCAACATTATATACATACCAGTAATCTCATTGGGAGACAATCATATTGTTTACCGTAGTCACCCCGTGTAGACATGTGAGAAAACTTAACCACCCCTGGTCGCGGCAAGTGGTCCCCTCGACCTCACAATCTTATCCATATCTATCCGAGACCAGTATGGATTGGATAGCACCCACAAGTACGGTGCTAAAATTTAATTGTGGATGTAAAAGATTATATTAGTTTAGCTAAAATGAAGGGGGGGGGGGGGTGGGATACACCTGGATACATACATCAAGGGAAAACATTTGTACATAATCCCAACCACTTACCAGATGTTCTCTGGTGGCCCTTGATGTAGCTGGATCACTCATAACCTGTCTAATTACAACATAACACAACTGGCCAGCCATAAGTCTGTTATAACTAGAAGGGTTACTTAACTGTGGGTGATGGTTTACTCCTTTTTTCCTCCATTCACCATCTCATTTTCGATGTCCTGCTACACCGACAGGGTTTCTCATTCCAGCAGGACGAGGTATCCGTTGGTTTGTCCCGCTTTAAAAGTCGTGATAAAGGGCGCTTCACTTTCCTCGTCTCGGGAACAACGAGGTCCTAACGTGTTCACTCAGAGCAAACGCTTATTTTCACTTCATGCATTCTCTTAAACTTAGCAATTTATCATTAATTTACATTGCCAATTCACAAGAACGATTTAATGGCTCATATTTATTTACACATTAGAGTCACTCCATTAAGATCTGAGACCGGAGTGATGTTTAAAAACCAAGGGTATTTTTTTTTCCCCAAAAACACAGTCCATGTGACGCCCAGTCACCATCGGTCCTAACCCTTATTCACTCAATTTTTCCACTCTATTACCGCGGTCGTTAAATCACTTCCCTCAACCTCCACCGGAACATTACGACACTTCTATTACAAAATTTGAGCCTATATTAACCCTTTTTAGGGCTTGCCGTAATGCTTTTTTCGGTGGTTCCATCTTTCCCAGTTCCTTGAAACCTTCAAAAAAAAACCGCCCATCCCACCCTCCCCGGCCACCCGCGATGCGCAAAGGGAACTTCGTTCTACTCTATTTTCAAATACATTTTGACTCATTCGGCACATAAACACCTATTGGGCGCTAATTAGTTTCGGAAAATTTAAAAAATTTTCCACATGCGGCCGGCGGAAGTCGTTGTTAACGACTTAAATTGCGTCTTCCTCCAGGAACGTTTCCAGCCCTCCAGATTGCGCTGCGTTTCCTGGTGGGTCCTTACTAAGTTTTCTCTTGCATTACCGGGTCAGTGTCTTCAATATCACTCGTGTCATTTCCTTTAGTTTCCATCTGACTGGATTGAACCACCTTTAATTCTAAGGGAATTAATTATTAAGGTACGCAAACTTTCCCTACCACGACACAACACTTGAGTTTCTGACAACACCTTGTGCATCTGGTAAAAATGTAACTACCTTGCCCAGAGGCCACAATTTTCGATGTTGTCCGTATCAATTAACACAATGTCCCTGGTTGAATTTTTCTGTCAGTTTACTGCCTGGCGCCCCCATAAAAGGTTCACTAGTGTAAGAAGATATTCTTTACCCCACACATCAAGCAATGAAAATTCCCTTTTTTACATCTTGAATTGTCACTCAACACAGTAGTTATTTAATCCTCATCATTCCTCGGGATTCTCTGTAGATAAGGTGCAGTTCTAACCTTTGTCCACATATTAGGAGAGGGAGTCGTATCTCCGCGTCAGAGTGTCCCGCTCATGTATAAGAGGGGCGATTGTTCACTCGTTTCTCTGCTCCACCAACACTGCCCGGAATTCCCTCCAAATCAATTCTTTTCCTGTGTAGCACCTTAAAGACATCTTTTCACTGTACCATATTCTTTCTACAGTCCTCCTGCCAAGGGGCTCTGGGGTAATAAATTTCCAACCACCCTGGCTGGTCAACAAAGACTGTAAAATCATACTCTTATTTAATTTCAAAAGTGTTGAGACCCGCTACAAAATTTGGGTGGCATTATCTAGTCTCATCTTGGACGGTTCGCTAGCTGAAAATTTCCGGAACGCTGTATGAATTTCTGCAGCAAGTCCTGAGCCACTTCTAGTGAACGCCCTAGAAAGCTGTACAGTGAATAGACATATTACACCTTCAAGGGACACCATCTGAATACCTGTCTAAATGATTGGCCCCTAAGTCCACTCCGGTCACATCAAATGGTTTTACCACTGCACCGTTCCTTGGGAAAGGTGGAGGACCTGGGTACATTAGTTCGCATCCACCCAGCGAAATATACACAGACTGAAAAACCTTTTTACACTTTGCCGTCCTTGTGAAACCAAGGTTTCCCGAATACAGTTTAAGTACCTGTACCCACCGTGCACACTATTATGGGCATTAAAGACAATCAAGGTTGTCAGGTGATGAGTTTTGGGCAGCAAGATAGGGTGCTTAGCATATTTCCCCAATTCAGCATTTTGTAACCTGCCTCTGCACCTAATTACATCATCCTCTAAATACAGCCCCAGCTTTTCTATTATTGAGCCTTTCACAATTTTTCCGTCCATCATGAATTTAAATCTCATCCCTGTAGGTTTCTTCTTGTCCCCTCTGTAGCCAGTATTTCAGGGGATGGGGAAAATTATGTGAGATATTCATCTTCTTATAAATTAAACACTAACCTGGTCACACTAATCAGCTTAGGTAAGGAAGAAAAACCTGTTCATATCAATGGCTAAGGGGGGGACTACTGACCGGAGTGTTCCCTCCCGTAATTTCGACAGGAGCAATATGTGCCTTTTGCACCGGCCAGTTAATTTTGTCCCCAGCCAACTTGGCCCTTTTAAAAACCACGATAAAGCACTCACAAATTTTTCATAAGTCAAGCCTCGAGACAAGAAGTCAGCTGGGTTCTCGTCACCAGGAATGTGATTAAAGGTTAACATATGCTGACCCAAACTGTTTATTTCTCCTGCATTGATTGATTTCAGCGACTCTGTTTTTTTACATACACAATCTTACTGTTACCATTACGAATCCATTGAAAGGGAAATACCTCGTTATCGGGCCCAAAATTTTAGGGTGTCGCTGATATTTATCTCTCGCAATTTATTTCTTATTTTAATTGGCTAATTTGACACCTACATAAATGGCCGTTAATTCCCAAAATGGGGTAAGGTGCGTGATTTGATTGGAGCCACCTTAGCCTTAGACATAACAGAGAAAGGCACTTTTTACATTGAAGGTAAGCGACTGCTCCATATGCTAATTTCAAAGCATCGCAAAAAATGTGGAGTACATTTTCTCCATTTTGACTGGCCCTTTAAAGGGGGAACTTCAACTTTTGGTAATTTACATATTCCCCTATTAGTTCTTCCCACCTTTCAACAAATTCCCTCAGGTAGGGTTTCATCCCAAGCACACTTAAGCTTCCATGCTTCTTGTATCAAAAATTTCCTCTTATGGTAAGTGGGGACACTAAGCCCAGTGGATCGAAGCAAATTTTTAAAAATTCTGCAAGCAAGACTCTCTTGGTTAATTTTTTTGGGCATGCTGTAGTCATTTGACTTTAACGATAACAAGTCTCCCTCTGTGTCCCAAGTCAGTCCCAGCACATTACTATATTTGGACACTTCAACTCCAGGGTTGTCTTTATTTATTTGAACTCTTAAACTGGACGAAATTCTGTTCCATTCCCTCAGGGGGATATTTGCACCTTGCATTATTTCATTAGCCCCTGCGTATATGCTCATTAGTTCCTCTTCAGTAGACGTCACCCCCAGGAAATTGTTCACATAAAATTGTTTACCCATTACTCCACTCAGTGGACCCACCCGTACGCTTAAGGTGTGCATTTATCGTTGCCTGGAGTAGGAACGGAATGGAGGTAGCACCAAACAATTCACTCCTGAAGCGAAAAGTCTTCAAGGGGACTAAGTGGGTCACTAGGATTCTCGGCCATAAGAACCTAGTGCAATCCCGGTCAGCCTTTCCCGCAGACCCCCTCTCAGGAAGCTTTACTTATTTCTGCCGTTTAAGGCATAATTCTTAACCCTGAAGTTTAATAGTATGTCTCCCATTTTTCCGTCAACGACGGACCTGTCATCAAACAGTCATTCAAACTAGGTACACTTTTATTACTCCTGGCACTACAATTAAACACAATCCTCAGAGGAGTGGTCTTAGAATCCTTCTTCATCCGGGTGTGGCAAATAGTGACCATAAACTGGGTTTGCTCCCGGGGGGTACCTCCTCTATGAATTTGTTATTTAAAATGCTCATTAATTATATCATCGTAAGCAGTCAACAGTTCTGGTGTCTTGCTCAATTCGTGGAGCTGAGCCTTTAATTGTCCATTACGCCATCCGGTAATTAGTTGGTAGGTCTGGATGGTTAGCTTCCACGGAGTCCACCCGTATTGTCCAGATTCAATTTAACATCCTCTGGGGATTGTTCTTGAGTAAGGGAATCATTGGACTTTCTTCATTTACATTGTCCTATGCTCTCCATTCCATAAATTTATAACAGGTTCAACTTCATCCTTATTGAAGTTATTTATGGGGGATAAATTCATGGTAAGACACCGGGAACTGTATTTATGGGGTTCCTCCAGGTCATTCATATGGTACGAGGAAGCCTGCATACATCTGTGACCCCCTGCGGGTTTCCCTTAAGAAGGGTGACTCCGCATTCTTTGTCCATACCCTTTAAAAAGGTGGCATAATGGTCACTACTATCAAAATATCTATTGGACCCCAGATCATTATTTATCCAGAAGGTGCCAAATTTACCTTACTCGAAGCCTTTCAGTAGCTTCCAGCCCTATTGTTGATATTTTCTGGGGCTATCCACATTTACGGAAAAATACGTTTTTCTCCATTTTCCCAGCCGGGCAGTTACATAAACAGTGTCGTTTGAGGGCCTCATTATTCGAGGGAAAGCCAGATTTGCTTGAGTATAGCAAGACTCCCATTTGTACTTCATCCCATTAAGGCCATTACGTTTTATGAAAGGTAGTTGTGTTTCCCTGACCGTAATGCTTTACAGTTTTGGATTTACGCTTTTTTCTTAACACCACATTCCCAAAACAGGCAAAGCTACCTCAGCTAGGCCATCTTTACCGACGTTAGCGGCATCTTTACGTGGGCTACTGTTGTGTCCGGGTTATTATCACTATCAGTACTATTTTTACCCTTATTACGATTGATCTCCCTTACACATAGCTATGTGGTGTCTTCCCTTTGTTACACTGATAAAATAGTGCAGGTTAGCACGGCAATCCCCTTACATTTATGATTTCCTAAACACCCGATTTCATCTAGCAAGCTCTTCCAAATCTTTCACTTTAACATCCCATGAATTATAAAGGGATTACAGTTCTTAGAGAAATAGTTACCGTTTTTCAGAAGATTCATCTTCCCTTTCTTGCCTGACCTCTTATCAACTGGGCTACCCTTATTGTGGTACTTCCTCCTCCCCTTGCTTGGAGGTGGAGAACCACTATAACTGGCACCTGTCACTTGATACGTGCCCACGTAACCCCGTGATAGGTGGCTTTGGATTATTGATATTAGGATAAGGTTTCCCTTTGTGGAACTTGGCAGGTGCACTGGGGTCTGTAGACGTGGTATTCCTAGAGGTAATGGGTTGGCTGGTCTGCAGTTGGACAATTACTCTTGCAGTCCCACTCTTTTTTTCTTCCAACCTGAAGTAACCCTTGTGATATCTGTTAGATAACCACTCTATTGGGCTTGTGGTTCAATTTATTCTGAATCAAGGCCCCTCAACAACCACTCTGTCCCTCCAGATCATATTTTTACTCAAGGTCTTAAGAGTGCTTTCTAGTTTGATCCTAAATTGCTGTAAGCTGTTGCGGTTGTGATCTGGAGTCTTCAAACTAGCCAAATTAGCTACTAGGTCCAGCCTACTTTGCTCCAAGTTACCGTAGTGACCTCCAACAAGTCAAATGCCTCACTATAGGAGTCATCTACATTTGGGAATGCTTGTATGAGACATGCGCATCTCCCCTTACTTGTCCCTTTAAATAGCATAATTTGGGTAACACTTGCAAGATCACTCCTATCATGTACGACTGCTTTAAAGATAGACCAAAACCCTCCCAGTGTTCTCCCGATTAAACACAGGCAACATAATTCTGGGAGTTTTGGTAGACCCTCTGACTTTCCTTACTAGGTTGACCAACAACATTGTTTACCCTTTACCTTCTCCAAAGCCTTAGTTTTTGCAGGACACAATGTTGTCCCTCCCCTTCATAATGTTTATCCAGCAGCCGCTCTCCCTTTCAGCATCATCTGCACAATTCTCTAGCAGCTCTTTTCATAGTCTTTAAACCACAATCTATATGACTCATGTTTTATTTCCTAAGGCATCTAGGGTAGCTTTAATTCATCAGGGTTTACCGTTTCTTGTCTCATTAACTCCATACACTTCTTGTATGATTTAGTAACATGACCCCTTTCCCAGCTTGTAGTGACGCTTTCTTTGCTTTGGCATCCATGGACTTGCCAGTTGCACTAACTTCCTCAGACCCAGCCATGGTTAGGGAATTAATAATCACCCATTATACTACTTAAGTAGACGCCTTATAAGAGTAATTCTTGCACTTTACTCTTGTATAAATCCTAGCCACCCATGTGCTAGCAATTTATTGGGCTAATTATCATCCATCACACGATCGAATTTAAACCCTGCACCTACACCCACTTCCTTCAATCAGTCACTTAATTATTAAGTAATTAATTCAATTAATTTTTTCAACTGATTGCATCCGGAAAAAAACACAAGGATCAACGGGCAGATATGGAAAATTTTCTAGGGTGCTTACCTGTATGTACCTCAACATTATATACATACCAGTAATCTCATTGGGAGACAATCATATTGTTTACCGTAGCACCCCGTGTAGACATGTGAGAAAACTTTAAACCCCCCCTGGTCGCGGCAAGTGGTTCCCCTCGACCTCACAATCTTATCCATATCATCCGAGACCAGTAGGGGTTGGATAGCACCCAAAAAGTACGGTGCTACTAATTAATTTGGACTGTATAGATTATATTAGTTTAGCTGAATGAGGGGGGGGGGGGTAGGATACACCTGGATACATACATCAAGGAAAACATTTGTACATAATCCCACCACTTACCAGATGTTCTCTGGTGGTCCCTTGATGTAGCTGGATCACTCATTAACCTGTCTATTACAACATAACACAACTGGCCAGCATAAGTCTGTTATAACTAGAAGGGTTACTTAACTGTGGGTGATGGATACTCCTTATTCCTCCATTCACCATCTCATTTCGATGTCCTGCTACACCGACACGGTTCTCATTCCAGCAGGACGAGGTATCCGTTGGTTTGTCCCGCTTTAAAAGTCGTGACTCAAGGCGCTTCACTTTCCTCGTCTCGGGAACAACGAGGTCTAACGTGCTCACTCAGAGCAAAACGACTTATTTCACTTCACGCATTCTCTTAACTTAGCATTATTATCATTAATTACATTGCAATTCACAAGACGATTTAATGGCTCATAATTATTATACACATTAGAGATCACTCCATTAAGATCTGAGACCGATGAGTGATGATTAAACCAAGGGTAATTTTCCCCGGGACACAGTCCATGGTGACGCGCCAGTCACCATCGGTCCTACCCTTATTCACTCAATTTTACCACTCTATTACCGTGGTCCCGTAAATCACGTTCCCTCACTCTCCACCAGGAACAGTTACGACACTTCCTATTACGAAATGAGGCCTATATTAATCCTTAGGCTGCCGTGAATGCCAATTTCGTGGTTCCATGCTTTCCCAGCTTCCTCTGCACCTTCAAAACAAACCCGCCACATCCCCCCGCACATCCGCGCATGCGCAAAGGGAACTCTCGGTTCTACTCTATTTTCAAATACATTTTTGACTCATATCGGCACATAAAACACCTATTAGGCGCTATAGTTTCGGAAAATTAAAATTTTTCCACAATAATATTTGTGTTGATAACTGTAGTGAGCATCATAATGAAGGCTGTGGAGTCAATGATGTTAGTAATAGTGATGACCGTAATATAAGTGGTGGTGAAGAGTGTGATGAGAGCGGTGGTGTCTATAATGTTAGTAATAGTGATGAGCGTAAAATAAGTGGTGGTGCAGAGTGTGATGAGGTTAACCACATAGACATTAATGTTGAATACAATACTGTTGATAAATGTAATGAACACAATGTTGGTAGTGGCGCTGGTGATGACAGTTGTAGTGTCGCGTGTAATGTTAGTGGAGGAGGGAATGTGAGTGGTGGTGTCACCTATCATACATTCACACATAAACAGCGTCGTGCTCTGGGTTTACGAAGACTCCCACGAGGCCTTACAACTGGAGGTGCACTTACAAAACTCATGGACAAGGGTAGCACTGTTGACATTGATAAGGTCTGCTATTTATATGAACAATTTTTTCATTATGCTGAGAAACTCGAGATGATCCCAGGATACTATAATGGATCAAACTCGTATAAATTTCTATATTAAGCTGGAATATTGCATCACTTAGAAAAAGACTTCCTGACCTTCATCATAAAGTAACCACCGAACCCACTGACGTTGTGTGTCTACAAGAGTGCAGAGTCCCTGAAAAATCCCAACCCCCTAAATTACCATCATTGTTGCATAATAACCTCAAATCTACTAACTCTTGTGTTCTATATATTAAAAAATCGCTTCCCATCAACTTCTTGCACACAAAAAAACAGAGGGGTTACAATATCACGGTTTTTAGGATTTATATAGAGAACTCTGCTCTCAACATATTTAACTTGTATGCTCCTGCTGATAAATTTAATTACTTGGAGCTCTCAACCTGTGCTCATTCTGAGCCTACTCTTATTATTGGCGATTACAATGCAAGACACAAAAGCATTGGAAACTCACAGTTTGGTAATCGTAATGGTAATCAACTGTTGTCACTCTTAAACAGTCTTGATAATGTCCAAATTGTAGGTGATCTTAAACCCACACATATCTATGGAGGCGTCCTTGATCTGTGCCTGGGCTTCAACATTACTTCTGCCAGCTGTGAGTCTTCCATTGTAACAGATATAGCGTCTGATCATTTCCCTAGGCTAACCTCACTAGATATTTGTAATACTATCCTTCCTGGTGGGATATTCAAACGGAAATGTTTTAATGTTCCCACTGATCAGCATGATGACTTTGTTGCACATGTGACTGACTGGTATAATTCCTATGAGTGTTCCTCTGTAGAGACCTTTAACAGTGATCTTGTGAGCAGTATTCAGAACTACTTGGAGCCGCCACTGAAATCTCTTGGTACTCTAAACCCAACAAACTTCCATAATAATCATACATTTTTCAAAAACCATACTTATTACAATGATTCTAAACTTCGTACACTGAAACGTACTGCTCGCAGACTAGGCCTAGCCTATAGAAAACATCGTACCCTTGGAATGCTGGGCTCTTCCAAACTGCCTTTGCTGCTGCCAGAGAGCATATGACAGAGCTGCGGCAAACAGACTGGGAAAAATTTGTCAACGGTCTTAATGCTCACACCCCACTTAGCCGGGCTAGGAGGGACATAAATAGAATTAAGGGTAACAGAACTGGGCAGATCGCGCACCCTCATCCCTTACATAGGGGAATGAGTTAGTCAGTGCTTGGGCTGCTACATCTAGCTATGACAATCTTCCCAGTACCACACAGGCAAAATTAAATGACAAATATGATACAAGGGAGAGACTTGTTTGCTTTATGCTCAACAAGGCAGATGATTGCAACATTCCTTTCATTAATTATGAACTTGACCCAGCACTAACTAAGGGCAACTCCACGTCGCCTGGTGAGGATGGTATTACTTACAACATACTCAGATTGCTGTGTCGAGTACCAGGTAATCCATTACTTGAATTATATAACATGAGCTATGTAACTGGGGAGCTCCCTCAATCTTGGACCAACAGCCTCATCATTCCAATTCCTAAGCCCAATCAACAAAATGCATTTCGCCCAATATCTCTTACTAGCTGCTTGTGTAAAACATAAGAGAGAATGATTCTTAATCGTCTCATGTACAGAATCAACAATTTTTCTCCCCGGTTACATGGTTTCATGCATGGAAGGAGCGTGCATCATTGCATTGCCACCTTTCTCACCCTGCACACTGACAGCTCATACACTACCTTCCTTGACCTTAAATCCGCTTTCGATGTAGCCAACCGACATGTAATAATTACTGAACTTGCCAGAATGGATGTTGGAGGATGGCTTCTCCGCTGGATTAAAGGCTACCTGTCCAACAGAAAATCGTCTGTGTTGTTCCAGGGACATAGAAGTGTAACTAAAGACTTTGAATTAGGAACCCCACAGGGAGGTGTGCTCAGTCCCACACTGTTCAATATTCTAATTAATGCATTACTTAATGCTATGCCTAGTCAGCCCCATCATTATGTGATTAGTTTTGCTGATGATAAAATGATTCACACCACCGGATTCTCCAACACCCAAAACATTCTTAATCATGTACTAGCCTCGTGTCAGGACCTGGGGTTGATAATCTCTACTGATAAAACAAAGATACTCAATAGGCGTACTCCTCGACAGAGAGGCACAGTTCGTCAGATCCAGTTGCATGATGGGTCTCTTCTAGAATATGTAAGCAGATACAGGTATCTAGGTTTTGAGGTTCCACTACTTGGACCTGTTGTAACAAGACTTTGTCGCCAATACAAAGAAAGACTAAGAGCACTTAGAGTTGTGGCAGGGCTTCACCCCAGGTATGTTGCTAATGTTAAAATTGTGAAAATGATGTATCTTGCTTATATTAGATCATTGGTTGATTATGCTGCGCCACTACTTGCTCTTGTGTCTGACTGGAAGCTTGGAGGGCTGGAAAAACTGCAGAACGAAGCAATGAGGATCATTTTAGGATGCCCTCGTACTGCCAAAATTTTAAATATGAAAAAAGAACTTGATATTCCAAGCATCAGAGATCGTGTTACTGAAAGAAATATCCTAATTGGGGTTAATATGCTCAGGCAAGCTCATTCAAACCCCTGCACAGAAGCCCTCCAAACTTTCGTCAGCACTGGTGAACACTCCTCCAGATGGATCGAAAAAACTGGAACCGACCTCCGCATGAATCAGATACATGATCTATGTCAAGTAAGGCAACAGTGGCACTTCTCCGCTCCATGGATTATTTCCCCATTCCAAACTACCATTCCTCCATTTCCCCCAAACTACTTCTTAAATCACAACCAAAACTTCGCCTTGAAGCCAAACATGAGGCCTTAAGCTGTATTGATAATGATATTGATAAATTGTGGCATGCTTGTGTCAGAAGCCAGACACAGGTATGGTAGGATTGTGCACAGTGGAGTCAGAGTGCACATGCTATGGATTCCATCTCACATTGGTGTTCAGATGCATGATAGAACTGATAAATTGGCTAAGCTGTATGCTTTCAAAGAGGGAGTAGATTACAATCTTGGCTTGTCAGGTAGTAGTTTGAGAACAATAATACGAGAAGAACTTCAACTGAATTTTATGGACTTAAGGCTCAGGGAGATTGACACCAGTGAGTCCATCTATCATCATTCTATCATGCAGGAGGAGCCACATGTCTATGGTGCATCCAACAAAATAAGCAGACTCTTGGATGTCACTATGCCCGGCTCCGACTGGGTTACAAGTATCTTTGGCAGGTTTTAAATCACCACCACCAGATGTAGACCAAACGAAATGTAAACTTTGCCAGATGGACTATTGTCACACCCTGCGTCATTATGTACTGCAGTGCGATAAAATTAATGAATTTAGAAACAGCTCACTCAGAAATGTTCAAGAAATGGCAAAGTATTTTATCCACAGTGGTATATTGCAGACCATTCTGGAAAAAATACCCTGACTTTGCTAGTTGTAAATAAAGCATTACCACATGTGTGCATGTTGTGTTTTGTGTGTGTGTGTGTTGTGTGTGTACTCACCTAGTTGAGGTTGCGGGGGTCGAGTCCGAGCTCCTGGCCCCGCCTCTTCACTGATCGCTACTAGGTCACTCTCCCTGAGCCGTGAGCTTTATCATACCTCTGCTTAAAGCTATGTATGGATCCTGCCTCCACTACATCGCTTCCAAAACTATTCCACTTACTGACTACTCTGGGGTTGAAGAAATTCTTCTTAACATCCCTGTGATTCATCTGTGTCTTTAGCTTCCAACTGTGTCCCCTTGTTACTGTGTCCAATCTCTGGAACATCCTGTCTTTGTCCACCCTTTTCAATTCCTTTTCAGTATTTTGTATGTCGTTATCATGTCCCCCTATCTCTCCCGTTCTCCAGTGTCGTCAGGTTGATTTCCCTTAACCTCTCCTCGTGGACATACCTCTTAACTCTGGGACTAGTTTGTTGCAAACCTTTGCACTTTTCTCTAGTTTCTTTACGTGCTTGGCTAGGTTTTGGGTTCCAAACTGGTGCCGCATACTCCAAAATGGGCTAACGTATACGGTGTACAGGGTCCTGAACGATTCCTTATTAAGATGTCGGAATGCTGTTCTGAGGTTTGCCAGGGCGCCCATTTTGCTGCAGCAGTTATTTTTGGGTTTATGTGCGCTTCAGGAGATGTGCCTGGTGTTATACTCACCCCAAGATCTTTTTCCTTGAGTGAGGTTTGTAGTCTCTGACCCCTAGGACTGTACTCCGTCTGCGGCCTTCTTTGCCCTTCCCCAATCTTCATGACTTTGCACTTGGGTTGGGGTGTGTGTGTGTGTGTGTGTGTGTGTGTGTGTGTGTGTGTGTGTGTGTGTGTGTGTGTTTTGTTGTGTGTGTGTGTGTGTGTGTGTGTGTGTGTGTGAGTGTGTGTTTGTGTGTGTGTGTGTGTGTGTGTATGTGTGTGCACTCACCTAGTTGAGATTGCAGGGGTCGAGTCCAAGCTCCTGTGTGTGTGTGTGTGTGTGTGTGTGTGTGGTGTGTGTGTGTTGTGGTGTGTGTGTGTGTGTGTGTGTGTGTGTGTGTGGTGTATGTGTGTGTGTGTGTGTGTGTGTGTGTGTGTGTGTGTGGGTGTGTGTGTTTGTGTGTGTGTTTGTGTGTGTGTGTGTATGTGTATGGTGGGATATGAGTGTGTGTGTGTGTTTGAGTGTGTGTGTATGTATGAGTGTGTGTGTGTGGGGTGTGTATGAGTGTGTGTGCGTGTGTGTGTATGGAGTTTGTTTTATGTGTGTGTGTGTGTGTGTGTGTGTGTGTGTGTGTGTGTGTGTGTGTGTGTGTGCGTGAGTGTGTGTGTGTGGGGTGTGTGTGTGTGAGTGTGTGTGTGTGTGTGAGTGTGTGTGTGTGTGTGTGTGTTTATGTGTGTGTGAGTGTGTATGAATTTGTATATGTGTGTGGTGTGTGTGTGACTCAAAAATCAATATTTGCACCAATTTAATCATACAGTTGTGACCGGTGTGGAAGTGTTTAATTGCTCATTACACTATAATTTGTTCATGATTGTAGCCATGTATAAACGTAAGTAACCATTCTTACAGTATTCATTACCTTTGTAACTTGTGAGTTCATTACCTTGTACCTAGTTCAGCCATCAAAACTTTGGGGCCCAGTCCCTGGACCCATTGTGTACCTCTGTAATCTGTAAATACCATTGTAACTTGTGATGATTGTGACTAGACCTACCTGGAGTTCATTATCTTTGTAAATTGTGAGTTCATTACCTTTGTAAATTGTGAGTTCATTACCTCTGTAACTTGCTCAGCTATCAAAACTTTGGAGTCCAGTCCCTGGACCCATTATGTACCTCTGTAATCTTTTGACTACCGCCCACAGGATGGGTATGGGGTGCATAATAAACATATTAAACTAACTAACTAACACAAGAACATAAAATTACAGAGTAAAACAGATATGAACATTACATTCCTATACACATACACCTTTATAAGCAGAAGAATATACACCAACAATATATAATATCAATATTAATGTAACAAACATGAAAAACAAATTTTTTTTAACAACATTGCATAACGTGAAGTTCAGGCTTAAAATGCCAGAAAATGCACCACATGCTACATTATCAGTAAAATACTAGGATATGTAAATATTTTAAAAGAATCCAAGACTAGGACATGAATAAGATTATCCAAATGTTTCATCTAGATTTTAGTAAGATAACAACACCAAACTTCTTATAACAACTAACACGCCACATACAAACATACCAAAACTTAACACACATTCCACGAGGCTAGACTCTCTCTGTGCCTTCTAGCACGTGCCTAACTAGTATTACATACAAATAAATATACAATGAATATTAATTTAAGTTACTAATCCTTATTCACACATGAGTACATAATAAGTAATTACTTCAAAACTGATGCAGGAGCACGTTACAAAAATTGCAAAACCTCAGTGCTTCAAGGATCAAATTCACTTGCAAGACCTGTACATGCGGGGACAAAGGCATTACTAACAAGGATGGTACACTCATTATCACCTATTGTCACCACGGGACGGGTTCACTGGGTGCTCGAATTCCACCAAATTGGAAGAATTAGGCTGCTTCTGGTTACTTTGAGAACCACGACCTCTATTTCCTCTCCTGGCTCTGTGGTTGGAACGGCCGCGGGAGGATCTAGAGTACTGAAAGTTGGAGAGAGCATTGCACTCAGATGTGTCATGACCATTGATTCTGTGATAAATTAATTCATAGACGGATCTATTCCTACCTCGTCTCACACAACATATTAAACCCTTGTCAGTTTGGATTCAGAAATAATAAAAGCACAAATGATGCTATCATACACACTTATGCCTAGAACAGATTAACTCGGTGGCACTCGATGTATGCACAAGGCTTATTCCTCTAAGAAAAAGGAGGAGTAGATGTAAAATAGAAAGAGACAGGCGCTCCCTTTACAGGCGACGGAAAAGAATAACAGAGCGGCTAAAGGAGGTCAATATATCTGAAATGCGTAGGGAGACACTGGTCAGAGAAATAGCAAGCATCGAACTTAAGCTAAAAGAATCCTTTAGGAGTCAGGAATCGCGGGAAGAACTAAAAGCCATAAATGAAATCGAAAGAAACCCAAAGTATTTCTTCTCCTATGCCAAATCAAAATCGAGAACAACGTCCAGTATTGGGCCCCTACTTAAACAAGATGGGTCCTACACAGATGACAGCAAGGAAATGAGTGAGCTACTCAAGTCCCAATATGACTCAGTTTTTAGCAAGCCGCTAACCAGACTGAGAGTCGAAGATCAAAATGATTTTTTTATGAGAGAGCCACAAAATTTGATTAACACAAGCCTATCCGATGTTATCCTGACGCCAAATGACTTCGAACAGGCGATAAATGACATGCCCATGCACTCTGCCCCAGGGCCAGACTCATGGAAACTCTGTGTTCATCAAGAACTGCAAGAAGCCCCTATCACGAGCCTTTTCCATCCTATGGAGAGGGAGCATGGACACGGGGGTCGTCCCACAGTTACTAAAACAACAGACATAGCCCCACTCCACAAAGGGGGCAGTAAAGCAAACAGCAAAGAACTACAGACCAATAGCACTAACATCCCGTATCATAAAAAGTTTTGAAAGGGTCCAAAGAAGCAAGATCACCCCCATCTAAAACCCATCAGTTACACAAACCCAGGGAACTGGGTTTAGAACAGGTCGCCCCTGTCTGTTTCAACTATGGATCACTGACAAGGGCCCTAAATGCACTAAGACAAAAGATGCAGATGAAATATATACAGACTTTGCAAAAGCCTTACAAGTGTGCCCTGGGTAATAGCGCACAAAATGGTGCTAAAGGGAAACGGAAAAGCCCGGGTCGAGGGATCTATAATTTCCTCCTAACAAACACAGAGAGTAGCGTCAACGAGTAAAGTCCGAGGCAGCTACGGTGAAAAGCTTGTTCCACAAGGCACAGTACTCGCTCCCATTTGTTCTCACCCTCAATCCGACTGAAAGGATGTCACCCCACAGCACCGTGTTTTTTCTTTGCAGTGACACCAAATTGCATGACGTGTCTTCCTTTGCAGACCTGCAAGGCTCCGGCGGACATCAAAAAAAAATTTTTCAGTGGGCTGCAAAAAAAATATGAATTCAACGTGGAAATTTCAATTACCAGATTGGAAAAATGAGGAAATTTAAAAATCTTATCAGAGTACAGAACAAATTTGGGCCCACAAAATAGAGCAAAAACACCCAACGTCAAAGACCTGAGAGTGATCATGTCGGGGGGACTCCCTTCAAGGACATAAAAAATTGTATCAGTGCATCTGCTGAAAAATGAGAGGATGGTAATGAGAAACCTTTAAAACTAGGGGGGCCAGCCCCTGATGAAAAACTTCAGGTCCTTGTTCTATTAGGCTGGGGTATTGTGCACACAAAAAGCACCTTTAAGGCAGGTTTAAATTGCGACTGAAAAGTACAGAGAATTTCACGGCGCGCATAACGGAGATAAAAAACCTCAAAAATGGGGCGCTTTAGGTTTCCTAAATGTATTCCTGGAACGGGAGGGAGGATACTGTTATAACACCCGGAAAATTAGGGATAGTACCCAATTGCCCCAAAATCACTCATACGAAAGCAAAAGATTGGGAACGATGCACCATCCCCCCCAAAGAAAGAGGGGGGTCCCAGACGTTAAGAGACCAACATAAGTGTCAGGGGCCCCAGATTGTTCAATGCTTTCCCCGCAAATAAGGGGGATTACCAACAGCCCCCGGGAGTTTCAAGCTGGACTGGAAAAAGCACCTAAAGTCATTCCCGATCAGCCCGGGGGTGTGGGTCTACGTTAGTTTTCATGCAGCCAGCAGGGGAAAAAGCCTGGTGATCAGGCTTGACCACCAGGAGGCCTGGTCCAGACCGGGGCCCCTGGGGCTTTACCCCCGGAACCCTTTTCCAGGTAAACTCCAGGTAAACACATGCTAGAACTAATATATACCACACTTGAAAAGAAAGAAGTCCTGCTGGGCATGTTCATTGATTTATGTAAAGCTTCCAATACAGTCGACCATGAACTGCTGTACTCCAAACTAATGCACTATGGTATCAGAGGCCACTCCCTCAACTTCCTAAAACCATACCTTAGTAACAGAACTCATTATGTGCATGCAAATGATGTAAACTCTTCCACCCAACCGATGACAGTAGGAGTCCCACAAGAAAGTGTCCTTGGACCACTCCTCTTTCTCATCTACATCAGTGATCTACCGAATGCATCACAGCTACTCAAACCCATATTATTTGCAGATGACATTACATATGTCTTTTCCCACCCAAACACAGTCATACTAGCAAACACAGTCAATGCTGAATTACAGAAAATATCTGCATGGATGATGACTAATAAACTTACCCTGAATACTGATAAAACCAATTTCATTCAGTTTGGAAACAAAGCTGCAAATGATCCAGCTAACATAACGCTAAACAGATCATCAGTCACAAGACTTACAGAGGGAAAATTCCTAGGTATCAACCTTGACAGTAGCACTAAGTTCCAGACACATATACAACAAATCACCAAGAAAATCTCCAAGACTGTAGGCATACTATCAAAGATAAGGTACTACATTCCATAATAAGCTCTCCTGGCACTGTACCATTCACTCATATACCCTTATCTTACATATGGAATTTGTGCATGGGGATCAACAACATCCAGTCACCTAAGACCTCTAATATCCAGGCAAAAGGCAGCAGTAAGAATGATAACAAATTGCCACTCCCGCCAGCATACTCCACCAATTTTCAAAAGTCTGAATCTGCTCACCATTAAGAACATCCATACTTATTCATGTGCCTTCTACATACACAGAACAATACACACAAATATAAACCCTCCACTCAAACTTCTCCTCACCAACCTTAACTGGACACATGACCACAACACAAGACACAGATCTCTTTTTGATGTACCTCGTGTCCATATCACACTGTGTAAAAACTCTGTGCACATAAAGGGCCCCAAAATATGATATTCATTACCAGAAGATATTAAAGTAACCCAGTCTGAAAATCAATTTAAGACTCTTCTCAAAAACCCTTAATCACCCTAGACTAAATGCTAAATACTTAGTACACATATACTCACTTATGTACTCCCACATCATAATTTCAACAATTACCTTGAACCTTTTATCCATTGTTGACAGGAATATAAATGAATCATTGTTTTCACAAAAAGCATTTTTTGAAATTAGGTTCACTTATAATTAATAATCTACTGTAGACCTATGAAATAATTACTATCCTACTGTGCAACTATGATACAATCCTTAGTGTTAATTAGTCTGTAAGCCAATAATGTTAAGTCAAGGACCATAACATTGTATCAATCGCATCTGCTAGAAAAATGACAGGATGGATAATGAGAACCTTCAAAACTAGGGAGGCCAAGCCCATGATGACACTCTTCAGGTCACTTGTTCTATCTAGGCTGGAATATTGCTGCACTCTAACAGCACCTTTCAAGGCAGGTGAAATTGCCGACCTAGAAAATGTACAGAGAACTTTCACGGCGCGCATAACGGAGATAAAACACCTCAATTACTGGGAGCGCTTGAGGTTTCTAAACCTGTATTCCCTGGAACGCAGGGGGGAGAGATCATGATTATATACACCTGGAAAATCCTAGGGGGACTAGTACCAAACTTGCAACGAAAATCACTCACTACGAAAGCAAAAGCCCTTGGCAGACGATGCAACCATCCCCCAATGAAAAGCAGGGGTGTCACTAGCACGTTAAAGACCATACAATAAGTGTCAGGGGCCCGAGACTGTTCAACTGCCTCCCAGCACACATAAGGGGGATTACCAACAGACCCCTGGCAGTCTTCAAGCTGGCACTGGACAAGCACCTAAAGACAGTTCCTGATCAGCCGGGCTGTGGCTCGTACGTTGGTTTGCGTGCAGCCAGCAGCAACAGCCTGGTTGATCAGGCGCTGATCCACCAGGAGGCCTGGTCACAGACCGGGCCGCGGGGGCGTTGACCCCCGAAACTCTCTCCAGGTAAACTCCAGGTAATGCCCAGGCATAATAGAGGCTCTCTTTGCATTGCAACCCATTATTGTAAATACGAAATCTCAATATATAATTTGCAAATACATTAAATAAATAAATAAATAAATAAAATAAATAAGGTAGATCGGACTGGTATGCATTAACATTACAATGCCTCTTAGGGCGGCTATCAGGACAATTTACCGCGATAAGGCCACGGTAACTACAATTTTAGCAGGTTTCTTCGACTATGGGTACTGTATATACTACGAGCACTACTGAAATGATGACTCTTGATGCTAACTTTGGACGACGGTCTCGAGTGATTTCGATCAGGAGTTTTGGTTGTAGCATAAACAAGAGGAGGTACAGGATTAGTCAAAATGGCTGATGTAAGCCTTCGATAGGGAAAGGTTCCCTTGGGACATAAGTCACGCACGTGGATGAGGGCCACAAGCGGTCCCATTGTGGCAGTTAGGGGACTGGAGTTATACACATACATGGAAGTTGGCGGCATTAACTGTTTAATGAAAGTTAAGACACTTGTGCAACATCTGGTTATCTTTATTGTAAACGTTTCGCCATCCAGTGGCTTTATCAATACAGATTCTTGGACATAATTAGAAAACGGAAGAACTATATACAAAAGATGAGGTAATCAGTCCCTCAGCCTTGGAGGTGGTGTTTGGAGCACCGAGGTTGTAGAGACTCTACAACCTCGGTGCTCCAAACACCACCTCCAAGGCTGAGGGGCTGATTACCTCATCTTTTGTATATAGTTCTTCCGTTTTCTAATTATGTCCAAGAATCTGTATTGATAAAGCCACTGGATGGCGAAACGTCTACAATAAAGATAACTAGATGTTGCACAAGTGTCTTAACTTTCATCATGTCGGTATTGTATACCTGTCTTGCACAACTGTTTAATAACTCCAAATGCCGCTAATTTGGCAACCCCTCAAGAGCTCGTTTATCATCATCAGCAAGGTAGTTGGAATTTTGTCCGGCCATAACAAATGGGGACATGAGGCTGTTTAAACGAAGAGTGAACGCATCTAATGATTCCTCGGGCCTAGGCGCTGTGCACACTAGTTCCTCAAGGTCCTCGAATGGATCAGTCAGTCTCACTGGGTCAAGATAGTTATGTATTGATTGTTCATAATCTTTCCACATGGTGAGATCCTGAAAGTCCTTCATCTGGATCAAGTTAAAGACATTCGAGGCGGCTGGTGAACGAGCTAAATCATTGTCCTCATCGCTCTCGGGCCGTGTGGGCAGGCTGCGCAGCAGCTCCTGAATCAACTGGTTGTCTGCACAGTTTTTCTGTCAGTACTTTCATAATGGTGGAAGGTGGACATAGGCGTGTCAACACTGTCTGTCTTGAACATTAAAATGGTATAAAATACCGACAGGCTGTTAGGTAAGACACATATGCAACAGTTAGGTATCTTTATTACGAAACGTTTCGCCTACACAGTAGGCTTCATCAGTCGAGTACAGAAAAGTTGATAGAAGCAGAAGAGACTTGAAGACGATGTAATCAGTCCATCACCCTTAAAGTTTTGAGGTGGTCAGTCCCTCAGTCTGGAGAAGAGCATTGTTCCGAAGTCTGAAACAATATGAAGTTGAAGTGACAGGATGGAGCCTTATATAGCGCCAGGAGGTGAGACGTAGGTCACTAGTAGAACGCAGATGTTGGGAGGTCAGGTCCCTCTCAAATCCAGCCGTTCTCACTAGTGGAAGTTGTCGAAGTTGATTGCAGGTCTGTACCAAGATACCCTTGTGTTGCAGTGTCTGACAGATTGAACATTAAAATGGTATAAAATACCGACAGGCTGTTAGGTAAGACACATATGCAACAGTTAGGTATCTTTATTATGAAACGTTTCGCCTACACAGTTGCATATGTGTCTTACCTAACAGCGCTATATAAGGCTCCATCCTGTCACTTCAACTTCATATTGTTTCAGACTTCGGAACAATGCTCTTCTCCAGACTGAGGGACTGACCACCTCAAAACTTTAAGGGTGATGGACTGATTACATCGTCTTCAAGTCTCTTCTGTTTCTATCAACTTTTCTGTACTCGACTGAAGAAGCCTACTGTGTAGGCGAAACGTTTCGTAATAAAGATACCTAACTGTTGCATATGTGTCTTACCTAACACACTGTCTGTCTTGAACTTGTGAATGGCTCGCTCAATAGTCAGAACACCCATCTTTTGCTGACGGCGATATTAAGAGATACGTATGGCATCGCAAATGAGGAGCTCTATGGAGTGTCGTTGAATGGTAATTCAAGGCTATTCGTCAAATTCCGGCAGAGCAGCACTTATGAAAATATTGTGGCCAGGTACCAGGATGTGGTTAAGCCGGTTAACCCTGGTGTTAATGTTCGCCTTCATGATGTATCACTGTTTTACACCTGGATAAAGGGGGTTTTGACATGCTCAGCGCGAACGAAAAATTTTTTCCGAAAAAAATTCACAAACTGAGTTAATCTTATAGAAAAATAGCTTAACTCTCTGGCAATACAATGGTACCAGAATCATTGTTCTGCGACATTCCTACAAGGAATTATGGTCATTTAAATACACCTAGGGTGACGTCACCACCCGCGGCAGGTGTGCTCACCTGTCCTCAATTTATTTTTTTTTTTTCCGTTTTTTTTTCGTGTATTTACTGTATTATTCTTTCTAAGATAATAATTGACGATTTGGTATCATAATACAGTGGGTGGGACTTATATGTAGACTTACAACCAACCAGGAACCTCCCGACACCATTTTGTTGACGTCATGGAAAATTCCAGTCTCGGGGGTGGCCGGGGAATATGGCTCAATATAACGCTATTATAGCTTCTACGGCTTATTTATCTATCACAATTGATCTAATATGACATAATAAAAAAATATAAATAACAAAGAAGTATGGTAAATACTCCAGAATGAATAATATATGGAATATTCCCAGAGCGCTCCATCGGGAATAATAGATTCCCATTCTCAGAGAGGGGCTTCCATTCTCTTTCTCTCACCTCCGGGTCCTTATATTAGAGAAAACGAACATGGTTAACTATGATATACACTCGTAATGCAGTATAAGACTGAGAAAAATGTTTTTTCTCGAAAAAAAAAAAAAAAAAGGTGGTCCGGCTGTTTCGCGGATTATCTCGGAAGAAAGGGTTATTCACATATATGAGCAAGTAACTTCGTTAATAATAGCAGGAATGTAATGAAATTCACAGAGAACATAAAGGAAAGATTGTTTTACAATCCCATGGATCGCTTTTTGAGATATCATAATTTGTTTTGATTTTTGTGAGGGCAAAAGTCAGATATTTGGCTGAAAGTCAAAAAAAATACAAAATTTATTTTTTTTAAGAATGAAGAAAGGATAAATTACAGAACGGCAATCCATTAGAAATACAGTTTAGCATTGTTTTATGCGTAGATAATGCCAAAACAATTTCTCCAAGTCCCACTTCGACGGCACCCTTTCAATATGTATGATTATTAGTAAATAATTTTTTCTCAGTTGTTTTTTGAGCTATCTTATTGAAACTTGGTCAACATTACTATTGAAAGGTGCTTCTTTACGTACAAAAAAAATGAAAGAAATCGAACGAAAAAAAAAAAAAAAATGTGTTACCCTGTCAAAACCCCTAAAGGTGCGTAATGTTCCTTTTGAAGCTGATGAGAGTGATTTAAGGGAAAGTTTTTGGACGTTATGGTACGGTACATTTGGCGCATTGGACGTTTTGGGGTGATGGACCACTTGTTGGTATGCCGGAAAAGGGGCGTTTTCCCTTATACCATCGTACATGGTGATAGAGGACTTCCGCACTCAAGTCTTCGTTACGTACATGGGTCAGAGGTGTACGTGTCGACTTTGTGGGACACATGACCACATCGCGGCGCAATGTCCACACGACGAGGAAGATCAACGGCTGATACAAGGACTGATGATGCACCGAAGCAGCAAACATACGCTACAGCAATGCAGCATGAGTCTCTGGCACGGGAGACGTGGAGTGAGGCGGTAGAGAGGTAGTCAGAGTTGTCTTCTACATGTGTGACCCCTTTCCTGGCATTGGAGACGACGTAGGCTTGGTGTTGGCGGACGGCCGAGGATGATTTTTGTAATTGCTCAGGATGTAATGGAGGCATCCATTCAGGAGGCTCTGAATGAATTGTTGGACGTTTCGGCGTCTGTGAGGATTCGTGCTGGGCTGGAAAATGTAGTAGTGGATGTCCACAGGAATAATATCTAGAGGAGGATATGGTTGCAGATCGTAGCTCTCACAAGAGAGCTGCTGTGATAACCGATTGTGATGACAGTTTGACTCCTGGCAAAGGTCTGGGAAAAAAGCATGGCAAGATGTGACCCGTAGAGATACGGGGGGAACAAAGTGTGTTCAGCATGTAAAAAGGGGAAGCACAGGGGGGTGGGGGGAGAGGTGGGGTGTCATAAAGATTTAAGAGTGTTAAAGGGCTCTAAAGGCAAGCCTCCATTGAATCCTTCAAGTGCATTACTTTAAATATTTAACGGGTTAAGTCAGTAGACAAATGTAAGAGTCTGGTGTGTTTTTAAAGAGATATGTACCTGACGTTGTGTTCCTGCAAGAACACAATTACAAATCATTGGGAGAGATAATGATTGATGGATACGATGTGTACATAGGTTGCTCTGCACGATTGAAAGGTGGTGTGGCATTGTTAATTAAAGAAGCTAGCCCTTTTCTCTGCAAAGATGTGAGGTAGGGGAGGAGGAGCGGTGGTTCGGGTGGATGGCGCATGGGGCGGTGTACAAGTGGGTTTCATAGGGGTATATGGGCCTGCGGAAGGAGACATGGGCGTCAAAAAAAAAGTTTTTAGGGACGTCCTTGTTTACCATTTAAGATTGCTGCCAGTCGTAACGATTCTAGGAGGTGATTGGAACTGTATTGTTCGACATAAGGACGTAGAACCTAGAGGAAATTTTTTTTTTCGGGGGTATTTAGGGGATCTGTTGCGAGGTGTGAATGTAGTGGATGTGGAGGGGAGGAGGTGGGTGGGGTCATGCATAGTTCATTAGGCGTGATTATGCGGCGAGGCTGGATCGAATCTATGTTTCTGGGGGGAGTGAGGGTGAGCAGTGTTAGTGCATTGAATGTGAGCTTCTTGATCATAGAGGGGTTCTGGGGACTTGGATTGGGAGGGATTGCCAAAGCGTTTCAGGGGTTATTGAAAGTTGAATGTTGGGTTATTGCACAAAGGGGGTGGGAGGGAATCTTTTGAGAGTGCTTGGAGATGTTGGGCAGACTGTTGGTTGGGGGTAGACATCCTTGAGTGGTGGGACATGGTCTGTAAGGGGAAGGTGAGGGATTTTTATCAGAAGCGGGGAAAGGAAGAGTGGGGATTTCAATATGGGGTTTTTACATTACCTTGAAGGTCAACTGCAGGAATGCTATATGGGATGGGGGGGTGAGTATCTGGTGGCTGAGATTGAGGGTTTAAAAAAAATTGGGTTAGGGACATTTTAAAATCGTGAATTTGATGCGGCACGAATTGCGGGAGGAATAGATGAGGTTTTATGGGGCGACTGTCCTTTGGCATATGTCTTGAGAGAGAGGGAAAACGCCACAGGGCGACGGAATTAAGAGCTTAAGTGTTCAGGAGCAATTGGAGGGGTATTGTCAGGTGGAGGTGCTCATGTCAACAGAGGGGATGGGGTTTCTACATGGATGCATGGTACAGATGCATGGCAAAAGAGTGGGGGGTTTAAAAATGAGGTGCTAGGGGAAATGGGTGAATGGGTATGTTGTAATCTCGAGCAAAGGATCGGTTGAATCTGAGTGGACCTAAAGTGAGGAGGAGATTAGATTTGCAGTGGAGAGTGGGACCAAATAAACCAAGTCCTAAAACCCATATAAGCTGGAAGATATACTAAGCAACACAGACCCAAACTTATGCCCCAGAACAGATTAACTCGGTGGCACTCGATGTATGCACAAGGCTTATTCCTCTAAGGGAAAAAAGGAGGCATAGATGTAAAATAGAAAGAGACAGGCGCTCCCTTTACAGGCGACGTAAAAGAATAACAGGCGGCCTAAAAGAGGTCAATATATCTGAAATTGCGCAGGGAGACACTGGTCAGAGAAATAGCAAGCATCGAACTTAAGCTAAAAGAATCCTTTAGGAGTCAGGAATCGCGGGAAGAAAACTAAAAGCTACAAATGAAATCGAAAGAAAACCCAAAGTATTTCTTCTCCTATGCCAAATCAAAATCGAGAAAACGCCCAGTATTGGGCCCCTACTTAAACAAGATGGGTCCTACAAGATGACAGCAAGGAAATGAGTGAGCTACTCAAGTCCCAATATAACTCAGTTTTTAGCAAGCCGCTAACCAGACTGAGAGTCGAAGATCAAAATGAATTTTTTATGAGAGAGCCACAAAATTTGATTAACACAAGCCTATTCGATGTTTTTTTCCTGACCCAATGACTTCGAACAGGCGATAAATGAAATACCCATGCACTCTGCCCCAGGGCCAGACTCATGGAACTCTGTGTTCATGGAGAGGGAGCATGGACACGGGGATCGTCCCTCAGTTATAAAAACAACAACATAGCCCCACTCCACAAAGGGGGCAGAAAAAGCAACAGAAAAGAACAACAGACCAATAGCACTAATACCCCCATTCAAAAAAATTTTTGAAAGGCCCTAAGAAGCAAATCACCACCATCTAGAAACCCACAGTTACACAACCGGGGCAACAGGGGTTTGAACGGGTCGCCCCTTCTGTTAAATATGGATCACTACGACGGGGCCCAAAATCACTAAAACAAAAAAAATGCGTGAATTTAAAGACTTTGCAAAAGCCTCAAAAAGTGTGACCATGGGCAAAAAGCGCCAAATCGGCAAAAGGAATAACGGGAAAGTGGGTCGATGGATCAATAATTTCCTCACAAACAGAAACAGAGAGTATCGTCAACAGGTAAATGGGGCAGCTAGGGTGAAAAGCTCGTTCCCAAGCCAGTACTAGCTCCCATTTTGCCCTCATCCTCATTCCGACATAGAAAGGATGTAGCCACAGCCCCGTGTTTTCCCTTTGCGATGCCCCGAATCTGCTGACAGGTCTTCCATTGCAGACACTGCGGCTCCGGTGGACACAACCAAATCTTTCAGTGGGCTGCAGAAAAAATTGAAGTTCAACGTGAAAATTTTCAATTACCAAAAATTGTAAACATGAGGAAAAAAAAACTTCATCAAGTACAAAAAAAATTCTGGCCACAAATAGGCGAAACACCAACGTCAAAGCCCTGGGAGTGATTATGCGGGGATCCCCCCTTCGGCCCCAAAACTTGAAATAAATGCATTCAGAAAAATGACAGGGGGGATAATGAAAACCCTTTTCAAAACTGGGGAGGCAAGCCCAGGGATGACACTCCAGGCCTTTTCTATCTAGGCTGGAATATTGCTGCCTCAAACAGCACCTTTAAAGGGGGGCAGGTGAAATTGCTGCCCAAAAATTACAGAGAACTTTCAGGGCGCCAAACGGAGATAAAAACCTAAATTTACGGGAGCGTTTGGGGTTTTAAAACTGTCCCCCGGGAAGCAGGAGGGAGTACTGATTTTTCACCCCGGAAAATCCCAGAGGGCTAGTACCGAACTTGCACCGAAAATCACTCATACAAAGCAAAAGACTTGGCGCGATGCCCATCCCCCCAAAGAAAAGCAGGGGGGTCACTAGCACGTTAAGAGACCATACAATAAGTGTCAGGGGCCCCCGGGCTGTTCAACTGCCTCCCAGCACAAATAAGGGGGGGTTACCAACAACCCCCGGCAGTCTTCAAGGGCCCGGACAACACAAAGTCATTCCGATCAGCCCGGGTGGGCTCGTAGTTGGTTTTTCGGCGCCAGAGCAAAACCGGTTGATCAGGGGCGATCCCCCAGGGGGCCCGGGCACAGACCGGGGGGCCCCGGGGGGGTGACCCCCCAAACTCTCTCCGGAAACTCCAGGTGGGGAAAACGCCGGGGATTTAGGGATTCCTTTTGGGTTTTTAAGGAAAACTGGGAATTTTGCGTGAATTTTTAGTGGTTTTATTTAATGCTATGAAAACCAAAAATAGATTTGGGGGAACACAAAGTACGGGTGTGGTGGCATGGTCCCAAAAAGAAGTTTTGTGATTACTATATTTTTCAATTTTATTTAATGTGCGGTGATTAAAATCCTGCAAAATGTTTTGGGAACAGGTGAAAAGGGGTTTTTGACAAAGTTTTGGATGGGGTCAATTGGGTGCCTTGGGCCAATGACACCCAGAATGACCAAAGATTTTCCAACTGAAAACCTACAAATCAAAAATAATAGAGATCAAAAAAGATTTGCCCAAAAAACCAAAGCAACCCCCCCGCTGCCAGCCGAAAAACGTAACCCTAACTTTGTATAACTACAACTTCTTCTGGTTGGGGGGAAGGACGTGAAATGTTAGTTAATCCTGGGCCCTCTATATCAGAACGCTTATCTCACCCGACTGATAACTCATCATGCAAAAAACCCTCTTTGGGAGCGCACCCTGAATTGCTGCTGGAACTTTTATTTTAACTTTGGACAAAGTAAAAACCCCAGGGGGGAAACAAAAAACATGTTAAATTTGAAGGGGCTGAAAGGGGGGCCTTCCTTCACTCCCCCTTTCGCCTGTTTTCCCCCCCCCTTTCCCCCCCCGTTTTGGAACAAAATTTTTTGCCTCTTTTTACTTATGGTCTAGAGGGGGGTTTTTTCCCAAAACCACAAAAAACTTGAGTGCCCTGTCAGTCCTCTGTGCCGCCTCCACTCATCTTAAAAAAAAATTTTGCCCTCCTGTGTGCCTACCTGCCTGCTAAAAAGCAAATATTAAAGGGGTTTGACACAGCTTAGCAAGCACATTCAAGCAACTTAAAAAGCAGCATTCCAAGCAAAGCCGGGCAAGCTAAAGCGGGCCGCATTTACAGCTCCTGACCCCCACATGCCCTACGTATACTTTCAAACAGTGCTGCTGGCATACCGGGTTTTTCCTGAAGGGCTTATTTAAAGGAACAATTAAACCCGAGCATTGCAGTAACTTTTTTTTTAAGGGGGAAAATCCCCAAGGGGTTTTCGCCTATAAACATAGTAAGTTTAGCTAAAAAATTTTTAAAGTGCTCCCAGATTTGTTAAACTATTTGCACGATTTGATTTCACTGACTTGGGCCCATTGGCTCCCAAACATTACCTACGTAGGTTTAAATTTGAGTGAGGAATGTCTGGCCTGCGGGTACCAAAAAAAATTGGGCCCCTATAAGACCCCGCTTTGCCATTTACCCCCCATACGGGCTTTGTCTAGTAAAGGCAAATTTCCCCTTCCTCGATTTTCCTATTCCCCGGGGTACCCCTTAACTCGTCCCCTTTAAACTACATATGGGATAAGGGCGGTTAGCTGTCCAGGCAAACATGCCCCCAAAACCAGCCTTTGTAAACTTTCTACATGTTCCCCCCCCCCCCCCCCCCCGGCCCCGTACCTTCGGTTTTTTGAAAACCTATTCTTAGGGTAGTAAAAATTTTGGTCTGTATTCCAAGAAAACGTTTCTAGTTTGTGTTAATTTTTGGGGGGTTTTTTGGAGAAAATTAACAAGTATACAGTTTTGGTAATCTAAAAGACGACGGGTGGGCCCACAAATGCCCTTTGAAAATCACACGGGCGACCCCCGCGGGCCCCCACACAGCCATTTTTTCCCCTTGTGCTAGTGAAGTGAATACCCTTTTCCGGGGCCCCTTTTCTATTCACCGTTATCCTTTAGCCCTTTCGCCATTTTGAAACTCCTGTCAGCTATGAGTATGTGATGGTTTTAAGTAGTGAGGGTAAAGGCAGTTTTTGAAAAAATTTTTTAGTAAAAAGGGCCCCCCGGAAAAAAAACGAGGCTTCCAGAAAAAACCCGGGAAAAGCAAACATTTGGGCGCACCCCCTCCCAAAGCTGTCGGGTTAGTTTTTCCCCCAAACAACACTGACAAGAACCAATTTTTTAAACGGGTTTTTACAAAAGCTAGTGTAAAAAAAAAAATATAAAAACGATCAAGTTTGTCCGCAATGAGGATAACAAAACTTTTTGTGCCAAATGTTTTCGGGAAATTTTATAACAAATTTCTCACTTGCGAATAGCCAAAAATCAAACCCCGGGAGCGCCCCACCAAGGGAAACCAAAGTGCTTTTTGTCATCTACAACGCCCAACAAGCACTTAAAACCCCTCAATACTGGCATCAGAGCAAGTTCCAAGCCCTCGTCGACTTTCCAACGGTTTTGATATTAGCGAGTGGACGGGCCGGGGGAAACTGCCACCTATATTCACCCCCCCGCCAGCCCCAAACCCAGACGCTTTTTTTTTTTTTTTTTATATTTTTTTTAAAAAGTACATCACAGCACAAAAAAAATAACAAACAGGCTTTATCTCCCAAAAAAAAATGTAATAAACTTTCCAGGGCCAAAAAAAACCCACAATCCCGGGATATAATAATTATACATCAGTAAAAAAAATTATCTAAGAAAACAAAAAACAGAAACCAAAGAAAGGAGAAATTTGAACATACTTCCGTGCTAACAAACATCAAAAGTAAAACAAGATATTCGGTACTATGACTGAACGTCAAAAGGGTTCCCAAACCTAAAAAGGGGCACAGAAAATTTACAAAACCGGACACTTTTGGGAAAAATTGAAGACATAGATGAACCCACAGGGATTTTAGGAGTATTTTTTTCACCCACAGAGTAGTCAGAAGTGGAATATTTTGGGGGAAAATGATGTAGGGGGAGTCGGGAATCCATACATACCCTTTAACAGGGGTTGAAAAAAGGCTCAGGGCTGGGGGAGAGGACCTATTAGCGATCAGTGAAGAGGCGGGGCCAGGACTCGGACCGACCCCCGAAAACCTAAACTGGTTTTGAGTACAACTGGGTGAGAACACACACACAAACACACCAAAACACAACACACACACCCCCCAAAACCAAACACACACGAAAACCCAAAAACGCAAACACACACAAACACCCCCAAAAACCCACACACACCCCCACACACACACACACACACCCCACAACACACAAACACCCACACACAACACAACACACACACACAATAAGACAGAGTTAGGAAAAATTTTTTTTTTTCGTTTTACCCCATAAAATGCCACCATTTAAAAAAAAAATTTAAATCTACATGCAGACCAAACATGGTAATATGCTCACTGTGCATAAGTTCCCAAACACACACCACCCCACAAATTTTAGACAGACAAAATGGTAACAAACACACACACACCCCACACAAAACACACACACACACACACCACACACCACCCCCCTTTACACACCTACACACCAACAAAACCCTACACACCTACAACGGGCCTATTGCCCTAATCGACATGTGCCTAGGACAAAAGGGTAACAAACCCCTCACACCTACCACACACAACAGGCTAGGGGTCTAATCGACATGGCCGGGGAACAAAAGGGAAACAACACTCACACCCCACACACCTACACACCAAACACCAACAAAAAGGCCTAGTGCCCTAATCGACATTTTCCTGGGAAACAAAAGGGGTAACAAACCAATTAGACAGACAAAATGGTAACACACCACACACACACACACACACACACACACACACACAACACACACACACACACACACCCCACACACACCCCACACACACAACAAAAACCCACGCACACACAAACCTACCCCCTACACACCTAAAACCCCCTACACACCCCCCCCCAAACACACACAAACGGGCCTAGTGTTTAAATCGCCTTTTGCCTGGGAAAAAAATGGTAAAAAAACCCTACACACCTACACCCCCAAAACAACAGGCCTATGTCAATTTCGACATGTCCCCCAGGAAAAAAATGGAAAACTAACACCCCACCCCCCACACACACCCCACCACCTACACACCTACAAAAACACACAACAGCCTAGGTCTAATCGAAAATGTGCCAGGAAAAAAAGGGTAACAACACACACACACAACACACACACCCACCAACACACACACAACGGCCTTTAGGGGTCTAATCGAAAATTTTCCTAGGAAAAAATGGTAACAAAACCGAGCCCTGCAAACTAAACCCCCCATCCCAAACAGAACCCCCCTTCCCTAGAAAAAACCCCCCCCTTCCCAATACAAAACCTCCCCCTATTTTGAAAAGAAACAACATTAAATCAAAACCCACAAAGTGCACAAAAAATTTAAATTTTAACCCTAACAAATCTTTTAATGCATATCCAAAAGTATGAATCTTACGACACTAAAAATTTTAACCCTAAAACAAAATGAAAACATCTGTTCCCTAAACTTGTAATGGAAAAGGGATATAACTGCCCCCTGGCTTAAAAAACCAAACTGCAAGTGCAAAAAGTACTTTAAAGAAAAAATAGAACATTTGTTTTCAAATTTTTGGATTAGAAAGTATTTTTTTTAAAGCCCAAATTAAAATTAAAACAAAATCCGCCACATCATAATCACCCCCGAAAAAAGGGTGCTGTACAATATAATGGAAATTTACCCCCTAAAAAAACACAAAGTATTGACGAGGGTTTTTAAAACTCAACAAAAACACTTTATAAAAATTATTAAAGAACATGTTAACTTTTGGGGGTAATACAAATGGCAAGCACACAGGGGTAAGATATAGACTGATAAAAACGTGTTAAAAAACCAACAACAAAAAACCCACACACACAAAAACACACTCATACACACCAACATAGAAAATGGGTATTAAAAAACCCGACGACAAAAACATCCAAATAAAACAAATACATGTTTTATATTCATCTCAACAAATAAAAAAATCAATTACTTTGCAATATCAAAAAATTAATTTAATGGGAAAAACACGTCTATAAAATACCAATAAATTGGTATAAAAGAAAAAAAAGGGGGCAAAATTTTAAACGTTCTGCCCCAATACAAAATTTTACATTTTTATTAATGACATAAACACACTGGAGAACAACTAAAACATTGGAGATTTTACATACAAAAATTGGGAGACTTAATCAAAAATTGGGAGACATACTTTACAACTTTGGGAGACATACATAAAAATTTGGAGATTACATACAACAGGGGGAAGGAACCAAAACCATACAAAAATTGGAAAACATACATACAACATTGGAACATACATACAACATGGAGACATCCCAAACAACATTGGAGAAAATACATACAACATTGGAGACAACATACAAAATTGGAACCATACATACAACTTGGGAGACATACATACAACATTCCAAACACACGACTTTTACACACAAATTAAAACGCAGCTGACCACCCCAAAAAGTTTACCCCATTTTGGAAAAAAACAAATTATCCAAAAAATCCTTTAACCCCTAACGCCCCTGTTGCAGCCCGGGAAACCCTTTCTCCCATCTCCCCTCATATACTAACTGTTTTCCCCCTTAGTTCAAAAGAATTTTTTCCCCCGCAAAAACCCCGGTTTCCCGCTATTACCTTCAAACATTCTCAAAAGCCATGACCCATAAATAAAATCGGCTACGACATACGACACTGAAAGGGTTGTACCCCAGTTTTTCCCCCCAAAAACCCAAAACAAAACTAAAACGCCCTAATTCCCGACAACCTCCCCCCCTCCCTTTTCGTAAAACCCTGCAAAAACCACGCACGTACTATCCCAAATTTTTTCACAAAAATTTAAAACAACGTGAAACGCTGATTCGTCCTCCCCGAAACGCTGAACAACCCGTCCCCTCTACACCCGTTTTTAGCCCAACACCCCCTTTGGACGGCAGAATCCCGTGAAAAAATTTTAAAAACTCTTCGGTACCCCGAAAAAGGGAAAATTAACGGGATGAACTCGTTTTCCTAAATCTCACCACGCCGTAAAATGGGGAACATTTTGAACCTCACCTAAAATTTTTCAAAAAATACCCACTTTTTCCAAAGTACTAAATTTTTAACGCCCGCACGTCCCCGCATCACAGTAACACAGGGAGAAATCGAAATCGCCCCTTGATTACATCTGCCCGCCCCACCCCCTTTCCGCAGGTCACGATACTTTTCCCTTTTAAAACCCCCAAATTCCTGCCACCCATTTTCGGAGAAAACGATTTTTTTCACAAACAACAATGACTGGGTCCCCTTAAAAGGGAAACAAGACCTAACCCTCCTTGACGCTTTGGTGTCTCTCCCAAACCGCTTTTTGGAGCCGTGCACCCTAAACCCCCAACAAAAAATCTAAAAACCCTTATTTAAAAGTTGTTTGAAAATCCCCCTTTTAAATTAGTGGATACAGCGCAGCCAAAGTGCCCAAAATTTACTATAAAAAAAGAACATTAAAATTTCTATCGCTCCCCTGGTGTAGGGTTAAAAAGTCGTGGCCTTTAAATTTTTTAAATGCCTCCAAAAAAAATAATTTTACCACCCCCCCAAATAAAATGCCCTCGTCTCATCAAACCCCCCCATATACTGTATACCACTTTTAAATAACACCCAAACCCCCCCCACGTCCTATACCTACCTCCCCCTCTCGCCCAAACTCCCAACTTTATAATTTTAAATTTTTTTTTTTTTAACTCGCATTCCTGGTTTTCTCTAAAAACCCAAAAATATCTACAAATCTTCCTACCCCCAAATCAACTGGGGTCCCTTTTTACGTACTAGGACAGTTGGTATCTTCCCACTATAGGGCGTTGGCTAGGAACCCCCCCGGGTTCATGCCCCCGTTTAAAGGGGGGTTTCTTTTGGCAAAGGATTTTGAATAGGGTCTTTTCGAAGGTCCAAGACAAAACTCCAACCCCCCCCCAAAACTGCCCCAATAAAAAAAGGGGCCCCTGATGCCCAACCCAAAAAGCCCTTTAAACTAAGGGGCCCTCCCTTTTTTTCGAAAAAACCTTCATTTTAAAGCCAAAATCCCCCCCCCTCTTCCCATTTTTGAAAATCCCAAACCCCGACCTTATACAAAGACCGGGCCCACCCCCATGATTCCTTTTAAACCCAACCCCCCATTTAAATTTTTAAAAATTTTTTCCACACAAATTTTTCTAAACCTTAATGAAACGGGGGTTTTCCATTTTTTAACCAAACCAAAACCCCCCCCCGCCCCCCCCCTTCCGCATGGGAAAAGAACCAAAAAACCCTATATCCCAAAGAATATAAAAAATTCCACCTGGAAAGCCCAAAACCCGGCCCTTATTAATTTAACCTTTCCCCAAACCCCTTTTTTAAAACCCACCCCTTAAAAGCAAAAATTTTTAATTTAAATCACATTGTAAGGGCTTCCCAATTCCCGGGGTTTCCCTTTTTTTCCCCCAAAAACCCTTTTTTTAGCATTTTGATTTAAACCATTTATAAAAGTTAAAAAACCTTAAAACCTTCCCCGTTGTTTTTTTTTTTTTACAACCGGGAAACCTCCAAAATTAATTAACCCCTCAACGCCCCCTTCCCTTTTTCCCCCCACTTAAACTTTTTCCAAACCCGGAAATTTTTCCCCCCCCCCGGTCCGCCCCCTTTTCCCTTCCCCCTTTTTGGGCCCACTACGTAAGACACAAGCGGGCGGCTTTTTTCCCCCCCACACAGCCTCCTCGGCTCCACTCGAAATACGCGCCCCCCCCTCAAAAACCTATTTTTCCCCTTCTGGGTGGGTCCTTTTAATTTTCAAACTCGTCCCCCAGGGTAAATTCCAGATACCTTTCCCTTTTCATAACAGGCTTAAAGAAACCCCCCCAGGGACCTCAAAAATCCATACCCCCAAACGAGAGGGCCCCCTTACCCCGATATACATAAAAATCCTTAAAAACGAGGCTTCAAAAACCCGTCCCCCTTTGTTTGGGAAAAAATCACTACCTTCCCCAAAGGGGTCTACTCCCATTTGACGTCCATAAATGCGTGAAGAGTGTCTTATCTTTCCCCACTTTTGAAGTAAACGGGGTATTTAACTTCCAAATCCTTTAAAACGATCGGGAGACCTCTCCAGTCGAGCTCAAAGAGAAAACCGCGATGGTCGGAAAATTTCACAACTAAAAACACGCAAATTTGGGGTTTCAACTTCCCCGAACACATTTACCCTGTCAAAAAGCGCAGCATAGTCCTTACACACGAAAGTTGGGTCAATCCCTAAGTCACTGCTTTCCCCTTTCATCCCCCAAAACCCCCCCAGACCAAAAAAATCCAAACCCCAAAAAATCGAACAAAACCCCCCCTCCCCCCCGGTTCAAACCCCTTCCCGGGGCACCACAAAAGTTCCAGTCGCCACCAACTAAATGTTATATCAGGGAAGATCTCAAATAGTTCACAAGAAAGTCGTTAACAAAAAATTTTTTTTTTTTTTAAAATTTTTATCAAAGTTCAGCTGGTCCCATATACTCCCACAAAACCGGCCCCTTGGGGTACCCCCCCCCCTCACCTAATGCGCGTACCACGCGACCCCTCCCCCCCCCTTTCCCCCCCAATGTTTTCCAAACACAAGGGCTGGGCGCTTTTATTAACACCCCACACCACCTTTTTAAACGGGCTAGTGAGCCCTATAAACACATAACCATCAAAGCAAACGAACTTCCAGCTTTTTGGGTTTTTGTTTTTTGCATGAAACATACATCTACTGCAAAGCATTCCCAACCCCCATGAACCCGGATTGCCCTTTTTTATTTTTTAAACCAAATTTAAAATTTATGGTTTTTAAAACCTAACTTTGCTAACGGTGGCTTTCCTTTAGGGGCCCCCCACACCCTTTTTTCCCCTTTTCGTTTTACTAAACCCCAAGGCGCCCCCCTTTACCTTTTACATTCTCGTTTTTATTATTCCTGGGCCGGAAACCCCGGCCCAAAAAACCCCACCCTGACTTTCCCACCACGTCTTCTTCCCTGAGGCTGTCCAGGGGGCAAGACATCGTCGATTTGGGCGGGGAAGCCGCACGCCCTTTCCCAAAACAGCATCCTCAACTTTATCAGGACCGTAATGTTCTCCTTGTGAACTTTTTAACCCCCAACATATGAACTCTCGGCCTTTTACCCCACTCACGTTAATTTTAAATGATCGACTCCTTTTAAATGTGTTTCCCCTTTCCCCATCTGAACACTCCAAGCAGGCACACACGGGCACCCCAAAAATCATACCCTGCGAAAACTAAAAAGGCCCCTCAATGGGCGAACAATGTTAGCGTCCCTGGGGCCCATCCCCCTCTTGCTTTTAGGCTCTTTACGTCCCCCATGTTCTACCCCTTCGTTGGGTTTAAACCCTACCAAAGGGGAGTCCCCGCAGGGGGAAACCCACGAGCATGGCCCGACCCCCTCATCACCCCAAAAGGGTTTCCCGGCCGGTAAAAAAAACCCCGATTTTTTCATCGGGCCCAAAATTTCCCTCGAGGAGCCTCGCCATCCGGACGAGACCACTTCCCGAGGGGGGCTGGCGCTTTAAAACCCTTGTGCAGCAATGTGGCCAATGCTCCCCCAAAAGGGGAAATTTCGCTCCGACCCCCGGATACGTAAAAAAATACAAACCCGGGGACGGAAATCCTCTAGGTTTTTTGTACAAAGGTATTGGGTTTGGGGAAAGGGGCATTTTTTTAAAGTAAAAGACCCCCCCCTGTAAACCAGCAAAGTGGCCATCAGACCACAGACACATAGTAAACCCGGGGGATCGTCCCATAGTATTTTTAAAAGGGGTTTACGATGTTTAACTTTGTTTCCTCAAAAGGCATTTTTCCCCCCACGACCCCTGTATAGTAAAAAAGAAACTTTTGGAACCCTTTAATGTGAAGTGGGGTTACTTTCTTGCAAAATCCATACTGGTTTACAAACTTTCTCCCAAAGGGCTTTTGGGATCGCAAAACCCTTTATGAATATCCGTGATAGTCCATTTAAGGCAACGCCACACAGGGTTCACGCGGATGCCAATACCCCGAAATGATCATCCACCCAAAACATTTAAAAACCCCTGAGCTGGGGATCGTGGGCCCTTTATAAGGTCAAAACACACAGGATTAACTCTTCTTTTTGATAACCCGTCGCCATTTTTTTGTTGTCTCTCAAAGCTTTCCCCCACCAGGTGTCCGGGGCTGAGGAGAGACCCCCCTGAAAAGCCGCCAGCAAAGCACAGGAAAGCTATTACAATTTCATTTTTACAGACCCCTCCCAAAGCATGTTTTTAAGTGTCAACGCTGGGCCACAACGCCCCGGAAATGCCCAACAAAATCACACTGGTGTTCCCGTGTGTGCCAATGCTCCCTCCTTCTGAAAGGGGGTTATGATATGGCAAAAAAGCAACAGACGTTGCTAAAAAAATCATCAATTGTAAAACCTCCGGGGTCCCAGCAGCTAATGCTGACTTCAGGTGAGGGGTGATGCCCTCAGCCAAAACCCCACTTCACCCGTACCCCCCATAATGGCCCCCCCAGGAAATACCGGTACCTCGGGTTTTGAATACTGGCTCTTTCCTCCCCAACAATTTTGGGGTTTAGCACCTCACCTGGGGAGGGACATTCAAAAGACCCCCCTCACGTCCGGCTGTCAATAAACCCCCTAGCTGAGCCGCTGAAAAGTCAGCCAAAGAGCTCACTGACCCCGGGGCTTTTACGTCTCCAGGGGTTTCCCCCAAATCTTGCCCTTGGTATACAAAACCCGATGCCGCATTAATAAAAGAAATTTATACGATTTTTTTATCCATTTTAGTATCCTGGGAAACTTGTCGAGTTTCTCAGCATAAGAAAAAATTGTTCATATAAATAGCAGACCTTTTTCAAGCAACTTGGGTACCCTTTTTCCATGATTTTGGAAAATGCACCTCCAGTTGTAAGGCCTCGTGGGGTCTTTGAAAACCCCGAGCAAGACGCTGTTTTTTTGTGTGAAGTAAAGATAGTGACACCCCACTCACAAATTCCCCCCACCACTAACAATTTCAAACCCAAAACTCAACTGTCCACCCAAACGCCACTACCAACATTGTGTTTCATTACCCTTTTTTAAAAAAGTATTGTATTCCAAAATTAATTTTCTATGGACAAAACCCCATCACACTCTGCACCACCACTTATAAAATTCTCACACTAAATTCAAAAATTATAGAACCACCGCTCTCATCCACTCTTTAACCCCCCCCCACTTTTTAAATTTCCTCATTTACTATTACTAACATTATAGAAAACCAAAGCTTTTCAACACACTCTTCACCCCCACTTAAATTTCGCTCATCACAAATTTCTAACATTATAGACAAACCCTTCCCTCATCAAAACCTTTCCCCCACTTTTTACACGGGCAAACACTATTACTAACATCATTGCCCCCATAGCCTTCGTTTTGGGTGCCACTACCCGTTTTTCAACACAAGTATTAAAATTCGTCATTACTGTGATTAAGAACCCAAACCCCCACCTTGTTTTAGCAGCCCAAAACTTGCTTTTTTTTTTCAAATTTTTGACAATTTTTTATTTTACCTCTACACATCGTTCCTTTGTTTGTTCCCCAAATTTTTTTGGGTTTTAGGAAAATTGTTGTGTTTCCCGTACTTTTATGCGCGACATTTTGGTTTTATAAACCCCAGGATAAGGGCATGGAACACTGGGGACTGAAGTCCCGGGCAGCTGACAAAATTGGGGTGACTGTCAGCTGACTCCCGCAAAGGGTGGTTTTTGACAGCAGCTGATGGGGGTCGTTTACGTGCTCCCCAGGGGAGGTGGGTCAACCCCTTTCGAGGCAGGCATGAGCCCTATTTAGAAACCCCAGGTACCCGGTAGTCCTGGGGCGCCATTATGAGGGGTACCCGGGTGAAGTGCGGTTGGGGTGTGATTCGAAACCCCCTCACACTGCATCAGCCTGAGCTGCTGTGACCCTGAAATTTTTACAATTGATACATTTGGGTTTTCAAAATTTTGTTGCTGTTTGACATAGCAAAAACCGTTCAGAAGGATGAGCATTGGGACACACCCCGCCCACCATTTACTTAGATGGGCATTTCCTGGCGGGGTGTGGCCCCAGCGTTGACACTTATAACATCGACGTTGAGGAGGGCTGTACAATGCAATGTAATAGCGTCTGTTGAGGGCTGCGCAGGAGTGAATATAGCGTGGCGGAGTCCCCTGGCCAGTCCACTCAGCTAATATCAGACCGTTGGAAAGTCGACGAGGGCTTGCAACTTGCTCTGACTCCAGATATTGAGGATTCAAGTGCTTGTTGACGTTGTATATGACAATAAGCACTTTATGTGCCCTTGGTGGGGCTGCTCGGAGTTTGATGTTGGCATATTCGTGAGTGAGAAGTTTGTCTATAAATGCTGATTCATTAGGCACAAAGACGTAGTTATCCTCATCGTGGACAAACTTGATCGTTTTCTCTAGGTTGTCTGTACTAGCTTCGAAAAACCAGTTACACTTTGTCTCTTGATCAGTGTGAAAATTTGTGTGGGCTGCCTCCAAGTGAGTCGCCTACCCTAGCAAACTCTGTTGACACCAAGCTCTGAGGTGGGTACCTCAGCCTCACAAGTGGCTTATAGTACAGATTTTCACAAATGATTGGTATTACAAGAAAACTCGCCTGCATGCACGTATAAAGGAGTAACTCACCCGGTGCTGCAGCACATATCCCGATCTTCACCTCTCCATGCTCAACCACGTGTAACCGGGAGCCTTAATTCCTGCAATATTCAATCGTAATTAGTGTCCTGCCTGCACCTCAGAAATTCCTATATCCAAGAGGGTATGTATCCCCTAGTATAACTATGCAGACTCAGACACTAGCTTCCAGACTGCTCTGAGACACTGGTACTTACTGGGCATGCACCGCCTGTTGCAACCGGGCCCACAGAGACTCACTCACAATCTCCCAAGACACTGGCCAGTAATCCACGAGAAACAGATGGAGGTTTTGTCTTACTGTATGGGCCTGACAGAGGAGGTCATCTATGGTACATCGAGGTGCCTCTACCAGATTTCCCCAGGTCTCAGATGTGAAGACACGTGGGGGGAGCGCCGTCTGCTGATCACGGCTTGTGTTGTCAGGATGGCATCTCTCTTAAGATGGACGTTACTGTCTTTTAGACCCGCGCCTCCTCATTCAAGCTAGGGCTGCCAGTTCTCCCTAGCTAACTTAACCTAGTGTTTGCCTACATTATCGGCCTATTACTACCTATGTTAAGGTCTTAGGTCTACATTATTATTATCTACAGATGCCTTAGTAACCTAATATTAATATACTAACAGTAAAACTACCTATTCCTTCCCTGAAGAATAAATCTATAAATTAAATACATGCCTACCAAGAATCCATCGCCGACCAGAGAGAATGCTGTTTGTTTGGGAGGGTTATAAGGGCCATCCAGCTCAGCCGCCCTGTACGGCCATTCTGGATCTGTCCTGTGGAACTTTAGGGACCAAATAAATTTCCACAATCAGTGTTGTTAGGGAAATCTAACCTGACAGCTTTGGGAGGGTGTGCGCCCACTGTATTGCTTTCAGCAAGCTTTCTCTGGAAGCCTCGTTCTTTTTTCCGAGCCTGTTTACTAAAATATGTTTCAAATCTGCCTACCCCCCCTCATTCAGTTACACTAATATAATCTATACAGTCCACAATTAATTAGTAGCGCCGTACTTGTGGGTGCTATCCAATCTATACTGGTCTCGAATAGATATGGATAAGATTGTGAGGTCGAAGGCCCACCTCCAGCGACCAGAGGTGGTGAAGTTTTCTCACATATCTACACGGGGTGACTACGGTAAACAATATAGTTGCTGTCTCCCAAGGAGATTACTCGTATGCATGTAATGTTGAGGTATGTACAAGTAATCACCGCAAGAAAATTTTCCATATCTGCCCGCTGGTCCTTCCTGAACCGGATGCAATCAGTGAAAAGATTAATTGAATTAATTACTTAATAATTAAGTGACTGATTGAAGGAAGTGGGTATAGGGTACACAAGTTTAAACGATCGTGTGGTGGATGATAATTAGCCCAATTAATTGCTAGCACATGTGTGGCTAGGATTTATACAAGAGTAAAGTGCAAGAATTACTCTTATAAGGCACCTACTTAAGTTGTATAATCAGTGATTAATAATTCACTAACCATGACTGGATCTGATGGAATTAATATGGCTGATAAGTCCGTGAATTTTAGAGTAATGAAAGCATCATTACAGGCTATTAAAGACCATGTGACGAAGGCATACAAGTGCTTGGATTTAATGAATCAAAGAACCGTGAACTGTAATGAATTAAAGTTATATTTAGATGCTTTAGAGAGTAGATTTGAGTGGTACAAACTGTGGCTTAAAGACTGTGATAGAGATCTGCTGGAGAATTGTGCAGATGGAATGGAAATGAATGTTTTAATTTATCAACATTACGAATTAGAAGAAAAACTGTCTTGTAAAAGTAAGGCTTTGAATAAATTAAAGGGTGTAAACCAGGCAGTTGATCAACCTATTAATGCAAAGGGTGTGTTTGCCAAAACCTCCAGAGTACGGTCTGGAGGAAATCAGACTAGGTCGGCAAGAATTAATTGTTCAATTGCAGACCAGTCAGCCAAACAGTTCTAAGGATATTACACATAATGACTCTGAAGTATCTGTCAAGTCTCAAAAGGGAAAAATAATCCAAGTGGTAATAATCATAAGAGTTAAATAGGCACATATCAAGTGACAGGAATCAGTAATAGTGGTTCCTCACATCAAGGTAAGAGGAATAAGTACCTCAGTAAGGGTAACCCAGTTAATAAGAGGTCAGGCAAGGAAAAGAGAGACTGCCTCTTCTGCCAGGGTACTCATTCACTAAAATTGTAATGCCTATAATTCATGGGATATTAAAGTGGAAAGAATGAAAGAACTTGACAGATTTATCAGATGTCTAGACAATCATAATGTAAAGGATTGTCATACCAAATTGAACAGTTTCTATCAATGCAACAAGGGAAGGCACCATACAGTTATGTGCAGGGTTGTATGTAAGTCTTATAATAATGGTGGCAATAATGATAATGTTAATAACCCTGACACTACAGTGACTGATGTAAAGGCTACAGCTAATGGCAATAATGATGGCCTAGCTGAGGTAGCCTTGCCAGTGTTGGATGCAGTAATTCAGGATAAAGGGCATAAATCAAAAAGCATGCGGCGTCACTCTCCTCAACACTGGTACGGGCCATGTAACATATGGCAGACTACCGCCTAGTAATAATGACTAGAGGAAGTAGTGAATACAGTCACGGTGTCTTACTCACAAAAGGTCAACCCAGTACAAGTATTCTTCTATCGAGAATGATGTTGAACCAGTCTAATTTGTGGGAGCTGGACAGCATAGGGATTAATATAAATGAGGAAAGTCCAAATGATTCCTTTACTCAGGAACAATACCTGAAGGATGTTAAATTTGAATCTGGACATTACTGGGTGCGACTTCCGTGGAAGCTGAACCGTCCGGAATTATCTACTAATTATAGGATGGTGTATGGACAGTTAACGGGCCCAGCTCTGCGAACTGAGCAAGACACCAAAATTGTTGACTGCTTATAAAGATATAATTAATAAACAGTTAAATAATAAATTGTTCTTACTTCAGGCGACGATAAATGCACACCTTAAGTGCAAAGGTGGTCCACTGGGCGAAGTAATTGGGTAAATAATCTTATGTGGACAATTTCCGGGTGTGACGTCAACTGAAGAGGAACTAATGAGGATATGTGAAGGGGTTAATGAAATAATGCAGGGTGTAAGGATGCCCCTGATGGAATGGAACAGTAATTAGTTCATTTTGAGGGATCAATAAATATGGATAGCCATGGAGTTGAAGTGCCTATATGCAGTAAGTGTGGGGCTGACTTGGGATACTGAGAGAGACTTGTTATTGTTAAAGTCTCATAATTCCAGTATGCCCAATAGATTAACCCAGGGAGCATAGGCTTATGCCCCTGAGGGAATGGAACAGTAATTAGTCCATTTTGAGGGATCAATAAATATGGATAGCCATGGAGTTGAAGTGCCTATATGCAGTAAGGTGCTGGGACTGACTTGGGATACTGAGAGAGACTTGTTATTGTTAAAGTCTCATAATTCCAGTATGCCCAATAAAATTTAAACCCAGAGAGCATAGGCTTAGTGTCACACCTTACAATAAGAGGGAAATTGTTAATACCAGAAGCATGGAGGCTTGAGTGTGCTTTGGATGGAGCCCTACCTGAGGAGTTAACAGGTGGAAAGAATTAATTGGTGATTATGTAAATACCAATGTTGGAGTTCCCAAACCAGGTGGCCAGTGAAGATGGGAAGATTGTACTCCACGTTAAGTCGCCTAACAATGACCTCCGCCCGGCTGCAGTGTGGAAAATAAATTCCCATAATTATGCTGTATATATTTTTATCATGTAAATATACATGATTAATACATTACTGTTGTTCTAAATTGTATCTTGAATAGAACCAACAGGGTTTGCCCTGCGCCTGCGTGGATGTGCGGGGGGGGGGGGACAGGTCGACACAGGGCATCAGAAGAGGCCGGCGTGTTTTGAATTGAGGGACCAGGAAATTGGCGTTCACGGCGGCCTAAGGATTAATATAGGACTCACTTCATAATAGGAAGTGTCGTAACTGTTCCTGATGAAGAGTGAGGGAACGTGATTTACGGGACCACCATAATAAAGTTGTAAAATTAGTGAATAATTGTGGGACCGGTGGTGACTGGCGAGTCGCCATGGAGTGTCCCAGGGAAAATACCTGTGATCTAATCCTCACTCATCGGTCTCAGATCTTAATGGAGTGACCTCTAATGTGTATAATAAATTATGAGACATTAAATACTATTGTGAATTGTAATGTAATCAGTGTAATAACACCAAGTTAAGAGAATGCTTTGAAGTGAAATAAGTCGTCTTGCTCCGAGTGAACACGTTAGACCACGTTGTTCCCGTTCCGACGACAGTGAAGTTTTTATGGAGTCACGACTTCTAAACCGGGACAAACCAACGGATGCCTAATTGCTGGAATAAAAAACCGGTCGGTGTACAGGACATTGAAATGAGATGGTGAATGGGGGAAATAAGGAGCATCAATCACCCACAGTTAAGAAACCTTTCTAGTTATAGCAGACTGATAATGGCCAGTTAGGTATGTTGTAATTGGATGGGTTATGGGTGATCCAGCTACATCAAGTGACCACCAGAGAATATCTGGTAATGGTGGGGATTATGTACAAATGTTTTCTTTGATTGTATACCCTGTGTAACGTACCCCATCCCCTTCATTCAGTTAAACTAATATAATCTATACAGTCCAATTAATTAGTAGCACTGTATTGTGGTGCTATCCAATTATACTGGTCTCGGAAAAATTATGGATAAGATTGTGAGGGTCGAGGTGGCCACTTGCAGTGACCAGAGGTGGTTGAGTTTTTTTTCACATGTCTACAGGGGGGTGACTATGGTAAACAAATAGTTGTTGTCTCCCAATGAGTTTAACTCGTATGCATGTAATGTGGGGGTATGTACAGGAAATCACCCTAGAAAATTTTCCATACTATAAACCAGCAAATAATAGAGCCTACTAGACTGGAGATACACTAGACCATTTCACTAACAATGATGATCTGATAAGAAATGTCACCATATCAAAACAATATACTCAATCACAACAAAAATTGAGGTTCAGTCATGTATGGCGGAAGCCCCCGACCGACATAATGAGATTAGTCACGAGGGAGCATCACCAAATTCAACTTCAATAACAAAAACATAAAGTGGGACCAAGTAAACCAAGTCCTAACCGATATAAGCTGGGAAGATATATAAGCAACACAGACCCCACTTATGCCTAGAACAGATTAACTTGGTGGCACTCGATGTATGCACAAGGCTTATTCCTCTAAGAAAAAGGAGGAGTAGATGTAAAATAGAAAGAGGACAGGCGCTCCCCTTTACAGTCGACGGAAAAGAATAACAGAGCGGCTAAAAGAGGTCAATATATCTGAAATGGTAAGGAGACACTGGTCAGAGAAATAGCAAGCATCGAACTTAAGCTAAAAGAACCCTTTAGGAGTCAGGAATCCCCGGGAAAAAAACTAAAAGCCATAAATGAAATCAAAAGGGAAAACCAAAGTATTTTTCTCCTATCCCAAATCAAAATCGAGAACAACGTCCGTATTGGGCCCTCTTAAACAAGATGGGTTACCAGATGCGCAGGAAATGAGTGAGTATAAAGCCCCAATATGACTCAGTTTTAGAAAGCCGTAACCAGATGAGAGTCGAAGATCAAAAGAATTTTTTATGAGGAGCCAGAAAATTTGATTAACCAACCCTACCGATTTTTCCCTGACGAAAAATGACTTCGAACAGGCGATAAAATGACACCCCCATGCACTTGCCAGGGCCAAAATCATGGAACTTGTGTTCATCAAAACTGCAAGAAACCCCCTTTTTCACAGCCTTTTCCATCTATGGGGGGAGCATGGACACGGGGGTCGTCCCAAGTTACTAAAAAAAAACAGAATAGCCCCCCTCCCAAAGGGGCAGTAAAGCAACGAAAGAACTAAGACTAGCCTAACATCCCCATCATAAAATCTTTGAAGGGTCTAAGAAGCAAGCCACCCCAAAACTGAAACCCATCGTTACACAAACCCCGGGCAACTGGGGTTTTTTTAAAAAGGTCGCTCCTGTTGTCTCAACTATTGGCCTATGACAAGGTCCCCAAAAGCCTAGAAGACAAAAAGAAAGCGATGTAATTTATACAGACTTTGTGAAAGCCTTCGACAAATGTGACCATGGCGTAATAAAGGGACAAATTGCGTGCAAAGGTTTAAAAAGGAAAAGCGGTCGTGGATTTATTAATTTCCTCACTAACAGAACAAGAGAGTGTCGTCAAAGGTAAATCCGAGGGGCTAGGGGGGAAAAGTTGTTCCCAAGGCCAGTTCGCTCCATCTTTTTCCTCATCCTATATCCGACTTGACAAAGGGTTCAGCCACCCACCGTGTCTTCCCTTTTTAGAGACACCCGAATTGGACGTGTCTTCCGTGCAGAACTGCAAGCTCCAGGCGGAAAAAACCAAATTTTTCAGTGGGTGCAAAAACAATATAAATTTTCAAAGATAAAAAATTTAAATTACTCAATATGGAAAAACAGAGAAATTTAAAATCCATAAAAGGGTACAAAACAAATTCTGGCCACAAAATAGAGCAAAAACCCCACTCAAAGACCTGGGAGTGATCATGTCGGAGGTTTTCCCCTTAAAGGGAACCATAACATTGTACAAACGCATCTGCTAGAAAAATGACAGGGGAAAGAAACCTTCAAACGGGGAGGCAAAGCCCAGATGATACTTTCAGGTCACTTGTTTATCTGGGCTGGAAAATTGCTCACCTAACAGCACCTTTCAAGGGGTGAAATTGTCGCCCTAAAAATGACAGAGAACTTTAAAAGGGCCACTAACGGAGAAAAAACACCTAAAATATTGGGAGCGTTTGAGGTTCCTAACCGGAAACGGGGGGAGAGATACATGTTTATACCCTGGAAAATCCTGGGGACTATACCGAACTGCACACGAAAAACACTCACTACGAAAACAAAAGACTTGGCAGACGATGCCCAACCCCCCAATGAAAGCAGGGGGGTCCTACACGTTAAGAACCATACAATAAGTGTCAGGGGCCCGAGATGTTAACTGCCCCCCAGCCAAAATAAGGGGGATTACCAACAGACCCCCGGCATCTTCAAGCTGGGACTGACAAAACCTAAAGTCATTCCTGATCACCAGGGGGTGGCCCGTACGTTGGTTTGCGGCGCCAGCAGCAACAGCCGGTTCCAGGCCCGATCCCCGAGGCCCGGTAAGACCGGCCGCGGGGCGTTTACCCCCGGGAAATCTTCCCGGAAACTCCGGATATAGTTTTTTGTGCATGCATAAGTGTGCAATGTAGATAGAGAAAATTAAACCCAAACAACTCACTTTCACGCTTACTATGTATACAGTGTTTCCAAATCACCAAGTGTACACTTTACACTTTTAAAAAACTTGGTAGATTAAATATAGGGGAGAGTGTCACCCCTGGCGTAATAAACACACTCAACTTTCGGCACAAAAAGGGCCCCGCTTCTGGTTACCGCGTTTTAATGTTTTTTTATGTGTCAGTGCGTGCGCAGTCATTAAATTGGGGGTTTAAATTAAAAAAACAGTCCAGTTGACCAAATAATCTAAAACAATTTCACAATTTAACTAGAAGTTAAGATTGCAAATTGTTACTATTTAAAATTTTTAAAAGGCCTAAACCCCCAGATGAGATGGGGGAACAAGATTTTAACAGGCTGACTCTTGCTTTAAAACCCGTTTAAAGGTACCGAATTACTCAAAAGAAAGTATTCATGAAAAGAAAAATTTTGCAGGGGAAGTTTGAAGATTAACCTTATGCAGATATGGGAATCTTGCGGTGCTGCAATGAGTGGTGTGCTTTAATTAGTTTCTTTTTTCTTGAAATACCAGACGTTATACCTGTGAATTTATATAACCTGTAGTTACCAGCTGGGTCGCAATATACACAACAGAAGCAAATATTACTATCCAAAAAAGCGTCCTTCCTCCAAAATTTGCACCAGTTCAACTATAGTGAAATATTAGTTTTATTGTGGTGGAGACGGAAAAAAAAACTAGAAAAGCTAAGATACAGCGATTGCATAACAAGGGTTGAGGTATGATCGTTTCGTCATTGTAGGAGCTGCAGCAGTCACCGGCTCTTCAACACCAAGTTATACTTTTTGTATCAATAAAATATCTATTCCTCGGGTAGATAATTTCCAGTAGATCTCATTTCATGTGTTAGCTCAATTCACCGACCAGTATTGTTTAAATAAGTGACCCATGATCAGCTCAGATCGACTTGGTCCGAACCCTTGACTGGTTTCAACGGTTTCGTTGGACAATAAAGCAAGGACTGTTAAACCGGATTGGGTTGAAGGCGCCTTATAAACACAAAACATTAAATATATATCAGGATCTGTGCACGGTAGCTGTCCAATATCAAAAACAGACAACAGAGAAATACAAATAGTAGAGCTTTCTTCATTTAAGGAGGTTATTCAATAGAATATTCAAGAGGTTGCTAGTAGCATTGCAGTAAATACAACATTAAATCATTAGTGATGCTGTGTGTAGTCTGTGGTCAGTCAAACAAATCGGGCTTCACATGCATAAATGTCATTTTTGTGGGAAATTTGGTGTCACGCCTGTGCAGTTATCCAGAACTAGCTACAGCAAGTTATAAAAAACAGGAGTGTTTTTGGTATGCCCAAATGAGTAAATCTGTGGGACTAAAAATCACAAGGGTATTAATAGAGAGTAACATCAAAGCTACTTTCATAGAAACATGCGGAAGCTTTCTACAAACAGATGGGAAACATAAAAAGTCTGGGCAGAATGGTACTGCCATGATACTGGCCATGTAGTCAGAAAACTGTAGAAGGCTGGAGATGATTGTCCTGTTTAGCAGTAAATGTGGGGCTGATAGTGTGTCTGGGAAAGAGGACCAGTAATGGTGAGCTGGAGGTGCTGTCCGGGTAGACAGTAATGGTGATAGCTGGAGGTGCTGTACTGGGAGACATAATGGTGAAGCTGGAGATGCTGTCCTGGGAGACAGTAATGTGAAGCTGGTGATGCTGTCCTGAGAGACAGTAATGGTGAAGCTGGAGATTTTGTCCAGGTGTGGGAATTATTTACGCAGGAAGGAATACTTATAAAGGACCTTCATAGGGACAGGAGCCCATTTGAGTAGGGAAACAAGTGTAGTCAAAGATAAGTTAAAAACCAATATTGCAAAACTAGAAATACCGCAGGAAATAGCAAACAACGTGGGACTCCACTAGCAATAGTGAGGTTATATTTACAAAAACAAACGGGTGGGAGCTCCATTGTTGGGTTTGTGGGAGCTCACATTGTTGGTGCTAGGGTAGGATAGAAGTAAGACAGGAAAATGCACCAACGGGGAATACAGTCACAGAAACCCAAGGCAAACGAAACCAAGCCTGTGCACATACTATGCACTCGGTATTGCTGGCATGGGAAATCTGGAAAAACAGATGGGACGTGCACCACTATGAACCACCTAGAAAATGCCTCATGCCCATATGAAAACATGAAAATGCAAACTCCCTTCTGTAAGCTTTTTCACCTGAATGTGCTTCCTCTTCAGTACAGGAAAGACTGTGCTATAAGTTAAATGGCCAGGCTACCAATCTAACAGAGGGACAAAAAGATAAAAATACATTCCAGGACATGGGAAAACTGGATAGCCACAGCCACTCAAGTGGGAGAGGGTTTTTTAGTGCCGGGAAGGAAAAAAAAACTTGGCAGGAAATGGCAGAAATCGTACACCAAATCCAGTCATTCCTGGAGTGGAACCACAGTCGATGGCCTCCACTCCAAACCAAACAGATTATCAGATACTAATGCAGAAAAAAAAATCTCCCCAGTACCAACAATACCACCAGCTACGATAACATTCTGCTTTGCAAATATACAGGGTTCTAAAGCCGCAAACAAACAACAAAATACCTTTCATCCGTGGACTGATTGCAGAGGCAAAGGCAATGTTCGCGGCTTTCACTGAGACCCCACATAAGGATCACTTGGACAACGAAATATGGATCCCAGGTTACAACTATACAGATGTGTCAGAGTGAACAGGCAAAAGGGGGGGTTGGCCTGTACATTGCAGAGTCACTTGTTTGCACAGAACTGCTAAATGCCTCAAATGATGGTAGTGGAAGTTTTAGCAGTAAAGGTCGAGACCAAAACTTGTCATTGTGGTAGTCTACAAGCCTCGGATGCACATCCCAGCAATTCCAGGAATAAAACAGCTGATTTACAAATTGACACTGTCCATGGATAATCTTCAGCTCCTGCACCCACATCTTGGCTCCTGGTGGATTTAACGTTAAGGCACCTAAAATGGAGGATTATAGCAAATAATATTGTTGCAGATGAAAACCAGGAGGAGCTCTTGATGAAAATCACACTCACACGAGCTTGTAAATCTCTGCACAAATTCAATTTTAAGACCAGCAAATAATAGAACCTATCTAGACTGGGAGAATTACACTAGACCTCATCTTCACTACAATGATGATTGATAAGAAATGTCACATATCAAAAACAATATACTCAGATCACAACATAATTGAGGTTCGGACATGTATGCGCGGAGCCCCAGACGACAAAATGAGGATAGTCACGAGGGAGCATTCACCAAAGTCAACTTCAATAACAAAAACATAAAGGTGGGACCAAGTAAACAAGTCTAACCGATATAAGCTGGGAGGAAGATATACTAAAGCAACACAGACCCAACTTTGCCTAGAACCAGATTAACTCGGGTGGCCACACGATGTATGCACAGGCTTATTCCCTCTAGAAAAATAGGAGTAGATGTAAAATAGAAAGAGACAGGCGCTCCCTTTCACAGGCGCGGAAAAGCATAACAGGGGCCACAAAAGAGTGTCAATATATCTGAAATGCATAGGGAGACACTTGGTCAGAGAAATAGAAGTATTCGAACTTAAGCTAAAGAATCCTTTAGGATGTGATTCAAGTGAATAGCGGTAAGAACTAAAAGCCAAAAAATGAATTCGAAAAGAAACCCAACAGTATTTCTTCTTATGCCAAATCAAAATCGAGAAAAACGTCCAGTATTGGGCCCATACTTAAACAAGGCTGGGTCTACATCAGATGACAGCAAGGGAAAGGAAGTGAGCTATCAAGTCCCAATATGACTCAGTTTTTAGCACTTTGCCCCAAGGCCAGACTCATGGAATCTGTGTTCATCAGAACTGCAAGAAGCCCCTATCACAGAGCCTTTTCCATCTATGGAGAGGGTGCATGGCACGGGGGGAGTTCCCACCAGTGACTAAAAACAAAGACATAGCCCTACTACACAAAGGGGCGTTAAAGCAACATCAAAGAACTACAGACAATAGCACTAACATACCCATATCTAAAAATCTTTGAAAGGGTCCTAAGAAGCAAGGATCACACAATCTAGAAAACCCTTCAGATTACACAACCCAGGGCCAACATGGGTTTAGAACAGGTCGATCTCGTCTGTCTCAACTTATTGGATCAATAGACAAGGTCTAAATGCACTAGGAAGACAAAAAGAATGCAGATGTAATATATACTGACTTTGCAAAAGCTTCGAAAAGGTGTGACCATGGCGTACCGTAATTGCACACATAAATGCGTGCTAAAGGAATAAACTGGTAAAAAGTCGTGTCGATGGATCTATTAATTTCCTCACTAAAAAGAAACTCAGATGAGTAGTCATCAAAGAGTAAAAGTCCGAGGCAGTACGGTGAAAAAGCTCTGTTCCACAAGGCTACAGTACTCGCTCCCATCTTGTTCCTATCCTCATATACGACATAGACAAGGATGTCAGGCCACAGCCCGAGTCCTTCCTTTGCAGATGACACCCGAAATCTGCATGACAGTGTCTTCCATTGCAGGACACTGCAAAACTCAGGCGGAAAACATCAACCAAATCTCTTTCACGTGGGCTACAGAAAAACAATATGAAGTTCAACGATGAGAAATTTTCAATTTACTCTTGATGTGGTAAACATGAGGAAATTAATCTTTATCCAGAGTACAAACAAATTTGGCCAAAAATAGTGCGAAAACACACGTCAAAGACCTGGGAGTGAATTCATTGTCGGTAGGATCTCACCTCAAGGACCATAACATTGTCTCAATCGCATCTGCTTGAAAAAATGACAGGAGGATAATGAGAACCTTCAAAACTAGGGAGGCCAGCCCATGTTGTCACTTTCAGGTCACTTGATTATCTAGGCTGGAATATTGCTGCCACACTAACAGCACCCTCGTCAAGGCAGGTGAAATTGCCCCTACCTAGAAAATGTACAGGTAATCCTTCACGGCTCGCGCCATATCACGCGACGCTTCTAAAACACTCAATTATGCGGACGCACTTGAGGTTCCTAAACCTGTATCCCTGGAACGCAGGAGGAGAGATCATGATTATATACATGGAAAATCACTAAGTGGGACTCCAGTTACGAACTTGCACACGAAAAACAAATCACACCTCCGCAAAGCACAAGACTTGGCAGACGTTGCACCATTCCCCCAATGAACTAGAGCAGGGGTGTCACTAGCAGTTTATAAGAGGCGACCATACCAATATAGTGTCCAGCGGGCCCGAGATGGTCTCGATCCTGCCGTCCCAGCACACATAAGGGGCCCAAGTACCAACAGACCCCTGCGCAGTCTTCAAGTGCGCACTCTCTCTCGTTGGAACAGGGCCAAGAACACAAAATAAATACATCATATATAACATATGAACAATTTGAACATGAAAAAAAAATAACTTCCGACAGGGAGGGAAGAAAAAAACCTGTGGTAGTGTGTAAACATCGTGGTCATAGGAGTGTGCGTGAAGGGCATCAATGCACGCCTTCCTGCGTTCTGGACAGTTACTGCAAACACGGGGAGACCATCGCTGCGGTGAGAGCTGTGACGTAACAGTGGTACGGTCTCCTCTGAACGGTTGAGCAGTCATCGTGTGGAGTCGCTGCAGGTTTTCACTCAACTGGGCACGGAAATGCTGGTGCCCTCGAGTGAGGCGTCGAACAAAATCGGCAACTGGGCAGGACTTTTGGCAAGCGACTCAGGTGGACACTTCTCGACTGGTTACTGTCGTGGGCTGTCACTGGCCGGCGAGCGTGGGAGCGAGTGATGGCAGAGACGAGGGGCGAAAACATTAGGGGAGTAGTAACATCATACACCAGACTGGTAGTGAGAGAGCAGCAGTCAAAATGTGACATCTTTCTTTGTGCAGGCGCTCATGAAGCTTGTGACACCGAGGTTGGACACGCGGTCTTTCTCTTGGCAGTTGGAGTTTAGCAGAGGTTAGGTCTAAGCGTCACCCAGACTTGTTTCTCTACATATACTGCACTTGAAGGTCTGGAGGTGAAGTGAAACAATCTCGATGGGAATGTAGCAGGTACGATTCTGCAGTACATCACGAGCGACGAGATAAAAAGCTTTCTGTACAAGAGGGCTCATCGCTCAGGGATGGTTGATAAACAGCTGTCAAATACAGGGTCACATGGAGTGAAACATTAATTAACACAGGTGGTGCTACTCTGGTCTGGCTGGCTCACAAACCTCATGGACACACGGAAATTTTAAAAACACACCGCTGTAACATCATGGCTTAAACTAGCAATGATGGCTTTTCTGTGCTTAAAAACTGACACTAAGACACTACTAAATGTGAGATACACTGACTGAGAGGAATTAATTAACACTGACATTAATATTTTCTCTCAATCTTTCGACAATATCTAATATAATTTCTGAACACTCGATGGTGACATCGCATGTGATGTTCAGGAGTGATTGTCCCGAGGGACATCAGCAGGACTGTGACGTAGTAGACATCTCGAGGTGATGTCAGGCAGAACATCGTGACGTCTCATGAAGTCGGGCAGCATCGTGGGTGACGTCAAATGTGATGTGGCAGCAGACCACAGCATGAGGCCTGGGACATCTGCTAACTCACGTGGCTTTGTAGGTCTACGTGACACTCGCCCACCACCCACGGGTGCGTGATCTACGTGGCATGCTGATCCACGCAGCTTTGAGTGGCCCTCGGGCACTCGGATACACAGCTTGGCAATGAATCAACACGAGAAAAAGCAGAAATCACAGCAGAGGGCACGTGGGCAGTGGTGAGTGTATGTAGTGTGGTGGCGAGGAGCGTGGGGTGAGTGTATGGCGAGGAGCATCTGGCGGGATGGTCTCTCCTCCTCCCACCCGCAAACACTGGGGAAACACACTGGACGCAGAATCACACAAAAATCAACATCTGGTTTTGCTGAAACAGCTGTGCTGAGCTGCTGAACAACAACAAAAGCCATACAAAGGGACGCTGAACACATGACTTGAGGAAAACAGCGTGGGACACTAGCGTGGAGTCACTGGGACGCCATCACAATTCTCGAAGAAATTCGGCAAAATTTCGGCTGGATCATGCTTGTACCTGTGTCAGGATACTCAAACGTGCAGACACGACATCAGGATAACTCGTTGAGAGGAGGATGCTTCTTGTATAGGGTGATGAGGAAGATGACTTGATACCTCTTCCTTCCTCTTAGGGCAAACACATTGCTGCAACCACTGTTTCCACCATTTACAACGGGCTTATTTGGTAGTATGGTAGCGGGGTGTAAATGATATATTCCTTCAGAGGCTTCTTACTTATTGATAAGTAGTGGTGGGTACACAGGCTTGTGATGTTTGTGTGCCTATGGCCGGGCAAGGGCCATCCCACGAGAGAGAGCTTGGAGGCCTTGTTGTCTGTCTTGATGCCAGGCCGCTGTGTGAAGTGAGTAGGGAGGCCTGGGCCGGCAGGCTGGCATGACTCACCGAGAGGCCTGCTACCAGAGGGCAAAACACTTGAGTGGACACGAATATGAACTAAGCTGGCAGTCAGCATGGGCTGTCCCTGTGCACGACAGTACAGGTGTTACAAATGCAGGACTAAACAATGGTACGGCAGAACAAGGTTAGAATTTCACCAAAGGCTGCATGGTAGTCAGGACAGATGTAACTGCAGTGTAACTTGGCCTTCACTGGTGGCTTGGTAGTGCTATGTTAACCTGGTCAGCAAACTCCGCCCTTATCCCTATGTAGATAATGGCGCGAAGTGTTTAAGGGATACGGTTGAGTAGGAAAGTCGAGGATGGGACATTACCACACTAGGACATATGCAGTATGGGTGTAGTGACATGCGGGTTTATAGTGCATTTTCAGGTCAGCAGACAGGCCAGACCAATCCTTCACTCATTTTAAACCTAAGTAGGTACTAATGGTCGCACAATGTTCCTAAGTCAGTGAAATCCCTCGTCAAATAGTACAAGAAACCTGCAGCACTTAACACTTCTAGCACTCGTATGGACAGACGAATGTTTCGCTCTGTCCACAAGCAAAATCAGCACACACTTCTTTGTTTATAGCGGTGAACTTGGCATGTCCCATTAAAAAGACAGTACTGCCAATGGCTCGTTGAATTGTTCTTAACTAATGCCACTAGAGGAAACACTGGTATTGCCAGCAGCACTGTAGAACATTTACGTAGACATGTGGGGGTCAGGACAGCTGTAACTGCAGGCTGCCTTAGCTTGTTCTGGTAGCTTTGGTGTGCTGCATTCAAGCCTGCTTGAGAATGTGCTTGCTCAGCCGATGTCAACCACTTGGATATTGTCTTGTACAGGCAGGTATCACACAGGAGACATATTCGTAGATGAGTGGAGTGCGGCACAGGGGACTGACTTGGGCATCAAGCTTTTATGTGGTCTGGCAAAAGCCACCGCTAGACCATAAGTAAACGAGGCGAATGCTGCTGAGTTCCAAATCGAGGAAGGAGGGGAGGCAGGCGAGGCGGAGTGAAGGTAGGCCTCCTACAGCCACTTCAAGTCAACATGTTTGTGTTTCAATAGGTTTTTCCATAGTCTCGCAATTCACACATAAGAGTTCCAGAAGCAATTCAGTGGCTCCTCATACGATGTTTTATTGCATGATGATGTTATCTGTCGGGTGTGTACAAGCTGTCTGATATAGAAGGCCTAGGACCTCACTTCCACACACGTCCTCTCCCCTCAACAACTCAGGCCTTACAATGGTAGAACTTAACAAACTTTAATTATATCTTTACTGTCTTTTTTTTCTGTTTCTATTGTTCTAAATGTGAGGTACTGATTTCTTTGAAGACTGTATTGTATTATCTTGTTAAGGTTATCAATACCAGAAGTGCTATGGTTGACAAGAATGTACTGCTTCTCTCATCTTTGAAGCCTGTGTTGTCTTACTTGTTAAGGTTATCAATACCAGAGGTGCTATGGTTGACAAGAATGTACTGCTTCTCTCATCGTTTGAAGCCTGTGTTGGTCATAACTTGTTAAGGTTATCAATCACCAGAGGTGATCTATGGTTGACAAGAATGTACTGCTTCTCTCATCTTTGAAGCCTGAGTTGTCTTCTTGTTAAGGTTTTCTCAAACAGAGGTGCTATGGTTGTCTAGAATTGTACTGCTTCTCTCATCTTTGAAGCTGTGTTGTCTTTCTTGTTAAGGTTATCTCAATTCCAGAGGTGCTATGGTGACAAGAATGTACTGCTTCTCTCAACTTTGAAAGCTTGGGTTGTCTTACTTGTTACAGGTTATCAATTACACGAGGTGCTAGGGTGACAAGACTGTACTGCTTCTTCTCATCTTTGAAGCCTGTGTTGTCTTTCTTGTTAAGGTTAATCAATTTACGAGGTGCTATGGTTGTCAAGAATGTACTGCTTCTCTCATCTTTGAAGCATATGCTTGTCTACTTGTTAAGGTCTATCAATACCAGAAGGTGCTATGGTTGACAAGAATGTACTGCTTTCTATCACTCTTTGAATGCCTGTGTTGTCTCTTACATTATTAACGGTTATCAATACCAGAGGTGCTATGGTTAGTAACACAGATGTATGTTCTCTCATTCTTTGATGCCTGTGTTGTCTTACTTGTTAAGGTTATCAATACAGAGGTGCTATGGTTGACAAGAATGTATGTTCTCTCATCGTAAGCCTATGTTGTCTTACTTGTTAAGGTTATCAATGCCTGAAGAGGTGCTCATGGTTGACAAGAATGTACTGCTTCCTCATCTTTGTAGCCTGATGGTTGTCTTACTTGTTTTAAGGTTATCAATACCAGTGGTGCATGGTTGCCAACGATGTACTGCTTCTCTTATCTTTGTAGTCTATGTTGTCTTTTACTTGTTAAGGTTATCGATACCTGAGGTGCTATGGTTGCAAGAATGTACTGCTTCTCTCATCTTTGTGGCTTTTGTTGTCTTACTTGTTAAGGTTATCTATACCGAGGTGCAAATAAGGTTGACAAAATGTACTGCTTCTTCCCCCCATCCCTTTGAAGTTGTGTTGTCTTATTGTTAAGGTTATCCAATTCCGAGGTGCTCATGCGTTGACAAGAATGTACTGCTTCTTCATCTTGAAGCCTGTGTTGTCTTTACTTGTTAATGGTTTTCAATCCAGAGGTGCTATGGTTGACATGAATGTACTGCTTCTCTCATCTTTGAAGCCTCTGTTGTCTTACTTGTTTAAAGGTTATCAATACCAGAGGTGCAATGGTTGACAAGAATGTATACTGCTTCTCTCAACTTTGAAGCCTTGGGTCTTACGTGTTAAGGTTTTCAATTCAGTGGTGCTATGGTTTGGGACAAGAAATGTAACTGCTTCTCTCACTTGAAGCCTGTGTTGTCTTACTTGTTTTGGTTATCAACTACCAGAGGTGTATGGTTGACTGAATGTACTGACTTCTCTCATACTTTGATGCCTGTGTTTGTCTTACTTGTTTAGGTTATCAATTCCAGACGGTGCTATGGTTGACTTGAATGTACTGTTTCTCTCATCTTTGAAGCTCTGTGTTGTCTTTCGTGTTAAGGTTATCAATACCGAGGTGCTATTGGATGACAAGATGTACTGTTCTTCATCTTTGAAGTCTTTGTTGTCTTATTGTAAGGATATCAATACCAGTGGTGCTATGGTGACAAGAATGTATGGATTATCTCATCTTTGTAGCCTAGGTTGTCTTACTTGTTATGGTGTAGTCCATTACCTGAGGTGCTATGGTTGACAAGAATGTACTGCTTCTCTCACCTTTGAAGCTGTGTTGTCTTACTTGTTAAGGTATCAATACAGAGGGCGTTGGTTGACAAGAATGTACATGCTTCTCTCATCTTTGATGCCTGTGTAGTCTTATTGTTTAGGTTGATCAATAACAGAGGTGCTATGGTTGACAAGAATGTACTGCTTTCTCTCATCTTTTGAAGCCTGTGTTTGTCTTACTTGTTAAGGTTATCAATAACTGTGCGTGCTTGGTTGCAATGATGTACTGTTTTTCATTTTGAAGCTGTGTTGTCTTATGTTAGGTAATCCTTACCCGAGGTGCTTTGGTGACACAAATGCACTGCCTTTCTTCTCTTTGTATGAAATATATGTGGTTAGCCAGGATTGATGTCCTGAGGTAAATGGTACATTGACTGCACTCTGATGGCGAGTGGGCCGAGATATTTTCAGTTTTGAAAAGATCTCGGCGCTGATGAAGTGAGTGATGGTGAACGTGTTTTCTTTTTTGGTTAACTTGCCTCTGGTAGGAGAAAGCTAATGTTAACAATATATGCTGTTGGAACTCTCAGCAATGCGAGCAGAAATTTTTATTGAGGACAAAAGAGTTTAAACTTTTACATATAGAAACATTTTTCAGGTCCTCTACATAAATGCCATGTCCTTGCTTTATGTGTTGGGAAAATTATGGTATTTTACGGTGGTGATGTATAATTTTTCTCAAAATTATGTGTAGAAAATTAAGCCTAGTGTTAGTGGCCAAAGATTAGTTGTTCATAATGTCAAGCTGTAGCGTAGAGATGTGCTTCAATATCTAGACAGTAAAATCTAAGATATGTATTATAATTATTATCATAATCTTTATTGTACAGAAGATGCGGTGTCATTTAGGTGTTCATGCAGAAAGAGCATTGTTCTGCAGAACATATAGTGTTCATGGCAGAGAAGAACATTGTTTTCTGCAGACATTTTGGTGTTCATGCAGAAGAACTTGATCTGCAGATCATTAGGTGTTCTTGCAGAAAGAAACATTGTTCTGCCAGGAACATATTAGGCTGTTCATGAGAAAGAACGCATTGTTCTGCAGAACATTTAGGTGTTCATGCAGAAAGAACAATGTTCAGAGAACATTTAGGTGTTTCATCGCAGAAAAGAACAATGTTCTGCAGAACATTTCTGACCTAATTAAGACTTTCTTAAGACTAATTTGACAAATAACTTATTTATTATTTTTATACAAGATCTCTGGGGTGATCATAAAACAATAAATTTTGTTATTACAAGACACACAAGACTTTGCATATTAACATATTTTATTTATAAAACATTAAATTTAATTGACTTAATGAATTGTGTAAACTATTTTTCATTAATATGTATCAGAAATTATCATAAATCATAAAAGTTTGTTGCCTCTTAGCACCAGTACACTAAGGTAAACCAGACAACACATTGAGTCTGATGAATTATAGTTAGTATCAGTAGGTAAACTTGCCTGTTTACCTTCATACAGCGTGGAAATAATACTTTTACCTCAAATGATCCTGATATTAAGAGAACATTATCAGATATAAAAAGACAAAAATAAAATTGTGAGTTAAAAGGGTTTCAAACAATGATACTAGTACAGTGGACCCTCGGGTAACGACAATAATCCATTCCAGAGAGCTTGTCTTTAACCCTTAACCCTTTGACTGTTTCGGTCATATATATACGTCTTACGAGCCACCGTGTTTGATGTATTAATAAATCATTAAATTTTAGCGGCTTCAATTAAAGCATGAGAAAGCTGGTAGGCCCACATTGTGAGGAGAAAACGGGTCTGTGTGGGTCAGTGTGCACCATATAAAAAAATACTGCAGGACGTCAGTGATATAATGAGAGAAAAACAAACTCCGACTTTTTTAATTAAAACGCCAATTTGTGGTCTATTTCTTTATAGTATTTTTATGGTTGTATTCTTAGTTTGCTTGTGCATTTGATAGAATGGAAAATTTCATTATAGAAGTGGAAGTGATTTTTATTGGTGTTGCTATTAAACAGAACTTGAAAATGGAGCTCAGGTAGGGGAAATGTTTGTTTTTGCCCATGTTCAAAAGTAAACAAATGATTGTCATTGTCCCATAAAGTCCATCTGGCCATTCTAATATCAGTCATGAATGGGTGGTCGTGAGTTATTTTTAATTTATTAGTGTTATCTGCAGTAGACTGCATAATAGTAGAAATCTTTATGTTTTGTTTTGATAAAAATTAAATATAGAAGGCAAGATGTTATATCAGAGGGGGCTTGGAGCATATGACTGATGAACAAAGAAAATTTATTTTAGAAGCAGGAATGTCTGCATTGTTCATTTCTGGACCTATTCTGAATTGGCAGATTTTTTAATTTGCATGAACTATAGACCAATTGCAAATTCTGACCATGTTACTGGATACTTGAAGATCAGTAAATGTGCAGTTTCTTGTGCTCAATCGATAGAAAAAATAGAAGAGTTGAGTCTTAAGAAAAAAGCTATGAGTTTCGGTCAACTGGAACAATGGAATTAGCTGAAAAAGGGTTCAAATGGCCTGAAATCGCCTGGATTCGTAAATATCGCTGAGGTACTTACTTTGCGAGAGCCTTATTTCTGTAAGTTTTCCATCAAGTTCATTACTTTTTGGTTGTCATGACCATCGGGGGGAAAAGATTCTCTTATCATTTCATAAGAATTTTTTTTTTTGCGGTCACCAGGAGACTCCTCAGAATTTGGGATTTCGACAGTTCAAGGGGTTAACCCTTACAGCGTTTCGGCACTGTACATAGTAACAGACTTTACGCGCCCAGTGCCCATGCTCGTATAGGAATATAAATTATAGAGACTTTCAAATCTCGCGGGAAAAAGGCTAATTGACCTGGTGTGAGAGAATGGCGTTGTAGTGTGGTGGTGTGCAGACAGTAGAAAAAATTCTGGGACTCAGTTGCGCATTGTGGGTATGCCATTTTTTAGTAGACCTTAGTTCACACATGCTTCTGTGGTAAGAAGTCCTCAATCCTCGGCCGGAATTGGGACACTTTTGTTCCCCAGTGACAGTTTAATACAGATGGAATTGCGTGAAGATGAGTTACAAGGTTTTGGATGATGTTTTGACCGAAAACTATGACCATTAATATCGATTATAGTGAGGAAAAACCCCAGACGACCCTCAGCCTTCAACCTCTGGTGCTGGGGCCGTCTTGTTCAAGTTCAGTTTGTACAGAATCAAATGAGGAAAACTCCTATTTTCCAAATCCCAGGGACTCGATGTGAGCATTGGAGGTGAGAGTGATAGTGATTATGAACTAATGCTCTTTGTAACCAGTTCCAATAGTTGATAGTGGAGTGGAATATTCTCCAGTGAAGCACAGCGTCAGTATTTAAGACGATATATGCGCTGTTTCTGGTAGTTGCCATTGCTATTCCAAAGGGGAAGGAGTACATACTCAGAGTACAATCCCGTGGCTGTACAACAGGAACTGAAATTGAAAATGACGAGATAGTCGTTGCATTGGAAATAAAACGGAAAAATGTGCATGGTGGTGGTAGTGGTGGGTCGCCGGCATGAGTCAACCAGCAGTGGCATGCTCGCCACCCACGCTGCCACCCACGCTGCCACCACACGCTGCGCATCAGCTGATTACCCACCGAAGCAAAGGCCACCATACCCCAACAACCCACCGACCCACCCACAACACCAGCCTCACAAACCCAACCACAACCACCTGTCAAGGGTCAGTACCCACCAGAGCAGGGACCGAACCTGGGATTGCAGGAAAGCTGTCAATTTTGTTCCAAATCCCCCTAAGATCACAACAATAATTGAGGCGGATCAGACGATGTATGCCGTGGAGCCCCAGCACGTACATAATGTGATTGTCACAAGGGAGCATTCACAAATTCAACTTCAATACAAAAACATAAGTGGGACAGGTAACCAAGGTCCTAAATGTATAAGCTGGGAAGATATATAAGCAACACAGACCCGAACTTTTGCCTAGACACAGATTAACTTGGTGGCAAACAATTCCAATTCAATTCATTTTCAAAGTTTATCTTATAAAGCTTACAAAGGTGTAAATTTTCAGAATTTGTTGTTGTGTGGGCTTACATGTAGTTAAATATGATTACAGAGGTACCCACTAGAACGCCTAGCATGCTTGGGAATTTTGGGAGACTTAGTTTAATTCTTTATTTTAAAAATATTACAAAATTATGGGTAAGTTGGTATTATGGTAAGTGACTAATTACTAGTTAGTGAGTTTAGCAATGTGAATGCTTTTGTTTTGGCACAGTTCATAGTTTCAGGTATGGGAGTATCATAGGATTCATTATTTTAAGTTTGAGTTAATTTTCTTTTTATGTCAATTGGGTGTGTGAGTGTAGTGTGAAACCACGGTGGTATTAGTGTAGTTAGTTGATGGGTGTTTATCAGGAGACAAGTTGTGTTCTAATGGTGGTTTTGAAGGTGATGAATGTGTCTTGCACCAGTTCTAGAGTTCTCAGGTTAGGGTGTTCTAGATTTTAGAGGCCTTTTGACAGAGTGGTACCAGCGTGCCAGTGTGCCTCGTTGTGCTCAGGGTTTCTAGGTGTTTTCAAGGTCGCTCTTACGTGCTAGAACTCTTTATTTGTGTCTATCAAACCATAGATACATACCTCTAGTCCTGGAACCAATCTTGGGCGGAAAAATTATATACTGAGTCCAAAAATGGAGAATTAGTGTGCACTTACACCTAGCTCAGAGTTTACTGCCAGAGGGGATCATAGCCTGTGTCCCGTGTGAAAAAATTAATAATTGAACTTTGTGTCAGAGGAAAGAAAGTCTCCCTGAAAACATTGAGTATACATAGTGTATAGTGTATACTACAGTGGCTCCCTAGTATATTGATGATAAAGGCTAAAGTGGTCAATTTGTATACAGGTTGAATTTGTAAATGAAGTGAGATGCCTATGAGGCAGGTGCAGAAGTGCCAGATCTTACACAGGTCAGTGTTTTAATTAATCTTCCGGCTTGCTAGTTGTACTGATATAATCTAGTGATTCCAGAGAATAGTCAGGAATAAGTGTTGTAAGTAGCAAACTAACATGTATTATTAATGGGTATTAGTGGTAGTGGACTGGAGAGAGTTTACTGGAGGAGTTTCGGGGGGTAAACCGCCCCCGCGGCCGGTCGGTGACCAGGCCTCCTGGTTGATCAGCGCCCCCCTGATCAAACCAGGTGTGTTGCTGATGGCTGCCACGCAAACCAACAGTACCGAGCACAGCCGGCTGACAGGAACCTCCACCCCCCCCGCTTTAGTTGCGTGTCAGTGCAGCTTGAAGACTGCAGGGGTTGTTGGTAATCCCCTTTATGTGTGTGGGAGGCCAAGTTGAACAGTCCTTCCCCCCCCCCCCCCCGGTCCCTGCCACTTATTGTATGGTCTACTTAACGTGCTAGTGACACCCCTGCTTTTCATTGGGGGGATGGTGCATCGTTCTGCCAAGGTCTTTTGCTGTTCGTTTCCGCTAGTGAGTGATTTTAGTGTGCAAATTTCGGTACTAGTTCCCCTCAGGATTTTCAAGGTGTATATAATCATGTAATCTCTCCCTCACTGCAGTTCCAGGGAATACAGGTGAGTAGAACCTAGCGCTCCAGTAATTGAGGTGTTTTATCTCCGTTCATGCGCGCCGTGAAAGTTCTCTGTACAATTTTTTCTAGGTCAGGCAATTTTCACCTGCCTTGAAAGGTGTGTTAGTAGTGCAGCAATATTCCAGCTAGATAGAACAAGTGACTGGAAGAGTGTCATCATGGGCTTGGCCTCCCTAGTTTTGAAGGTTCTCATTATCCATCTTGTCATTTTTCTAGCAGATGCGCATTGATACTATGTTATAGGGTCCTTGAATGGTGAGACTCATCCCGACATCAATCACTCCAGGTCTTTGACGTTGGTGTTTGCTTATTTTTGTGGCCAGGAATTTTTCTTATAATTTGTTTTGTACTCTGGATGAATGATTTAATTTCCTCATGGTTTACCATTCTGAAGTTAATTGAAATTTCTCATCGTTGAACTTTTATGTTTTCTGCAGGCCCACTGAAAGATTTGGTTGATGTCCTACTGGGCCTTGCGGTGCTGCAATGAGTGGTGTGCTTTAATTAGTTTCTTTTTTCTTGAAATACCAGACGTTATACCTGTGAATTTATATAACCTGTAGTTACCAGCTGGGTCGCAATATACACAACAGAAGCAAATATTACTATCCAAAAAAGCGTCCTTCCTCCAAAATTTGCACCAGTTCAACTATAGTGAAATATTAGTTTTATTGTGGTGGAGACGGAAAAAAAAACTAGAAAAGCTAAGATACAGCGATTGCATAACAAGGGTTGAGGTATGATCGTTTCGTCATTGTAGGAGCTGCAGCAGTCACCGGCTCTTCAACACCAAGTTATACTTTTTGTATCAATAAAATATCTATTCCTCGGGTAGATAATTTCCAGTAGATCTCATTTCATGTGTTAGCTCAATTCACCGACCAGTATTGTTTAAATAAGTGACCCATGATCAGCTCAGATCGACTTGGTCCGAACCCTTGACTGGTTTCAACGGTTTCGTTGGACAATAAAGCAAGGACTGTTAAACCGGATTGGGTTGAAGGCGCCTTATAAACACAAAACATTAAATATATATCAGGATCTGTGCACGGTAGCTGTCCAATATCAAAAACAGACAACAGAGAAATACAAATAGTAGAGCTTTCTTCATTTAAGGAGGTTATTCAATAGAATATTCAAGAGGTTGCTAGTAGCATTGCAGTAAATACAACATTAAATCATTAGTGATGCTGTGTGTAGTCTGTGGTCAGTCAAACAAATCGGGCTTCACATGCATAAATGTCATTTTTGTGGGAAATTTGGTGTCACGCCTGTGCAGTTATCCAGAACTAGCTACAGCAAGTTATAAAAAACAGGAGTGTTTTTGGTATGCCCAAATGAGTAAATCTGTGGGACTAAAAATCACAAGGGTATTAATAGAGAGTAACATCAAAGCTACTTTCATAGAAACATGCGGAAGCTTTCTACAAACAGATGGGAAACATAAAAAGTCTGGGCAGAATGGTACTGCCATGATACTGGCCATGTAGTCAGAAAACTGTAGAAGGCTGGAGATGATTGTCCTGTTTAGCAGTAAATGTGGGGCTGATAGTGTGTCTGGGAAAGAGGACCAGTAATGGTGAGCTGGAGGTGCTGTCCGGGTAGACAGTAATGGTGATAGCTGGAGGTGCTGTACTGGGAGACATAATGGTGAAGCTGGAGATGCTGTCCTGGGAGACAGTAATGTGAAGCTGGTGATGCTGTCCTGAGAGACAGTAATGGTGAAGCTGGAGATTTTGTCCAGGTGTGGGAATTATTTACGCAGGAAGGAATACTTATAAAGGACCTTCATAGGGACAGGAGCCCATTTGAGTAGGGAAACAAGTGTAGTCAAAGATAAGTTAAAAACCAATATTGCAAAACTAGAAATACCGCAGGAAATAGCAAACAACGTGGGACTCCACTAGCAATAGTGAGGTTATATTTACAAAAACAAACGGGTGGGAGCTCCATTGTTGGGTTTGTGGGAGCTCACATTGTTGGTGCTAGGGTAGGATAGAAGTAAGACAGGAAAATGCACCAACGGGGAATACAGTCACAGAAACCCAAGGCAAACGAAACCAAGCCTGTGCACATACTATGCACTCGGTATTGCTGGCATGGGAAATCTGGAAAAACAGATGGGACGTGCACCACTATGAACCACCTAGAAAATGCCTCATGCCCATATGAAAACATGAAAATGCAAACTCCCTTCTGTAAGCTTTTTCACCTGAATGTGCTTCCTCTTCAGTACAGGAAAGACTGTGCTATAAGTTAAATGGCCAGGCTACCAATCTAACAGAGGGACAAAAAGATAAAAATACATTCCAGGACATGGGAAAACTGGATAGCCACAGCCACTCAAGTGGGAGAGGGTTTTTTAGTGCCGGGAAGGAAAAAAAAACTTGGCAGGAAATGGCAGAAATCGTACACCAAATCCAGTCATTCCTGGAGTGGAACCACAGTCGATGGCCTCCACTCCAAACCAAACAGATTATCAGATACTAATGCAGAAAAAAAAATCTCCCCAGTACCAACAATACCACCAGCTACGATAACATTCTGCTTTGCAAATATACAGGGTTCTAAAGCCGCAAACAAACAACAAAATACCTTTCATCCGTGGACTGATTGCAGAGGCAAAGGCAATGTTCGCGGCTTTCACTGAGACCCCACATAAGGATCACTTGGACAACGAAATATGGATCCCAGGTTACAACTATACAGATGTGTCAGAGTGAACAGGCAAAAGGGGGGGTTGGCCTGTACATTGCAGAGTCACTTGTTTGCACAGAACTGCTAAATGCCTCAAATGATGGTAGTGGAAGTTTTAGCAGTAAAGGTCGAGACCAAAACTTGTCATTGTGGTAGTCTACAAGCCTCGGATGCACATCCCAGCAATTCCAGGAATAAAACAGCTGATTTACAAATTGACACTGTCCATGGATAATCTTCAGCTCCTGCACCCACATCTTGGCTCCTGGTGGATTTAACGTTAAGGCACCTAAAATGGAGGATTATAGCAAATAATATTGTTGCAGATGAAAACCAGGAGGAGCTCTTGATGAAAATCACACTCACACGAGCTTGTAAATCTCTGCACAAATTCAATTTTAAGACCAGCAAATAATAGAACCTATCTAGACTGGGAGAATTACACTAGACCTCATCTTCACTACAATGATGATTGATAAGAAATGTCACATATCAAAAACAATATACTCAGATCACAACATAATTGAGGTTCGGACATGTATGCGCGGAGCCCCAGACGACAAAATGAGGATAGTCACGAGGGAGCATTCACCAAAGTCAACTTCAATAACAAAAACATAAAGGTGGGACCAAGTAAACAAGTCTAACCGATATAAGCTGGGAGGAAGATATACTAAAGCAACACAGACCCAACTTTGCCTAGAACCAGATTAACTCGGGTGGCCACACGATGTATGCACAGGCTTATTCCCTCTAGAAAAATAGGAGTAGATGTAAAATAGAAAGAGACAGGCGCTCCCTTTCACAGGCGCGGAAAAGCATAACAGGGGCCACAAAAGAGTGTCAATATATCTGAAATGCATAGGGAGACACTTGGTCAGAGAAATAGAAGTATTCGAACTTAAGCTAAAGAATCCTTTAGGATGTGATTCAAGTGAATAGCGGTAAGAACTAAAAGCCAAAAAATGAATTCGAAAAGAAACCCAACAGTATTTCTTCTTATGCCAAATCAAAATCGAGAAAAACGTCCAGTATTGGGCCCATACTTAAACAAGGCTGGGTCTACATCAGATGACAGCAAGGGAAAGGAAGTGAGCTATCAAGTCCCAATATGACTCAGTTTTTAGCACTTTGCCCCAAGGCCAGACTCATGGAATCTGTGTTCATCAGAACTGCAAGAAGCCCCTATCACAGAGCCTTTTCCATCTATGGAGAGGGTGCATGGCACGGGGGGAGTTCCCACCAGTGACTAAAAACAAAGACATAGCCCTACTACACAAAGGGGCGTTAAAGCAACATCAAAGAACTACAGACAATAGCACTAACATACCCATATCTAAAAATCTTTGAAAGGGTCCTAAGAAGCAAGGATCACACAATCTAGAAAACCCTTCAGATTACACAACCCAGGGCCAACATGGGTTTAGAACAGGTCGATCTCGTCTGTCTCAACTTATTGGATCAATAGACAAGGTCTAAATGCACTAGGAAGACAAAAAGAATGCAGATGTAATATATACTGACTTTGCAAAAGCTTCGAAAAGGTGTGACCATGGCGTACCGTAATTGCACACATAAATGCGTGCTAAAGGAATAAACTGGTAAAAAGTCGTGTCGATGGATCTATTAATTTCCTCACTAAAAAGAAACTCAGATGAGTAGTCATCAAAGAGAAAAAGTCCGAGGCAGTACGGTAAAAAAGCTCTTTTCCACAAGGCCAGTACTGCTCCCATCTTGTTCCTATCCTCATATCGACATAGACAAGGATGTCAGCCACAGCCCGGTCTTCCTTTGCAGATACACCCGAATCTGCATGACATGCTTCCATTGCGACACTAAAAAAAAACCCCAGGCGGACATCAACCAAATCTTTCAGTGGGCTACGAAAAACAATATGAAGTTCAACGAGAGAAATTTCAATTACTCAAAAGTGGAAAAATGAGGAAAATTTAAAATCTTATCAGGTAAAAAAACAAATTTGGCCAAAAATAGGGAAAAACCCCAACCAAAGACCTGGGAGTGTCAGTCGGGGGGATCTCCCCTTTCAAGGACCATAACATTGTTAAATCGCATCTGCTGAAAAAATGACAGGAGGATAATAAAAACCCTTAAAAACAGGGAGGAAAAGCCCATGTGCACTTTCAGGTCACTTGTTTTATCTAGGCTGGAATATTGCTGCACACTAACAGCACCTTTTAAAGGCAGGTAAATTGCCTACCTAGAAAATGTACAGGAAATTTCACGGCGCCCCATAACGGAGTAAAACCCCTCAATTTTTGGGAGCATTGAGGTTCCTAAACCTGTTTTCCCTGGAACCAGGGGGGAGAGATCTGATTATATACATGGAAAACCCCTAGGGGACTAGTCCCGAACTTGCACACGAAAAACATCACAACGAAAGCAAAACTTGGCAGCGTGCCCCATCCCCCCAATGAAAAGCAGGGGTGTCACAGCATTTTAAGGACCATACAATAAGTGTCAGGGGCCCCGAGATGTTCAACGCCTCCAGCACACAAAAGGGGGGAAAGTACCAACAGACCCCGGCAGTCTTCAAGTGGCCTGGACAAGAAAAAAGTCATTTCCTGATCAGCCGGGCTGGGGCTGTACTTTTGGTTGGTGCCCAGCGCAAAGCCGGGTTTTATCAGGCTCTGATCCCCCCAGGAGGCCTGGTCACAGCCCGGGCCGCGGGGGGTTACCCCCGAACTTTTCCCCAGGTCTCCAGGAAAAACATACATTGAATTTTTTGTAAAGGTTTAGTCAACATGGGAATGTCGTAGAGATTTTTGTGTCTGGTTTATGCCTTGGTTCTGTCCAACTTCAAAAAAGCGTTTTAGGTGAAGGTTGATATTGGAGTTTAAGGTCCTGTAGATGTAGTTTGCACGTGTAAGTGTAGATGTACTGAACGGGGAGTAAGTTTAGATCTATGAAGAGTAGGGGGTGTTTGCCAGGGTGGGTTTAGTGATTATTTTTTCTGCGCTTTTTTTGGGTTATTTATTGGTTTTGGTGTTTTGCTGCATTTGTCCCCCAAGCACAAATGGTATGGATAAATAAGTGGTGGTATAGTGTGAAAAAGGGCTTTTGGGACGTAGATGTATCTTGGAGAGGATCCCAACTGTTTTGGTATATTTTTTGTTATGTGTTGGATATGGGTGCTAAAAATTCGGGGTTGTTGTCAAGGTTAGGGCCTAGGAATTCCCCTCATTAGTCGGGTAATTAGGTTTGCGATTTAAATTTTAATTTTTGTGATCCTGCTCGGGCTACCAAAAAAATATAGTGGGTTTTTGTCAGTGTTAATGTAATTTTATTGGCTGTCATCCAAGTCGTTTTTTTGATCAGCTTTCGTTAACAATGGTGTTGGGGTGGCAAGTTAAAGGGGAGAGATGACATAAGTCGTGTCGTCAGCAAGAGAAGGGGTTTCAGGTGTTGGGATAGTTTGGAAGACATTGATGTAAGAGGAAGAAAGGGGCCCAAAGGACCTTCCCTGCAGAACCCCAGTATCAAGTGGGGGTGTTGCTGAGCTGTGTCTTTAAGGGTAACATACGGATACCTTTTAGTAAGGTAAGATTTAAAATAACAAGCGCATGGCCTCTTATAACGTAATGGTCAATTTATCAGGGTTTTTCGCATCCTTTTGGGGGCCGTGCGGACGTGCTGCGCAGTAGCTCCTGATTGAGTTGGCTTTTTGCGCGGGTTTTGGGACGTGTTTTTTGGCTCTGGAAGACCTGTTTGCGCGCTCTCTAGAATTGAAGCAAGACCCCCTCCACGAGCAACTTTTCCCAAAAATTTAAGGAAGAATTAGGTTGGCGAAAGGGAAATTCGGCGAGACCGGGGAAAAACAAGAAGATTCGTAGTGCCTCCTGTTTTGAGTCCTAGGTAAAGAAGGAAAGGTCAGTGTGGACAGCAGGGAAAGAAGTTGACGATCAAAAAGACAAATGGAAAGTAGAAACGATAAAGAAGAAGAGACTGCCGGGGAAAACTGTTGTGGAAACATCCAATACATTCTCAGTGTACCCGACAAATGGAGTTGACTACTGGGAACGACACGATGAAAGACTTAAGGAAGGTAAGAATATTGTTGTTGTTGGGGTACCCAAGTTGGGTATATGGATGGGGCGTTCTGTTTAAAAGGCAGGAGTAGGAGACAGAGAGTTTGTTTTCCTGGGGTGGGATGGAGGATATTGTTACCCGTCTGGATACTCATAAAGGGGTAATGGGAGCAACCCTATTATCTGTCTCAGTGCTGGAGGCCGTGTTGCAACGGGGAGTGAGGACTGATTAGCAGGTATAGGTCAGCAATAGAAATAATTAGAAGTAAGGGTGGGAACCCTTATATGTGGTTTTTTGCAAGGGGGGAGTTGGAAATAAATGGTTGTCCAGGAAATTTGGTGTAAAGCTGGCTGGGCAAAAACTAAAAAAAAATGTGGTAAAATTCATAAAATGGGACCTCTTCTAGGCAGAAATGCATGTATGCTAGGGACGGGATTCCTTTTCTAGGTGTGGGGTGGGGCACTGGGAACTGCAGTGGGGGAGCAGTTAGGACTTTAAAATAGGAATATTTTGTGGTTGGGTTTTGGAGGAAAACAGTGAAGTCCCGGTAGTAATATTACAGTTCTAGGGGAACTAGTAATAATAAGAAAAGGATGTATTTAAAAGCCCCCGGGACCTTGGGGAAAAGGGCAGTAATAGATTTAGTAGAAAAATAGAAATGAGCGGAAGGGTAAACAAAAGGAAGTTTTTTCAATTTTTATTATGCTAATTGCCGTATGTAGGAATAAGATGGGGAGTTGAGATTGTTTCTAGGGTTTGGGGAAAATTGATGTATTTGCCTTAACTAAGACGTGGTTTAATTCAAAAAATCGGGAAAGCTGCGGAAAGTCATATTCAGGGTTTTTTAAATTGTTCAAGAAGATAGAATTTGGGAGGGGGGGGGGGGGTGGGATTTTATGTCCGAGATCGCTTGAACGTTGCATAAAAAAAGGGTATTAAGTCTGAAATAACCATCAGAGTTGTTGGATAGAATTTTTAGAGGGGTAAAAACTGATTTTAGGAGTATATACCGTCCCCCAAACTTAGATTGGGACCAAAGGGGGAAATATATGGGAGGAAATTGTTAAGGCCACAAGGCACGTAATGTTGTAATTTGGAGATTTAACTTTTGTCATGTTGATTGGAATTTCTTGACGGGAATTTGAATCATACGCTTCTTAGAAGTATTTCAGGATTTTTTTTGAAACAGTTTGTGACAGAACCTACAAGGGGAAAAAAGCCTGCTTGATTAGTTATGTCAAACAATGAATCCCTTTTTAATAATTTAGAAATTTCAGAGGAACTGGGGGCTAGCGACCCCAAATCAATTACATTTAGCATTGAATGGAAATACGTAGTAGCGATAATTCTAAAAGTCCCAGATTTTCGATTTTGCAGTTACGATGGGGTTAGAGAACACTTATCATTGTTTACTGGGGGGTAAAGAAGAGAAACTATCAATATGACAGTTTTCTGAAAACTATACATGCTGATCAAGGAGCGTTTATCCCATATAAAAAAATTAGATCAAATAGAAATGCCCAAAAATGGATGAAATAATAGGGCCCAAAAAAACTATAGGCAAAAAAGGAATTTATAGGGTATCAAAAGAGGGGAGGGTCATCTTATAAACGTATATTGCATTTAAAAGGGCATTTTAAAAAGGGGGTAAGAAAAGCTAAAAGGGGGCTTTAATTAAAATTTCTAGGGATTTAAAACTAAACCCCAAAAATTTTTTCCAGTCTATAGAACAAAAGTTGAGTTAATAGGGCCCCCTTTAAAAAAAATATGGGGCCCTTTCTGACAAAAAAATGAAAAATGCTTTATTTTAAATAAATTTTCTCTCGTTTTTAAAAAAGGAAGAAAATAACAATATTCCCGTTAATTTAAATTTTTACAGTGGGGGTAGAAAAAGATAAAAATTTTGTCATCCAGTCACTATAGTGGTTTGAAGCGATAGAAGATGGCAAAAAAAAGTCGCCGGGTCCTGATGAGGTTTTTTCAAGGGTTCTTAAGGAATCAAATGGAACTCTGTGAACCCTTAACAATATTTTTAATTTATCTCTTTTAAACGGGGGAGTGTCTGATATGTGGGAAAATGGGAATGTAATTATTTTTTTAAAAAGGGGGCAAGCGTTACCGTCAAATTACGCCCAAAAAGCCTGCCTTTAATTGTAAAACCAAAATTTTAGAGTCAATTAAGTGAGATTATAAGAAAACATCTCGATAAGCATAGCTTGATTAATGATATCAGCACGGATTCCAAGAGGCGGGCTTGTCTAAATAATTTTTTAACTTTCTTCAGTAAAACTTTGAGGCTGTTTTACCACAATAAAGAATTTTATTATTTACTTAGATTTAGTAAGGCTTTTATAGGTTCGCATCATAACTGTTAAAAGAAAGTGGCAGCCTTGGGATTGGGGGGAAAAATGCTCTCGTGGATCGAGTCATGGCTCATGACAGGAAGCAAGAGGTCCATAATGGGGTTAAGTCCGAGTGGGGATCTGTAAAATGGCGTTTTCCCCAGGGATCGTCTTGGGCCCCTTTTTGTTTATAATATAATCAATGACTTGATGGGGAATTACTATGATATGGAAAAAATTTGCCGATGCACAAAGTGGTGGATAATTTTATTCAAACGTAGAGTTTTGGGAAATTTAGGGGGATTTAAAAAAAACTTTTCTTGGTCAGAAAATGGGGATGCAGTTTAATTAGATAAATGCAAGGTTCTGAAGCTTTGGGAGTGCCCATAAACCTAGTACTTATAGTTAAATATGTTGAACTTTGCCATTCAGATTGCGAAAAGGACTTGGGGTTATGGTGAGCACAACCTTAAAACCCAAAACAGCAATGCCCCAAGCGTAGTAAAAAGGAAATAGATTTCTGGGGGTTTATATCAAGAATGTAAGAACAGAAGTCCGAGGTCAACTGCAGCTTTATACACTTAGAAGGCCTACCTAGATTATGCGCTCAGTTTTTGGTTCCCCTTTACAAAATGGACATAATTTTGTTAGAAAAAAAATTCAGCGTAGGATGACTAAATTTTACATAGCATTGAAAACTTCCTTATGAAGAAAAAATTGAAGACTCAAAAATTACATTCAGTTAGCGAAAAATAGGGGAGACCCGATCGAAGGTATAAGTGGAAGATAGGGGTTAATAAAGGGGGTATTAATAAGGTCTTTAGGATGTCTCCCAAGAGGAACCCGCAGTAAGGATTTAAAATTTGATAAGTTTTTATTTAGAAAGGACATAGGGAAAATATTGGTTGGAAATAGGGGGAGTTGTGAGTGGAACGTCTACCCAGTTGGGTTTTTGAGGCTGGGGCTTTGGGTTTA
>NC_069429.1:46796022-46848881 GCF_026875155.1 Cherax quadricarinatus
GGTGGAAGGTATGGGAGTATTTATAGTCATGAAGAAGAAGTCGACAACACTCTTCCTTTCCTTGATGTTCTGCTCTGCAAAGCTGACCACGAACTTCGTTTTAAAAGTCTATCGAAAACCCACCAACCAAAACGATCTTCTTCACTTCTACTCTCACCACGACACCAAAACCAAACGTGGTGTAATTATAGGCTTCTTCCTACGTGCACTCAGAATCTGCAGCAATGAGTTTCTTGAGGAAGAATGCACTATAATTGAACAAGTATTTTCTAAACTCCACTATCCTCGTCACTTCATCAGAGACTGCAGACGGCGGGCATTAAACATCTTCAACACACCCAGAGAAGACACTGCCGAGAAGAGATACATAGTCCTTCCCACCAACTCCATTGCCAAACATGTTTCCAACGTCTTTTCCAATACATCATTCCAAGTATCTACCTCCACAACCACGACCATCAAGGACATTACCAGTAGTAGACAGGACAAGCCTCCATCCTCTGCAGGGGTATACATAATCCCTTGTAATGACTGCAACAAATTATATGTGGGCAAAACATCAAGAGACCTCCAAACACGTATTTCAGAACACCAATATGCAAGCAGGACTGACGATACAAGGAATGCCTGTGTACAACATCGCAATTCACACAACCATTTAATTAACTACAGAAACTCAAGACTTATCGCCACAGAAGACAACACTCAATACCGAAGAATCCTGGAATCATCGCTTATCTCTATAACCAACAATTTCAACCAGAACAACGGCTTCTATAACATAGCTGAACCACTTGCCAAGAAACTTCTTCATCGCTATCCCACATAAGAACATAGAACACTGCAGAAGGTCTACTCACAACTTGTCCAATACCCCTGCCAAGCTACCCAAGACTCTATAACTCCACCCGGTAGATCATCAGATGCAGTATTCTCCACCTGACCTCAACATTCTGAACATGACTATAAATACTCCCGTACCTTCCACCCCAGGTAGATCTGTGTGTGACTTGAAAAAGCCCACTGTGTGGGTGAAACGTTGTCAATAAAGGATCACATTATACTGCATATGTGTTTATATTTCCACTAATACTAACATCATTGACACCATAGCCTTCATTATGATGCTCACTACAGTTATCAACACAAGTATTATATTCGTCATTACTGTGATTAAGAACACCACCACCACCTTGTTCAGCAGCCTTATACTTGCTTTCACAAATTGTGACAATCTTGTTATTGGTACACTCTACACATCTTTCCTTGTGTTGTTCAAGTTGTTGTTTCAGGAGAAATTGTTGTGTTTCCAGTACTTTTATGCGCGACATATACAGGAGTTAGAAATAGAAATACAAATTGCCAGATCTTCACTTTAAGTAGGTTATTAGTAGAATATTCAAGGGGTTACTAGTAGAATTACATTAATCAACCATTCAAATCACATTATGAAGCTCTGTGTAGTCTGCAGAAAATCAAACAAACGGGCTTCCAAATGGATTACTTGCCATTTTTGTGAAAATTGGTGTCATACCTCTTGTGCAGATATCCAAGAACTATTTACAAGCAGTATTAAATCAGGGAAGTGTTTTTGGGTATGCCCAAATGAGATCAATCTGTGGTCTAAAATCATATTGGTATTAAAAGAGGATAACATCAAAGCAGCCTTGATAGAAAACCTGGAAGCATTCTATAACAGATGGGCAAATAAAAAGTCTGGGCTGGATGTTATCTCCCTTGGTGCTGGCCATGTAGTCAGAAACTGTAAGGCTGGAGGTGCTGCCCTGGTAGACAGTAAATGTGGGGCTGGAAGTGCTGTCCTGGTAGACAGTAATGGTGAAGCTAGAGGTGCTGTCCTGGGAGACAGTAATGGTGAGGATGGAGGTGCTGTCCAGGTAGTCAGTAAATGTACACATGAGGGAATGCATATAAATGACCTCGAGGGAGACAGGAGCTGTAGTGAGAAAACAAGTGAAGTCAAGGACAAGATAAAACCAATATTACAAACTAGTAATACCACAGGAGACAGCAAACAAGAGGGCTCCACTAGCAATAGTGAGGATATATTACCAGAAACAACTGGTGAGAGCTTCATTGTTGGTACTAGTGAGGATAGGAATGAGACAGGTAAACTTGCACCAACAGGGAATACAGTCACAAAAATCCAAGGCAAATGGAAACCAAGCCTGTGCACATACTATGCACTTGGTATCTGCAGGCATGGGAAATCTGGAAAAACAGATGGGATGTGCAACTTTGACCACCCTAGAAAATACCATGCCCATATGACAACAGGAAAATGCAAAATCCCTTCCTGCAAGCTTTTTCACCCTGAAATGTGTACCTCTTCAGTACAGGAAAGAGTGTGCTATAACTTAAATTGCCAGGCATACCATCTAAAGGGGACAAAAAGATACAAAACATCCAGGCCATGGGAAAACCTGGGTAGCCTCAGCCACTCAAGAGGGAGAGGTTTTTTAGTGCCAGGAAGGAAAAAACTGGCAGGAAACCGCAGAAATCATACACAAAATCCAGTCATTTCTGGAGTGGAACCACAGTCGATGGCCTCCACTCCAAACCAACAGATACAGATACTAGTGCCAGAAAAAAGTCCCCCCCCAGTACCACCAGTCTGATGACATTCTTTTTTGAAAATATACAGGGTCTAAAGCCAGCAATGAACAACAAAATACCTTTCATCCATGGACTGCTTGCAGAGGCAAATACAATGTTCGCGGCTTTCACAGAGACCCACATAAAGGATCACTTGGACAACGAAATATGAATCCCAGGTTACAACCTATACAGATGTGACAGAGTGAACAGGCAAAAGGGGGGGTTGGTGGGTTGGCCTGTATATCGCAGTCACTTGTTTGCACAGAACTGCTAAATGCCTCAAATGACGTAGTGGAAGTTTTAGCAGTAAAGGTCGAGAACTAAAACCTAGTCATTGTGGTAGTCTACAAGCCTCTGGATGCAACATCCCAGTAATTCCAGGAACAGCTGTTAAAAATTGACCACTGTCTGGAAAATCTGCCAGCTCCTGCCCCCAACATCTTGATCCTGGGGGATTTCAACTTAAGGCACCTAAAATGGAGGAATATAGCAAATAATATTGTTGCAGTAATAACACCAGGAGGCAGCTCTGACGAGAACTCACACACACATGAGCTTTTAAATCTCTGCACAAAATTCAACTTAAACCAGCAAATAATAGAGCCTACTAGACTGGAGAATACACTAGACCTCATCTTCATTAACAATGATGATCTGATACGAAATGTCACCATATCAAAAACAATATACTCACATCACAACATAACTGAGGTTCAGAGATTTATGAGCGGAGCCCCAGACCGACATAATGAGATTAGTCACAAGGGAGCATTCACCAAATTCAACTGAAAAGGGTGTGTGAAGTTAAGGGAAAAGTGAGCAGTGAAGAGGGTTTTGAAGAAGAAAATTTACTAGTAATTCAGTGGTGATTGCTAAAGCAGATACTAAGTGTACTAGGGACTGGAAAAGAGAAATAAATATTATTGTATATGAGTAAAAGAGTGAAGAGTGAAAATGGCAGGCATTAGGGGAGTACAGGCTGCCATAATTATATGTATCTTTCTCCTGCAATTCCATGAAGAAAGAAATCAGTCATGGGGGCTGGAAAAGGTGAATGGAGTAAAAGTACCCTGGGCAGTAAAAGCCCAACAGTTGCCATCCTACCAGAAAAGTAAATGTCAGTATCGCCGCAAGGTATGGCAACACCGCATACCCAAACAAAAACAGTGGCACACAGCTCTTATTGTAGCGCTCTTAAGTGGTGATATCCAAATTAATCCAGGACCTCAAACTATTGTGCAGAGGCAAAACAGACAGATAAATGATGGTGCTAATGATGGTCTAGTAGCTAGGAATGATAACCTTAACTCCATATGTAATGCATACATAGGTCAATGTGTGACAATACAGCCATTATTATCTCAAACACTGCCGAACAGGTGCATACACTATACTAAAGTACGCTATACTAAAGTAAGGGGTGGGTGCATGATGGATGTATGTACAATCATAGTAACGGTGCCAGAATTCATTTTGTGTGTAACAAATGCACTTTGGCACAGTTACCCTTTAGCAATGATGACATTGATTTACCTAATTTTAATACATATGACCCATTGCCATATATTGATGATTATAATTGTTTTATGAAAACAGGCCTTCACTTTATTCATGTCAACGCAAGATCACTTCTTCCAAAACTGGCAGAGATTAGGATTCTAGCTAACAAAATTAGGGTGGCAGTTATATCCATCTCTGAATCCTGGTTGGATGATACGGTGACTTATGACAAGGTCAAAATAGAAGGTTACAATATAAAACGCTTAGATAGGAACAGAAAGGGTGGTGGAGTATGTGCCTACATTAGAAATGACTTAGCTTACAACCCAAGACCTGATTTAAATAACAATAAACTGGAGATTCTATGGTTTGAAGTGCTGCTTCCCAAGACTAAACCCATCTTAGTAGAAACTAGTTACCGCCCTCCTACCCAGGACCAGTTCTTAGAAGATTTTTCCAGAGTCTTGTCTGAACTTGAAAATAATTGCGAGACAATAATACTGGGCGACTTCAATATCTGTTTTCAGCAGCAAAATAATGGGCTATGCAAAAGGTATAAACAAATTCTAGGTTTAAATAGTTACACTCAACTAATTAATACACCCGGATCACACAGTTCTCAGCCACCCTGATTGACCACATACTTTGTAACCGTTCTGAGAACATTAGTCAGTCAGGCGTCATTACCACAGGCCTTAGTGATCATTTCATCATTTACTGCACCAGGAAAATCACTAGGGATAGGATAGGCCTACACAGGACAATAAAAATGAGGTCAACTAGAAACTACAGTAAAGAAACACTGGTAAATAGGCTACACAATTGTGACTGGACAGAGATAACAAGTTGCACGGACGTAAACGATGCCTGGGAAAAATTCAAAACAATGTTCACTACCATTCTTAATAATATTGCACCAGTTAAAGAGGTTAGGATTAAACGAAGAACTGAACCCTGGATGACTACTGAGATATTAGATAATATGAAATTCAGAGACCAGCTGCTAAAAAGATTTAAAGCAAACAGACAGGATACTGCAGCACTAAATGAATTCCAAAGGGTGAGGAACAGAGTGCAGAGGCTTATAAAAGGTGCAAAGGCAAAGCACTATTGCTCAAAAATTGAAGAGTATAAGGATAACCCCATAAAGCTCTGGCAACAACTAAAACAGTTGGGGTATAGCCATAAGCCAGTAGGTAGGTCTAACATAGTACTCACTATCGATAATGAGGTATGCCACGAGACATCTAAGGTGGCAAATTGCTTTAATTCCTACTACACATCTGTTGCATCAACACTAGTAAGTAAACTACCAGCTGCATCAAATACCTTTAACACAGACTCTGATAAGTTTCAAACATACTATACCAATAAAGGGATAATCCCAAACAGTTGTCAACTAGTAGTGTATCTCATGACTTTATTCAAAAAAGAACTAAGCAGGTTAAACCCAACTAAGAGCACTGGCCCTGATAACATCCCGTTTAAGTTCCTAAAAGATGGTGCTTCTGAATTGTCAATCCCTATTGCTCACATAATAAATCTATCAATCACCACTAATACCATACCAGAGGGGTTCAAGGAGGCCAGAGTTACTCCTATCTTCAAGAAAAATAGTAGGTCTGATGTATGCAACTATAGGCCTGTTAGTATACTCAGTATAATATCCAAAATTCTAGAGAGGGCGGTGTACTGTCAAGTAGTTAAGTACCTTAATGACAACAACATTCTCCATGGCTATCAATCGGGCTTTAGAAGATCTTACTCAACCGACACCTCCTTAATTAATCTGATGGATGACCTGAGAACTGAGATGTCAATGGGGAACCTCATAGGTATGGTAACCTTAGACCTGCAAAAGGCCTTCGATACTGTCAACCACAATATATTATGTAAGAAACTTCAAGCTATCGGTATAGGTTCTGTAGACTGGTTTAAGTCCTACCTTAGCAACAGGAGACAAATAGTCAAAATCAACAAAACGGAATCAGAACCCCTGCCGATAACATGTGGAGTTCCCCAAGGTAGTATTCTGGGTCCCTTACTATTCTTATGTCATATCAATGACATGCCTATCAGTGTCAAGTGCAAACTCCTACTGTATGCAGATGACAGTGCTCTGTTAGTGTCAGGTAAAGACCCACAAGATAGAGCTAATGTATTAACACTGGAACTGGAGTCCTGCAGCAAATGGTTAGTAGACAACAAACTATCATCACACCTCCGGAAAACTGAAGCCATTCTCTTTGGCACAAAACATAAACTGAGAAGGGTAAATAATTTTAATGTTCAGCGTAATGGGGAGCCCATCACTTTGGTTTAATCAGTAAAATATCTGGGAATCCCCTTTGACCCATGCATGTCAGGAGAATTGATAGGGAACAGTGTAGTAAAGAAAGCGAATGCCAGACTGAAGTTCCTCTATAGACAAGCACAGTGTCTACTTACTGAGCCTCGCAGGACCCTATGTCTAGCCCTTATACAGTGTCATATGGATTATGCTTGCTCTTCATGGTACTCTGCCTTAACAAAAAGCTGAAATATAGATTGCAAATCACCCAGAAAAATTTTTTAATATTCATCCTGGACCTTGGTCCAAGAGAGCATGTAGGCCAGAATGAATTACAGCAGTTGGATATGCTGAATGTTAAAGACAGAGTAAAACAATTGAAGCTAAATCATCTTTAAAAAATTGCTCACAAACAGTGTCCAGAATATCTTGCTGTCAATTTTGTCAAGGTTGGGAACCAAAGCAACTTTGTAATACCCACAGTCATTGGCCAGGCTTCAAACACCTTTTATTGTACAGCAATAAAGGAATGGAACAGACTGCCCACACATGTCAAAGCCAGTCATAGCATGAACCAGTTCAAGAAGAATGCCAAAAGGTATCTGATGAATGTAGCTACAGAAAGGGAGGAGAATGATTTTCTATTTTTTAGCTAACACACGTGTAAATTTTACCTTATCCATAGTAATGACCCTCGTATTATAGACAGACTTAATGACCCTCGTGTAGTAGATAGTCTTTTTAGTATGATAATAAGATGTTATCTTTATTACAGAATAAAAAAATATTATAACCTTTATATTATAATAAGGTAAAAGGACCCCAATGGAAATAAGTCACTCTGTCTGACTTTTTTGGGTTATCCTAGGTTCTCTACACATGCTGCTATGTATGATAATTCTATGTAACTGTATTTGTGTATACCTGAATAAACTTACTTGCTAACTAGAACATAAAGTGGGACCAAGTAAACCAAGTCCTAACTGAAATAAGCTGGGATGATAGACTAAGCAACACAAATCCATACTTATGCCCAGAACAGATTAACTCAGCGGCACTCGATGTATGCTCAAGGCTTATTTCTTTAAGAAAAAGGAGGAAAAGATGTAAAATAGAAAGAGACAGGCTCTCCCTTTACAGGCAACAGAAAAGAATAACAGAGCAGCTAAAAGAGGCGAATAAATCTGAAATGTGTTTGGGGGTCACTGGTTAGAGAAATAGCTAACATCAAACTTAAGCTAAAGGAATCTTATAGGAGCCAGGAATCGCGGGAAGAACTAAAAGCCATAAATGAAATTGAAAGAAACCCAAAGCGTTTATTTTATGCCAAATCAAAGTCGAGAACAACATCCAGTATTGGGCCCCTACTTAAACAAGATGGGTCCTACACAGATGACAGCAAGGAAATGAGTGAGCTATTCAAGTCCCAATATGACTCAGTTTTTAGCAAGCCGCTAACCAGACCGAGAGTCACAGAATTTGGTTAACACAAGCCTATCTGATGTTATCCTGATGCCAAATGACTTCGAACAGGCGATAAATGACATGCCCATGCACTCTGCCCCAGGGCTAGACTCATGGAAATCTGTGTTCATCAAGAACTGCAAGAAGCCCCTATCACGAGCCTTTTCCATCCTATGGAGAGGGAGCATGGACACGGGGGTCATCCCACAGTTACTAAAAACAACAGACATAGCCCCACTCCACAAAGGGGGCAGTAAAGCAACAGCAAAGAACTACAGACTGATGGCACTAACATCCCATATCATAAAAATCTTTGAAAGGGTCCTAAGAAGCAAGATCGCCACCCATCTAGATACCCATCAATTACACAACCCAGGGCAACATGGCTTTAGAACAGGTCGCTCCTGTCTGTCTCAACTACTGGATCACTACAACAAGGTCCTAGATGCACTAGAAGACAAAAAGAATGCAGATACAATATATAGACTTTGCAAAAGCCTTCGACAAGTGTGACCATGGCGTAATAGCGCACAAAATGCGTGCTAAGGGAATAACAAGAAATGTTGGTAGATGGATCTATAATTTCCCCACAAACAGAACACAAAGATAACAAAAAAAGGCACAATACCATGACTGGAACAATACACAAATAACCTGCACATAAAAGAGAGAAGCTTACGACGACGTTTCGGTCCAACTTGGACCATTTACAAAGTCACACTAACCAGAAGTGGAGCAGGATGGCTATGATCCAAGTCGGACCGAAACGTCGTCGTAAGCTTCTCTCTTTTATGTGTGAGTTATATGTGTATAGAACACAAAGAGTAGTGGTCAACAGAGTAAAGTCCGAGGCAGCTACGGTGAAAAGCTCTGTTCCACAAGGCACAGTACTCGCTCCCATCTTGTTCCTCATCCTCATATCCGACATAGACAAGGATGTCAGCCACAGCACCGTGTCTTCCTTTGCAGATGACACCCGAATCTGCATGACAGTGTCTTCCATTGCAGACACTGCAAAGCTCGAGGCAGACATCAACCAAATCTTTCAGTGGGCTGCAGAAAACAATATGAAGTTCAACGATGAGAAATTTCAATTACTCAGATATGGTAAACACGAGGAAATTAAATCTTCATCAGAGTACAAAACAAATTCTGGCCCCAAAATAGAGCGAAAAACCAACGTCAAAGACCTGGGAGTGATCATGTCGGAGGATCGCAGCTGCTAGAAAAATGATATAATGGATAATGAGAACCTTCAAAACTAGGGATGCCAAGCCCATGATGACACTCTTCAGGTCACTTGTTCTATCTAGGCTGGAATATTGCTGCACACTAACAGCACCTTTCAAGGCAGGTGAAATTGCTGACCTAGAAAATGTACAGAGAACCTTAACGGCGCGCATAACGGAGATAAAACACCTCAATTACTGGGAGCGCTTGAGGTTCCTGAACCTGTATTCCCTGGAATGCAGGCGGGAGAGATACATGATTAAATCCACCTGGAAAATCCTAGAGGGACTAGTACCAAACTTGCATACAAAAATCGCTCAAAATGAAAGCAAAAGACTCAGTAGGCAGTGCAACATCCCCCCAATGAAAAGCAGGGGCGTCACTAGCACATTAAGAGACAATGCAATAAGTGTCAGGGGCCCAAGACTGTTCAACTGCCTCCCAGCATACATAGCCCCCTGGCTGTCTTCAAGCAGGCATTGGACAAGTACCTAATGTCGGTACCTGACCAGTTGGGCTGTGGCTCGTACGTTTGATTGCGTGCAGCTAGCAGTAACAGCGTGGTTGATCAGGCTCTGATCCATCAGGATCAGGATACCATAATTTTCCCAACATATAAACAAATGAAATGGCATCATGGAGAGTGACCTGAAAAATGTTGCTATTTTTTAAAAGGTGAAGCTCTGATCCATCAGGCTCTGATCTATCAGGAGGCCTGGTCACAGACCGGGCCGCGGGGGCGTTGACCCCCGGAACTCTCTCCAGGTAAACTCCAGATATTGTTCTCTTAATATCAGGATCATTTAAGGTAAAAGTATTATTTCCATGTTGTATGAAGGTAAACAGGCAAGTTTACCTACTGATACTAACTATAATTCATCAGACTCAATGTGTTGTCTGGTTTACCTTAGTGTACTGGTGCTAAGAGTCAACAAACTTTTATGATTTATGATAATTTCTGATACATATTAATGAAAAATAGTTTACACAATTCATTACAACAATTAAATTTGATGTTTCATCAATAAAATGTGTTAATATGCAAAGTCTTGTGTGTCTTGTAATAACAAAATTTATTGTTTATGATCACCCAGAGATCATGTATATAATTTTTAAATAAGTTATTGTCATTATTAGTCTTAAGAAAGCCCTTAAGTTTGTCAGAAATGTTCTCCCTGAACATTGTTCTTTCTGCATAACACCTAAATGTTCTGCAAAACATTGTTTTTCTGCATGACACCTAAATGTTCTGCAGAACAATGTTCTTTCTGCTTGAAACCCCTAAATGTCACCCATCTCGTACAAATAAAGATTATGAAAATAATTATGATAACCTGAAGCTTAGTTTACTGTCAAGTATTGAAGAAACTTCTCTACTCTCAGTTTGACGTTTTATGAACAACTTAATCTTTGGCCACTAAGACACTAGCTTAATTTTCTACACTTATTTTGGGGAAAAAATTACATCAACACTGTAAAATACCATAATTTTCCCAACACATAAACAAAGGAAATGGCATTATGGAGAGTGACCTGAAAAATGTTGCTATTTGTAAAAGTTGAAACTCTGTCTCAATAAAAGTTTTGCTCTGCATTACTGTGTGTTCCAATAGCATTTTTTTAATACTAGCTTCTCCTACCAAGGCAAGTTAACCCAAAAAGAAGAAACATGCTCACCATCACTCACTTCATCGCTGTTTTGTCAGAGGATCGCCAGTAATATAGTTCAAAACGGAAAATATCTAAGTCCCTCCATCAGAGTGCAGTCAATGTACCATTCACCTCCAGGACTCAAGTCTGGCTAACCACATATATTTCATACAAAGATGAGAGAAGCAGTATATTCTTGTCAACCATAGCACCTCTGGTATTGATAACCTTAACAAGTAAGACAACACATTCTTGTCAACCATAGCACCTCTGGTATTGATAACCTTAACAAATAAGACAACACAGGATTCAAAGATGAGAGAAGCAGTACATTCTTGTCAACCATAGCACCTCTGGTATTGATAACCTTAACAAGTAAGACAACACAGGCTTCAAAGATGAGAGAAGCAGTACATTCTTGTCAACCATAGCACCTCTGGTATTGATAACCTTAACAAGTAAGACAACACAGGATTCAAAGATGAGAGAAGCAGTACATTCTTGTCAACCATAGCCCCTCTGTATTGAAAACCCTTTAAACAAGTAAGACAACACAGGCTTCAAAGAACTCAATTCCTCACATTTGAACAAAAGAAACAGAAACAAAAAGACTATATAGATATAATTAAAGTTTATTAAGTTCTACCATTGTTGTGGGAATATTTATAATAAATACTGTTAAAAGAATGAACAGTCTTAGATTTATAGTATTGACACCAGTGTTACTGCACTTATTTTACTACTGTTGTTCACTGAATATTTCACTACTGTTGTTCACTGAATATTTCACTACAGTTGTTCACTGAATATTTCACTACTGTTGTTCACTGAATATTTCACTACTGTTGTTCATTGAATATTTCACTACTGTTGTTCACTGAATATTTCACTAAATGTTGTTCACTGAATATTTCCCCTACGTTGTTCACTGAATATTTCACTACTGTTGTTCACTGAATATTTCACTACTGTTGTTCACTGAATATTTCACTACAGTTGTTCAATGAATGTTTCTCTGAATATTTCACTACTGTCATTCACTGAATATTTCACTGTTGTTCACTGAACATTTCACCCAAAATTTGGTCATCCCTAAACTCTCAGATATTATTATAACTCCAAAACACTTTGAAGAGGCAATTCATGACATGCCCATGCACTCTGCCCAAGGCACAGACTCATGGAACTCTGTGTTCTTCAAGAACTGCAAGAAGTCCCTATCACGTGCCTTCAGCATTTTATGGAGAGGGAGCATGGTCACAGGGGTCATCCCATACACACTAAAAACAACAGACATAGCCCCACTCTACAAAGGGGGCAGTAAAGCAACTGCAAAAAACTACAGACCGATAGCACTAACATCCAATATCATAAAAATCTTTGAAAGGGTTCTAAGAAGCAAGATAGCCAACCACCTAAATACCCATCAGTTACACAACCTAGGACAACATGGGTTTAGAGCAGGTCACTCCTGCCTGTCCCAGCTACTGGACCACTATGACAAGGTCCTGGATGTAGTATACACAGACTTTGCAAAAGCTTTCGACAAATGTGACCGTGGTGAAATTGCACACAAAGTGTGGGATAATGGAATAACTGGAAAAGTTGGTAGATGGATCTACAACTTCTTGACAAATAGAATACAAAGAATAATAGTAAACAGAGTAAAGTCCCAGACAGCCATGGTAAAAAGCTCAGTTCCACAAGGCAAAGTACTTGCTCCAATTCTATTCCTCATCCTCATTTCTTACACAGACAGAGATGTAAGCCATAGCTCCATGTCTTCCTTTGCGGATGACACATGGATCACCATGGCAGTGACCTCCATGGAAGACACTGCCAGACTCCAAGTGAACATCAACCAAATCTTCGAATGGGCCACTCAAAACAATGTGAAATTCAACGAGGAGAAATTTCAACTACTCCGTATGGAAAATTTGAAAGAAAAATTAAAAAAGTGTCTGGGTTATACCACAAATTCTAACCATACAATAGAGCTGAAAAGTAATGTGAAGAACCTGGGAGTGATAATGTCAGAAAATCTCTCCTTCAAAGACCACAACAATGTATCTATCTCATCCGCTAGGAAAATGATAGGATGGATAATGAAAACCTTCAAAACTAGGGATGCCAAGCCCATGATGATTCTCTTCAAATCGCTTGTGCTCTCTAGACTGGAATATTGCTGTACTCTAACGGCCCCCCTTCAAGGCTGGCGACATTGCAGACCTGGAAAGTGTACAAAGAACTTTCACGGCACACATAAGTGTGATAAGGCACCTAAACTACTGAGAATGGTTGAAGGTCCTTGATCTGTATTCCCTCAAACGCAGGCGAGAGAGATACATGATAATATACTAATATACACTTAGAAGGTCCTGGAGGGATTGATACCAAACTTGCACACGAAAATCACTCCATGTGAAAGCAAAAGACTCGGCAGGAGATGCAACATTCCCCCGATGAAAAGCAGGGGTACCGCGAGTACACTGAGAGACAACACAGTAAGTGTCCAGGGCCCAAGACTGTTCAATTGCCTCCCAGCATACATAAGGGGGATTACCAATAGACCCCTGGCTGTCTTCAAGAATGCGCTGGACAGGCACCTAAAGTCAGTACCTGACCAACCGGGCTGTGGTTCGTACGTTAGCTTTTGTGTGGCCAGCAGTAACAGCCTGGTTGATCAGACCCTGATCCATCATGAGGCCTGGTCTCAGACAGGGCCGTGGGGGCATTGACCCCCAAAACCCTCTCCAGGTAAACTCCAGGTAGCTGTTGTTCACTGAATATTTCAATACTGTTGTTCACTGAACATTTGACTACTGTTGTTCACCAAATATTTCACTACTTCTGTTCACTGAATATTTCACTACTGTTGTTCACTTAATATTTCACTGCAGAATTCTTGGTTACTGAAGTACACAGATTACAGACTTGACCTTACCAGTATTTTCCATATATAAATATTGTTTATACTGTACACTAGCTCTCATGAGTACAGAAGACTGATCTTTTTATAAAATATATAAGATATTCTGAACATTAATACAACTTATCTCCTCTATGAAATTACATGATTTATATGACTAACATTTCATTAACATATTTCACTCTCAACACTGTTATGGTATATCTGGGTCGACAGGCCCTCTCTGAGACTTGTTTTCAGGGTCCCCCAAATTTAAAAAAAAAAAATTCTTATGAAAAGATAGAGAATCTTTTCTCAATCATAATGACACCAAAAGTATGAAATTTGATGGAAAACTTACAGAATTATGCTCTTGTGAAGTTAGTGGTCTCCATGATGTTTACACATCGACGATTTTGCCCACTTTGAGCCCTATTTTCGGCCAATTCCAGTGTACTAGTCGACAAAACTCATAACTATTTTGCTAGAACTCCATTTTCTCTATCGAATGAGTACAAAAAGCTACCCATTTACCAATTTCAACTATCCAATACAGTGGTCAGAATTTAGCGATTTTGCCAATCTCACACAAATTTCAAAAGATGCCAATTTCCGAATAGGGTCCAGAATAAACAAGAAAGACATTCCTGGCACTAAAATAACATTTACTCTGTTCATTAATCACGTCCCCACGCCTCTCTTACATTCTTTTCCTTTCCACTTTGAATTGTTATTCTCACAAAATATAGAAGATTTACTGTTATGCAGACTACTGCATTAGTGTAGAAATGGTATAAATAATATCAACGCACTTGTGAAAGAATATTAGACTCACCAGTTGATGTGTATTGGACGCATAGCATGATTTGTTTACTTTTGAACTTTGGTAAAAATCTAACATTTCTGCTACTTTGAGCTCAATTTCAAGGTACTTTTCATTGTAAAACCAGTCAAAATCATCTCAATTTCTGTAATATGTCTTCCATTCTATAAAATGAGACCAGGAAAACTAGAATACAACAATAAATACCATACAAAAATACAGTGCAAAGTCAATGTTTTAATCCAAAACACGGTCAAAGTTTTTGTTTTCTCGTTATGCACTGTGTGCTGCAGGATTTTTTTTATACTGCGCACACTGACCACATAGACCCATTCTTTCATATGTATGCCTACCAGCTTTCTCTCACTAGATTTGAGGGCGCTAGAATTCAGGCGTACTAGTACGTCAAAAACCCTGGTGCGTAAGCTGTACTAGTACTATTCATGTGCCTACTACATACACAGAACTATACACACAAATGTAAACACTCCACTCAAACTTCTCCTCTCCAACCTAAACAGGACACATGACCACAACACAAGACACAGATCTCTTTTTGATATATCTCGTGTCCATATCACACTGTAAAAACTCTGTGCACATAAAGGGCCCCAAAATATGGAATTCATTACCAGAAGACATTAAAGTAGCCCAGTCTGAAAATCAATTTAAGACTCGTCTCGAAAGCCACTTAACCCTTTGAGGGTTTTGGCAATACTAGTACGGCTTACGACCCAGGGTTTTTGACGTACTAGTATGCCTAAATTCTAGCGCCCTCAAATCTAGTGGGAGAAAGCTGGTAGGCATACATATGAAAGAATGGGTCTATGTGGTCAGTGTGTGCAGTATAAATAAAATCCTGCAGCACACAGTGCATAATGAGAAAAAAAAAAACTTTGACCGTGTTTTTGGAATAAAACAGCGACTTTGCACTGTATTTTCGCATGGCATTTATTGTTGTATTTTAGTTTTCTTGGTCTCATTTTATAGAATGGAAGACATATTACAGGAATTGAGATAATTTTGACTGGTTTTACAATGAAAAGTGCTTTGAAATTGAGCTCAAAGTAGCAGAAATGTTCAATTTTTACCAAAGTTCAAAAGTAAACAAATCATGCCAAGCGTTCAATACACGTCAACTGGTGAGTCTAATATTCTTTCACAAGTGCACTGATATTATTTGTACCATTTCTACACTAATGCAGCAGTCTGCATAACAGTAAATCTTCTATTTTTTGTAAGAATAAAAATTGAAAGTGGAAAGTCAAAGAAATATAAGAGGGGTCTGGGGATGTGACTAACGAATGGAGGAAATGTTATTTTTAGTGCCAGGAATGTCTTTCTTGTTTATTCTGGACCCTATTTGGAAATTGGCATCTTTTGAAATTTGTGTGAAATTGGCAAAATTGCTAAATTCTGACCACTGTATTGGATAGTTGGAATCAGTAAATGGGTGGTTTCTTGTGCTCATTCAATAGAAAAAATGGAGTTCTAGAGAAATAATTATGATTTTTGTCGACTAGTACAATGGAATTGGCCGAAAATAGGGCTCAAAGTGGGCAAAATCGCCAATGCGTAAACATCGTCGAGACCGTTAACTTCACAAGAGCATAATTCCGTAAGTTTTCCATCAAATTTCATACTTTTGGTGTCATTATGATCGGGAAAAGATTCTCTATCTTTTAATAAGAATTTTTTTTTTTTTTAATTTGGCCGACCCTGAGAACAAGTCTCGGAGTGGGTCTGTCGACCCTCAAAGGGTTAATCACTGTAGACTAAATGCTAAATGCTCAGTACACACATACTTATGTACTCCCACATCATAACTTCAACAATCACCTTGAACCTTTTATCCATTGTTGACAGGAATGTAACTGAATCATTGTTTTAACAAAAAGCATTTTTGAATATATGAATATATCTTTTGTCTTATACAAATTTTGCTTGATTTATAATCAACCCTTTCAGGGTCCAAGGCCAAAATCTGAAGGGGTGCCCCAGTGTTCAAGAAATTATGAAAAAAAAAAATTCTTACATAATTAAAGATAATATTTTTGTGAAGGTAATAAAACAAAAAAAAATTCTGCTCAGTACTTACCGAGATACAGCGGCGGGAAGTTGACCCAAAATGACCGGGTGACGGCAACATTACTGACTTCCACAAAATCACATTTTTTTTATTTTACGTTTTTTATAATTTTTTCTTTTCTTTTCTAATTTTTTTTCTTGTTTTAGTAACATTTGTGGCCTGTGAGACCAATATAATGTATATTGTATAAGTGTACACTCATTGTATTCAACACAATAACTGCACTAATTTATCATTATATTGCTTACAAAACTTGTTTACAAGTTTATTGTAAACAAAATGATGAAAATATTAGTGCGGTTATTGAGCTGAATACAACGGTACCATATAGTACTGTATGGTACAATGGTGCCATAGGGTGCAATGGTACCATATAGTACAACTGTACATATGGTACAATGGTACCATATGGTACAATATGGTACAATGGTACCATATGGTACAATATGGTACAATAGCACCATGTGGTGCAATGGTACCACATGGTACACTGTACCAAACAGTACAATGATACCATATGGCTCATTGTACCATATGGTACTATATGGTACTGTTGTATTCAACACAAGAAACACACTAACATTTTCATCATTATTTTGTTTACAATAATTGTTGACAACAAAAATATGCAAAAACGTTGTATATTAGTAATGTTCTGTTATATATATACAAATGTACAGCCACTCCACATGTTCCTTGAGGTGGATGACAAAGCGCTTTGTCTTATTCCCACATAACTCCCAAAGTATTTTGAATATTTCCAAAAATTGCACGTAATAAAATAGAGAAATCATTATTCTACAATTTCTGTGATTATTATTTCATTTAATCAAGTAATAAAGGAAGAAATAGGTAAAATAAGTGAATAAGTTACTTCCGAGATATTGGCGTGGAACGCCGGCCGGCCTGCCGTCTCAATTTTTTTTTTTCATGAAAATCGCATTTGTTTGGGTGCATTTCTTAGTAAACTGATGTTCTATTGCAGTTATCCTCTTCAAAACACCGTTTTCTCTTACTCAGAAACCGAAGAATACCACATGAGAGGATTCACTCATTTATATCAAAATATTCCCGATGGTCTTCTCGCCATATTATGGCCTATTTTATTCAGTCTAGAGTATATAACATGTTTGTATGTTATTTATAGTGTTTATTATATCATATTAGATCAATTCTGATAGACAAATAAGCCATAGAGATGATATATAAGCTGATATAAGCGTAATAATGAAATAATTTCTCTTGGCACTCTGTGGAGCGGGAGTACTGCCGAGCGTTCCCAGATGGTTCCTGGTTGGCTCTAAGTCTACGGATAAGCTCTGCCTACTGTTTTATGATGCCAAATAGTCAGATATTATATTAGAAAGAATAATGCAAGAAAAAGCTATAAAAAACAAGGAAAAAATTCCAAAAAATATATGGGCTGTGAGCAGACGCACTACCCATATCACCATCACCTTACCTGATATAAATGACTATAATTTCTTGTAGAAATATCGTAGAACATTAATTCTTATACCATTGTGTTGCCAAAGAGTTAAGGTATTTTTCAGTATAAATAACTCAATTTCCATAATTTTTCGATTTTTTTTGAGAGCGCGCAGAAAACTGCCCGACGGCCCCCTCGAGGTGGATGACAAAGCGCTTTGGCTTGGAAACTGCCGAGTCACTAGCTAGCTTGCGTCGCCACTCACTCAGTCTTGGCTGATGCCTGGTGGCATCAAAACCTATTGACCATAAGGTACATGGTATATGTTACAGGGTACCATATGGTACATTGTACTATATGGTATAGGGTACCATATGGTACAGGGTACCATATTGTGCAGGGTACCATATGGTGCAGGATAACATATGGTGCAGGGTACCATACTGTGCATGGTACCATATGGTACAGGGTACCATATTGTGCAGGGTACCATATGGTGCAGGGTACCATATGGTACAGGGTACGATACAGTACAGGACACCATATGGTACAGATACAAGGATCCCTATGGAAATAAGCCACCCTGACTTTTTTGGGTTATCCTAGGATTTTATACATATTCTGCTATGTATATATATATTTATTTATTTAATAATTTGAACATGCATATAGAGGTACAAAAAAATACTGGTAAGAGCAGCATGCCAAAGCCACTTGTATGCATAGCATTACGGGCAGGGCCAGATTAAGAAGTCTCCGGGCCCTAGGCTATTCAGATTGGCGGGGCCCCTTTGAGTTATGGGTAAGCGAAGCGACCCCTTCCAGCTTGAGGGTGGGGGGGGGTCGGTGTGAGCCTGTTTAAAGTCTAATTAAATACATTCTGGCTATTTACATTAAATTTAATACGGAAAGTACATCAAGACAACCTAAACCATTTACCAACAGCCATTATAACTATCTTGTTAAATCATGCATTTTAAAGAGAATAAACTCAAGACAGCATAGTATTACTAGATTAGGCTATTATTAAAGTAGTGACATCATGTACCTATTATATTCAGCATAACCACTACAACACTATTATTCCCTTTATAAATTACTGACCATTATTGTTATCATTACATCATGCATAAGACTATCAAATCATATAAACTCAAGAAAGTAGTAAGTTTACTGATGTTCTACATCACTTCCGTCATAACTTGAAAACTAAGCATTTGCGACGGAAGTGATGTAGAACATCAATCAATTGAGATCTGTTATTCAAATGATAAAGACTTAAAGACAGGACAAAGTGCTTTTAAAACCTACAAACGGAAGTCAGTTTGCGTTTTTAGGTTTTTCTTTATTGTATTTTTACCAAAAATGCGTCTTTACTCGTCCATGCATCTTTACTGATCAAGTAACCCTATCAGGTACCTCCCTTAACTTTTAGAGGCAAAAACAAACATTTATCCATACACATCAATGTCTATCAACAACACTTCAGTTAATTTGTCACAGTACAAATCTAGATAACGTGTAATTACTACAGAAAATTGGAGAGGAATCTCCCATACTCACCCATTAGTGGGAAAGCACAGCTGTTCTGATGTAAACAAAGGCATGTTGAGTGTTGCCATCTATGGTTAGGTTTATTTATTTTTATTTTATTTTATTTCATTATTTATTTTTGTTTTGATTAATTTTTAAAAAACAATTTTACTCTCCAAACACTTGAACTTTTTAGGTAGGGACCCCTTTGAACTTGCACCATGTGCGCAGTCTTGGATGAGCCCCTGAACCCCTTGGACCGCGGACCCCCAAATGCGCGGGGCCCTAGGCAAATGCCTAGTTTGCCTATGCGGTAATCCGGCCCTGATTATGGGCAGGCTTAAAATTAACTTAAGATTAACTAAGCAATGATGTATTCAGTGATAAAACATTATTGTAAACAGATAACAATACAGCACAAATGAGTGTTACAAAGATAGGTCATATGGTTGCATGCATTGCTGTACATTCAGTAGAATGGAGTATTCTGTTAGGTAGTGTATTTAAAAAACAAAAAAGTTAGATTGGGTCTTAGGTTTAACATTTATGTAATATAATTGTGAGAAACATTTAAGATATACAATTTATAAGGTTCAGTTATTCAGTATTTATTTGGTTTTGGGTAAGTGATCTTTGAGAAGAGACTTGAATTTATAAACAGGTAGTGTTTCTTTTATATTTACTACAGATAATGAATTCCAGATTTTAGGGCCTTTCATGAGCATTGAGTTTTTGCATAGTGTGAGATGGACACGAGGAACATCAAAGAGTGATCTGTGCCTTGTGTTATGGTCATGTGTTCTGTTCAGGTTGGCAAGGAGATGTTTGAGGGGAGGGTTAATATCAGAGTTAAGTATTCTATGTATGTAATAGGTGCAGTAATAAGTATGGATGTTTTGGATGGTGAGTAGGTTTAGTGGTTTGAATATTGGTGGAGTGTGCTGCCTGTAGTGGGAATTTGTTATCATTCTGACTGCAGCCTTTTGTTGGGTATTATTATAATCAAAAAGAAGAGCTAAGCCACAAGGGCTATACAGCGCTGCAGGGTAGGGAAGGAAGCGAGGGTATTGGATGGCAGAAGGGAGGGGGGATGATCAGCAGGTTACAGAAAACAGCGGGGCAGGGGATAGTACGGGGGTAGAGGGTAGCAAGAGATTGAAGTAGAAAGGGCTGAAGGTATCAGAATTTGTGAATTAAGTCAGTTGTTGTCAAAAAGTCAATGAGAGAGTCCAGATGAAAGGTGGGTCCATCAGCGAGAAGGGAAGGTAAAGAGAGAGAGCAGCGGAGCGAAGACGACGACAGAGGTAAATTCTGCGTGCTCGTTGATAAAGTGGGCAGTCCAACAGAATGTGGCTGACTGATAATGGAACTTGGCAATTTTCACAGAGAGGAGCAAGACGCCTCTCCATGAGATATCCACGAGTAAGACGAGTATGGCCAATGCGAAGACGGAAGAGAGTAGTCTCCCAACCTCGACACTGGTGATAAGAAGACGGCCAGTAACCTATACTCGGTTTAATAGATTGAAGTTTGTTGCCGAGCATAGTAGACCAACGTTGTTGCCAACAGGTGTGAAGGTGGGAAGATATTGCAGCAAAATAGTCCGTAAATGGAATACCTCTATAAGAAACTGGTAGGTCATGTACTGCTGACCGCGCAGCAGTGTCTGCCTGTTCATTGCCCTGTACGTCAACATGACCAGGGACCCAACAAAAAACAATATCTTTATGCTTGAAAAAGATGTGGCGTAGCCAAAGTAATGGCATGAGAATGAGAGTGAAAGTGGTCAAGAAAAAGAGAGCGGGAAGCGACCGTAGACAGTTGGGCTTTCGAGCAAGGGAGGGAGAAAGAACAGACTCGAACAGCTGGAACTTCCCAGGGGGGTAGGGAAAAGTGAGATGCTACATGTACATAGAAAGGTGGTAGTTGAAGAGAAGACAAGAGCGAATGAAGGCGAAGAGAGAAGGGATGGAGTAAACAGGGGCGGCGAACAAATAAAGAATGTCTACTAATATCAGTGACCATTTTATAAATGGAAGGATTGCGGAGATCATGAGAGCGTACATAGTAGCTGCAGGCAATGAGCATCATGGCGATCGGATAAGGATGGAACGTTCACTTCTGCATAGAGGCTCTCGACAGGGGAAGAGCGAAAAGCACCAAGGCATAAACGTAATCCTTGATGATGAATGGGGTTAAGGCTAGAGAGAGTAGCAGGAGATGCTGCTGAATAGATCTGGTCACCATAATCAAGTTTCGATAAAATAAGGGTGGAATGTAGGTGAAGGAGGGTTCGACGATCAGCTCCCCATGAAAGATGAGCAAGGGTTTTAAGAAGGTTCAGCCGGCTGTGACAAGTTGCCTTCAGAGAGGTAATGTGAGGTTTCCAGGATAACCTACGATCAAAGAGGAGGCCCAGAAACTTGACTGTATCACGTTCAGGGATACGGGAGCCATAGAGGTACAAAGGATGATCGGAGATGACAGAGCATCTAGTGAAAGTAATTTGGTGGGTTTTAGTGCTGGAAAATTTAAACCCACATGTGGTGGCCCAGTTGGAAACACAGTCGACTGCATGTTGGAGAGAAACTGTAATGAGGTGACAGTCAGCGCCTGCACAGGCAATAGCGAAGTCTTTTGTTGGGTAATTAGTGGTCTGAGATGGTTAATTGTTGAGCCCCATGTAAAAATTCCATAGGTGAGATAGGGGTAAATAAGAGAGTGACATAGGGCCAGGAGGGCTGACTGTGGAACAAAGTACCGTATCTTCGATAGTATGCCTACAGTCTTTGGAAATTTTCTTCTTATTATTACAATAAAAAAGAAGCACTAAGTCACAAGGGCTATACAGCGCTGCAGGGTAGGGAAGGAAGCGAGGGTTTTGGGCGGCAGAAGGGGGGAGGGATGATCAGTAGGTTACAGAAAACAGAGCGGCAGGGGATAGTGCGGGGTTAGAGGGTAGCAAGAGATTGAGGTAGAAAGGGCTGAAAGCATCAGACTTTGTGAAGTAAGTCAGTTTTTGTCAAAAAGTCAATGAGAGAGTCTGGATGAAAGGTGGATCCATCAGCGAGAAGGGAAGGTAAAGAGAGAGCAGCGGAGCGAAGACGACGACTGAGGTAAATTCTGCGTGCTCGTTGATAAAATGGGCAGTCCAACAGAATGTGGCTGACTGATAATGAAGCCTGGCAATTCTCACAGAGAGGAGCAGGGCGCCTCTCCACGAGATATCCATGAGTAAGACGAGTATGGCCAATGCGAAGACGGGAGAAAGTAGTCTCTCAACCTCGACACTGGTGATAAGAAGACGGCCAGTAACTTACACTCGGTTTAATAGATTGAAGTTTGTTACCGAGCATAGTAGACCAACGTTGTTGCCACCAGGAGGCCTGGTCACAGACCGGGCCATGAGGGCGTTGACCCCCAGAACTCTCTCCAGGTAAACTCCAGGTAAACGGGTGTGAAGGTGGGTAGTTAGTACAGCAAAATAGTCCGTAAATGGAATACCTATATATGAAACTGGTAGGTCATGTACTGCTGACCGCACAGCAGTGTCTGCCTGTTCATTGCCCTGTACGTCAACACGACCAGGGACCCAACAAAAAACAATATCTTTATGCTTGGTAAAGATGCGGCATAGCCAAAGTTGGATACGGAGGACTAAGGGGTGAGGTGTATCAAATCTCTGTATAGCCTGTAAAGCACTAAGGGAGTCTGAGACAATGACAAATGATGACACAGGCATAGATGCAATACGAATAAGTGCTGCAAGAATGGCATACAATTCAGCAGTAAAAATACTAGCCGAAGATAGTAAATGCCCTTGTACGATGCTGTCCGGAAACACTGCTGCAAATCCGACGCTGTCAGAAGACTTAAAGCCATCTGTGTACACAGCAATGGCATGAGAATGAGAGTGGAAGTGTTCAAGAAAAAGAGAGTGGGAAGCGGCCATAGACAGTTGGGCCTTCGAGCAGGAACTTCCCAGGGTGGTAGGGAAAAGTGAGCTGCTACACGAACATAGAAAGGTGGTAATTGAAGAGAAGACGAGCGAATGAAGGCGAAGAGAGAAAGGACGGAGTAAACAGGGGAGGCAAAAAAATAAAGAATGTCTACTAATATCAGTGACCATTCTATAAATGGAAGGATTGTGGAGATCATGAGAGTGTACATAGTAGTGAAGGCAATGGGCATCATGGCGATCAGATAAGGATGGAACATTCGCTTCTGCATAGAGGTTCTCTACAGGGGAAGAGCGAAAAGCACCAAGGCATAAACGTAATCCTTGGTGATGAATGGGGTTAAGGCTAGAGAGAGTAGCAGGAGAGGCCGCTGAATATATCTGGTAACCATAATTGAGGTTCGATAAAATGAGGGTGGAATGTAGGCGAAGGAGAGTTTGACAATCAACTCCCCATGAAAGATGTGCAAGGGTTTTAAGAAGGTTTAGCCGGCTGTGACAAGTTGCCTTCAGAGAGGTAATGTGAGGTTTCCAGGATAACCTAAGGTCAAGAGGAGGCCCAGAAACCTGACTGTATCACGTTCAGGGATACGGGAGCCATAGAGGTACAAAGGAAGATCAAAGATGAGAGAGCGTCTAGTAAAAGTAATTTGGTGAGTTTTAGAGCTGGAAAATTTAAACCCATGTGTGGTGGCCCAATTGGAAACATGATTGACTGCATGCTGGAGAGAAACTGTAATAAGGTGACAGTCAGTGCCTGCACAGGCAATAGCAAAGTCATCAACATAGAATGATGACCAAATATTTGATGGAAGACTAGAGGCCAAATCATTTAAAGTGTTGTGCTCAGAACACATCCCTGGGGGACACCTTCAGCCTGGATAAAGTCCGGGGAGAGCACATTATTAACCCGAACACAGAAATGCCTGTCAGTTAAAAAGTTCTTAAGGAAGGATGGTAGATTGCCTAGGAGGCCTAAGGAGTGGGCTTGGGCTAAAATATTATACCTCCAAGTTGTGTCATATGCTTTCTCAAGGTCAAAAAATATGGCAATAACTGAGTGGTTATTCACAAAGGCATTATGAACATACGTATCCAAGAGTAGTAAGGGGTCTATCATAGAACGTCCCTTACGAAAGCCATATTGACGAGTGGTGAGGCCGTTGTGTGTTTCTAAATACCACACTAAATGTCTATTTACCAGGCATTCCATCACTTTGCAAACTGCACTGGTAAAAGCAATGGGACGATAGTGGGAGGCTTCTTGTCCTGTAGTGCCTGGTTTGCGGAAAGGGAGAACAATGGCAGATTTCCACAGCTGTGGAAGAACTCCTTGTGACCAAATAAGATTAAAAAAGCGTAATATGACTGCAAGGGCTGACTGATGTAAATGTTGTAGCATACGAATATGAATGTCGTCGGGCCCAGCTGCCAATGATCGAAAAGCTGAGAGTGTTGCCTCCAGTTCTTGAAGTGTAAAAGGCACATTACACTGTTCTTTTCTGAGAGAAGAAGAGTCCAAGGGTGCTAACTCTCTGGCAGACTTTGAGGAAAGAAACGAGGGGCATAGATGGAGCCCTTGAGAAATACGGACCAGATGATTGCCAATTTTATTGGCAACATCTAGTGGGTTTGCTGTATCAACACCGGCAACCCACAGAACAGGAGCCGGGTCAGGAGAACATTTACCACTCACTTTTCGTACTTTTTTTCAGACTGCACTCATAGAGGAAGCAGAGGTGATGGTGGAGACACAATCTCGCCAGCAAGTGCGTTGTGCATCATGGATGACACGGCGAGCAATCGCATGCTTCTGCTTAAAATCAAGAAGTCTCTCCATGGTTCTAATGTACCAGTACCTGCCCCATGCAGCGTGTTCCAAACGTAACTGCATGAGCAAAAGCAGGAGACCACCAAGGCACACATTTCTGAGTATGCCTGCCTGAAGTTTGGGGTATAGAATGAGAAACTGCGGTTAAAACAGAGGATGAGAAGAGGTGTAAAAGCTCATCAATGGAGGATGAAGAAGGAACCTCACTAAAAACAGTTAGTTGTGAGTAAAGGTTCCAATTTGCCTGATCAAATTGCCAGCGTGGGATACAAAGAGGTGGTGAATATGAAGGGGAAGTAAGAATGACTGGGAAATGATCGCTGTCATGTAAATCTGGGAGAACAGACCAGGTGAAGTCTAATGTGGCAAAGGAAGAGGAGACTGAGAGATCAATGCAAGAGAGAGTGAGAGTCCGAGGATCAAAATGGGTGTGAGTACCTGTATTTAAAACATGGAGGTTGTGGTTAGCAAGAAAAGCCTCTAACTGAATGCCATGGGAATCACAGTGAGACCCCCAGAGGAAGTGATTGGCATTAAAATCGCCAAGTAACAGAAGCGGTGGTGGTAATGACGAAACTAGAAAGGCAATATCCGGAATAGATAGTGCCCGAGAAGGAGAGATATATAAAGACGAAAGTGTATACCACCTATGCAAGTGGATACGGGCTGCTGTGTAATGCAGCGAAGTACGAACACATAGCTGATGAATGCCAGCGACCCGTAAAACAGGAGCCGGGTCAGAAGAGTATTTACAACTCAGTTTCCTCACTTTTTTCCAGACTGCACTCATAGAGGAACCAGAGGTGATGGTGGAAACATAATCTCGCCAGCAAGTGCATTTAGCATCACGGATGACAGGGCGAGCAATCACACGCTTCTGCTTAAAATCAAAAAGTCTCTCATAGGTTCTATTGTATCGGTACCTGCCCCATGCAGCATGTTTCAAATGTACTGCACGAGCACAAGCAGGAGACCACCAAGGCATGCACTTCTGAGAATGCTTGCCTGAGGTTTGAGGTATAGAATGAGAAGCTGTGGTATAACTGACGTCGAGAAGAGGTGTAGGAGCTCATCAATGGAGGATGAAGAAGGAACCTCACTAAAAGCAGTGAGTTGCGAGTAAAGATCCCAATTTGCCCAATCAAATTGCCAGCGAGGACTACAGAAAGGTGGTGAATATGAAGGAGAAGTAAGAATGATTGGAAAATAATTGCTGTCATATAAGTCTGGTAGAACAGACCAGGTGAAGTCTAGTGCAGTGGAGGAAGAGCAGACTGATAGATCGATGCAAGAGAGAGTATGAGTATGAGGATCAAAATGGGTGGGAGTACCCGTATTTAAAACATGGAGGGGTGAGAGGCGAGAAAAGCCTCCGAATGGATGCCATGTGAGTCACAATTAGACCCACCCAGAGGAAATGGTGGGCATTAAAATCACCAAGTAACAGAAGTGGTGGTGGTAAGGATGAAACAAGAAAGGCAAAGTCTGGGATAGAAAATGCTCAAGAAGGAGAGAGATATAAAGAACATCTTGTAAACCACTTATTCAAGTGGATACGGGCTGCAGTGTAATGCAGCGAGGTATGGACAAATAGTTGACAGTACGGAATATCATTGCATAGAAGAAGGGCACTTTCATTAAAGGTCCCATCTGAGAAAGGATCAGAAGAATACAATAAATTATAGCCTAAGATAGGTTGGAAAACAGCTGAGTGAAATTTTGGTTCTTGTAAGCAAGCACAAACAGAGGAAAACCTGGAAAGCAACATTTGAAGCTCACCCCGATTACCCCTGAGGCCACATTATTATAATAAAAAAAAGCGCTAAGCCACAAGGGCTATACAGCGCTGCAGGGCAGGAAGGAAGCGAGGGCATCAGGTGGCAAAAGGGAGGTGGATGAGTAATAGGTTACGGATAACAGCGGAGCAGTGGATGGTGAAAGGGTAAAGGGCAGCAAGAGACTGAGCTAGAAAGGGTTGACGGGAGTGTGTAAGGTATCATCATCAGAGTTTGTGGAGTAAATCAGTCGTTGTCAAGAAGTCAATGAGAGAGTCAGGATTAAAGGAGGGTCCATCAGCAAGAAGGAAAGGTAAAGAGAGAGTAGTAGAACGAAGACGGTGTTGGAGGTAAATTCTGCATGCTCGTTGATAGAGAGGGCAGTCTAACAGAATGTGGCTAATTGATACTGGAACTTGACACTACTCACAGAGAGGTACAGGGTGCCTCTCCATGAGATACCCATGAGTAAGACGAGTGTGGCCAATGCGAAGACGGGAGAGAGTGGTCTCCCAACCACGGCACTGATGACAAGAAGACGACCAGTAACCCTTGCTCGGTTTAATAGAATGAAGTTTGTTACCAAGCAGAGTTGAGCAACGTTGTTGCCACCGGGTGTGAAGGTCGGCAGCTATTGTAGCAAAATAGTCCAGAAATGGAACACCTCTATAGGAAATTGGTAGGTCATGTACTGCTGACCGTGCAGCAGTGTCTGCCTGTTCATTGCCCTGTAAGTCGACAAGACCAGGGACCCAACAAAAAATAATATATTTATGCTTCGTAGAGATACGGTGTAGCCAAAGTTGGATACGGAGAACTAGGGGGTGAGATGTATCAAATTTTCGTATAGCCTGTAGAGCACTAAGGGAGTCTGAGACTACCACAAATGATGACACAGGCAATGATGCGATACGAATAAGTGCTGCAAGAATGGCATACATTTCAGCAGTAAAAATGCTAGCCGAAGATAGTAAATACCCCGCACGATGCTGTCCAGAAACACTGCTGTGAATCCGACGCTGTCAGAAGACTTAGAGCCATCTGTGTACACAGCGGTGGTATGAGAATGGGAGTGGAAGTGATCAAGAAAAAGAGAGTGGGAAGCTGCCGTAGGCAATTGAGCTTTCGAGCAAGGGAGTGAGAAAGAACAGACCTGAACAGCTGGAACTTCCCAGGGGGGTAGGGAAAAGTGAGATGCTACATGAACATATAAAGGTGGTAACTGAAGGGAAGACAAGAGTGAATGTAGGCGAAGAGAAAAGGGACGGAGCAAACAGGGGTGGTGAATGAATAAAGAATGCCTACTAATATCGGTGACCATTCTATAAATGGAAGGATTGTGGAGATCGTGAGAGCATACATAGTAGCGAAGGCAATGGGCATCACGGCGATCAGACAAGGATGGAACATTCGCTTCTGCATAGAGGCTCTCAACAGAGGAAGAGCGAAAAGCAAAAAGGCACAAACGTAATCCTTGGTGATGGATAGAGTTAAGGCTAGCGAGAGTAGCAGGAGAGGCCGCGGAATAAATCTGGTCACCATAATCGAGTTTCAATAAAACGAGGGCTAAATGTAGGCGAAGCAGAGTTCGACGATCAGCTCCCCATGAAAGATGAGCAAGGGTTTTAAGAAGGTTTAGCCGGCTGTGACAAGTTGCCTTCAGAGAGGTAATGTGAGGTTTCCAGGATAACCTACGGTCAAAGAGAAGGCCTAGAAACCTGACTGTATCACGTTCAGGGATACGGGTGCCATAGAGATACAAAGGATGATCGGAGATAACAGAGCGTCTAGTGAAAGTAATTTGGTGAGTTTTGGTACTTGAAAATTTAAACCCATGCGTGGTGGCCCAAGTGGAAACACGGTCAACTGCATGCTGGAGAGAAACTGCAATAAGATGACAGTCAGCGCCTGCACAAGCAATAGCGAAGTCAACAACATAGTGATTACCAAATATTGGGTGGAAGAACAGAGGCCAAATCATTTATAGCAAGGAGAAAAAGTGTTGTGCTTAGAACACATCCCTGAGGGACACCTTTAGCTTGGACGAAGTCCGGGGAAAGAACATTATTGACTCAAACACGGAAATGTCTGTCAGTTAAAAAGTTCTTAAGGAAGGATGGTAGATTGCCTCAGAGGCCTAAGGAATGGGCCTGGGCCAAAATATTATACCTCCAAGTTGTGTCGTATGCCTTCTCAAGGTCAAAAAATATGGCAATAACTGAGTGATTATTCGCAAAGGCATTACAAACATACGTATCCAAGCGTAGTAAGGGGTCTATGGTAGAACGACCCTTACGAAAGCCATATTGACTAGCGGAGAGACTGTTGTGTGTCTCTAAATACCACATTAAACGTCGATTTACGAGACGTTCCATCACTTTGCAAGCTGCACTAGTAAGAGCGATGGGACGATAGTGGGAGGCATCATGTCCTGTAGTACCCGATTTGTGGAAAGGGAGAACAATGGCAGATTTCCACAGCTGGGGAAGAACTCCTTGTGCCCAAATAAGATTGAAGAAGTGTAAGAGGACTACAAGGGCTGACCGATGGAAATGTTGTAACATACGAATATGAATGTCGCCAGGCCCAGCTGCCGATGATCGGCAAGCTGAGAGCGTTGCCTCTAGTTCTTGAAGTGTAAAAGGCACATTATACTGTTCTTCTCTGAGAGAATAAAAGTCCAAGGGTACTAACTCTCTGGCAGACTTTGAGGAAAGAAATGAGGGGCATAGATGGAGCCCTCGGGAAATGCGGACCAGATGTGTGCCAAGTTCAATGGCAACATCGAGAGGGTTTGCTACATCAACACCAGCGACCCGTAGAACAGGAGCCGGGTCAGGAGAGTATTTACCACTCAATTTCCTCACTTTTTTCCAGACTGCACTCATAGAAGAAGCAGAGGTGATGGTGGAAACATAGTCTTGCCAACAAGTGCGTTTAGCTTCACGGATAACATGGCGAGCGATCACACACTTCTGCTTAAAATCAAGAAGTCTCTCAGCGGTTCTATTGTACCGGTACCTGCCCCATGCTGCGCATTTCAAACGTACTGCACGAGCACAAGCAGGAGACCACCAAGGCATGCACTTCTGAGAATGCCTGCCTGATGTTTGGGGTATAGAATGAGAAGCTGCGGTATAAACTGATGTCGAGAAGAGGTGTAGGAGCTCATCAATGGAGGATGAAGAAGGAACCTCACTAAAAGCAGTGAGATGTGAGTAAAGATCCCAATTTGCCCGATCAAATTGCCAGCGAGGGCTACGGAAAGGTGGTGAATAGGAAGGAGAAATAAGAATGATTGGAAAATGATCACTGTCATGTAAGCCCAGTAGAACAGACCAGGTGAAGTCTAGTGCAGTGGAGGAAGAGCAGACTGATAGATCGATGCAAGAGAGAGTATGAGTACGAGGATCAAAATGGGTGGGAGTACCCGTATTTAAAACATGGAGGGGGTGAGAGGCGAGAAAAGCCTCCAACTGGATGCCACGTGAGTCACAATGAGACCCCCCCCAGAGGAAATGGTGGGCATTAAAATCACCAAGTAACAGAAGTGATGGTGGTAAGGATGAAACAAGAAAGGCAAAGTCTAGGATAGAAAATGCTCAAGAAAGAAGATGACATTTTTAAACCATACAATACGGGCTGCAGTGTAATGCAGCGAGGTATGGACAAATAGTTGACAGTACGGAATATCATTGCATAGAAGAAGGGCATTTTCATTAAAGGTCCCATCTGAGAAAGGATCCAAAGAATACAATAAATTATAGCCTGAGATAGGTTGGAAAACAGCTGAGTGTAATTTTGGTTCTTGTAAGCAAGCACCAACAGGGGAAAACCTGGAAAGCAACATCTGAAGCTCACCCCGATTACCCCTGAGGCCGCGGATATTCCACTGTAAATAGGCCATGATTGGCGATGAAGAAAATACCAGGAATCTGTAGTTAAAGGCACCTATGGACTAGAGGGGTTAGAAAAGTCAACGTGTGGTGGCATTGGAAGACGTTCACGCAGCGAAGGAACAGAGTGTTGCAAAGAATGGGGTTGTGAAGATGGAGGAGAGGGAAGAGAAGGAACAGGAAGTGAATCAGTGTCAATTGAAGGTTTAGTCTCTGCAATATATTCTGAAATGGGTTCAAGTGTTTCTGAATTCAAAGATGTACGGGAAACCATATTGGAGATAGAAGGAGGAGGGTGAGTAAAGATTGGGACAGTAATGGACTGTACCAAAGTAGAGGGGGAGGGAAGAGTGTAAGCGACTGGAGATGAAGTGTGGGGGGAGACAGAAGAGGCAGAAACCTGGGAGGTGGCAGAAGAGGGAGAAACTTGGGAGGGGACAGGGGTGGAAAGCATAGTACGAGGAGGAGGGTGAATCTCCACACTTGTAATAGAGCCAGAGAGAGGGGAAGAACTAGGTACAGAGACTGGAAAGGTAAAGTGTGGAGGTGGAAGAAGGGAAGGAAGGGGCAAAGAAGATTTGAGCAATGTGGATTTTTTGGACTTCTGAGAAGTAGAGGGGCGATTGGTATTAGGTGTCGTACGAGGTCTTGTCGATACTGGGGCATGTGAGGAAAGACGCGAAGATGTAAGAACAGACTGAGTTGCAGTCGGGACGTCAGAGCCAAGGACAGCAAAAGGATTAGATGCCGGAGTGGCTATGGGAGGGGTAACAACAGAGGAGGCTGCAGAAGATGAGACCCCAGAAGTGGGGGGATGTTTGGAAACATGAGAATAAGAAACACGGGGTAGTCTCCCTTGGAGGCAGAGATGAGTAACTGCCATAGCATAAGCGAGACCTTCTGCCTCTTTGAGGCAACGGATTTCACGTTCATTTAAGTAGACCTGGCAACGGCAGGAGTATGAAGGGTGAGCTTCATTACAATTAAGGCAAGATGGAGGTTGACTGCAAGATGTATTAGAATGGTCGTCGGCACCACAGACTGGGCATTCGGCTATAGATCTGCAATAATTCGTTGGGTAGACAAAACGCCAGCAATTTCTACATTGTAGCGGTGTAGGTATCACCTTTCGAACTTGTAACCGATGTCCTGTGACATATACAGAGGACGGGAGTTCTCGGCTGTCAAAAGTTAAACGAGCCACATTGCAAGAGTAACGTCTCAGCCCCTGGGCAGGAAGGACATAAGTGTCTACTGTTCAAGAATGTCATTGCCACATGACTGGAAATTCTGTTGGACTATGGTATGGGGCAGAATGACAGTACCACTACAAGAATTGAGAGAAAGATGTTTTTCAATAGTGATAGTAGTAGTATCGATATTCGAAAGGAGAGAAAGATCATGAGCTTGGGTAGCATTCTGGACAGTGACGATGCACGTACCGCTCTTGAGAGCATGAAATGAAATATCTCTACCAACATGACGCAGGAGCGCTTTGCCAATACTATGGTCAGAAAGGTAGGCAGAAGAAGAAGTCGGTCTTAAAGTAAAGAATTTAGTCCATTGTGTGGTCCGAAACTGAGCGTGGAGAGGGAGTGCTTGACGTGTCGGTCTTTTCTGAGTAGAATGGGAAGGTAACGAAGGAGCATCATCAGGAGATTGACGTTGGTGTTTAGGAGTAGGACTGGAGTTGGTCCAGTGTGAAATGGGCGGGCGATTCGAAAATTGCTGTACCATAGAGGGAGAAGCCGGAAGCATAGTCAAAGGAGAGAAGAGTTCAGACAAATTGAAGGAGTCAGTCAAGGCCTCAGTACCTGAAGCGGGTGAGGAAACAGCACCGGAAAGAGGCACAGAGGCATGAGGAGTGTCCAAAGAGTGGTCTAAACACAAGGCAGGGTCAGAATGGGGTGTGGTATCAAGAAGGGGCCCGGGGGTAGTGGGTTCCTGGATTGGGTTCTCCATGGTTAGGTTACTCCTTTGCTTTTTGTTTTTAAGAAAAAAAAGAAGAAAAGAAATAAAAATAAAAAAAAAAGAATAAAAAAAGGGGGGAGCGGGGAGGAATAGTTTCCAGGAGGAATGAAAGGGCCGGAAATCTCCCTCCGCGCCCAAGAGGACCTCAGCACCGCTAGTAGCGCACATGCAGCATGGAACCCGTGCCATACCCTACCCTTCATGCCAGTAAACCAGCAATCCGGGATAGCAACCTCACATCTACCGAGCTACCTCGGTGGACAAAAGAGAGGGCGGCTGGATATCCGCCACAAAGCATACCTCCTTTGGCCACCATCCCCGGAATCCAAGAGGTGGCTTCCAGAGATACACTCATCACCTGAAAGACACCCAAGCTACTCCGGGATACCTGAGAGGGATCGGGACATCCCCAGGCGATCCAGATTCCACGGCAAACTACGCCACTGCCAAGAACCTCAACGGAATGGGATGGACCCCAGTGTCCTTTCCCCTACCTAGGAACTAGCGCGCCTGTGGGAGAAATCCCAAAGGCCAAAAAGAGGAAGGGCAAAAGGGAGGGGTGGGGAGGAGGAGGAGGAATGGAAAAAGGGGAGGATGGGGAGGATGGGATAGGGGAGGGGAGAATGGGGGATAATTAGGTTCAGTCTGAGGAAGAAGACAGACAGGTCTAATTCCTCAGACCAAGAGCCTCTTCACCACGCCAAGGAGCCCCCCTTGAAGAGGCCCTGAGGCCACAGATATTCCACTGTAAATAGGCCATGATTGACAATGAAGAAAATACCAGGAATCCATAGGGAAGGGCACCTACGGACTAGAGGGGTTAGAAAAGTCAACATGTGGTGGCATTGGAAGATGTTCAAGCAGCGAAGGAACGGAGCGTTGCGAAGAATGGAGTTGTGAAGATGGAGGAGAGAGAAGAGAAGAAACAGGATGTGAATCAGTGTCCATTGAAGGTTTAGTCTCTGCAATATATTCTGAAATGGCTTCAAGTGTTTCTGAATTCAAAGATGTATGGGAGACCATATTGGAGGTAGAAGGAGGAGGGTGAGTAAAGATTGGGATAGTAATGGACTGTACCAAAGTAGAGGGGGACGAAAGAGTGTAGGGGAGTGGAGATGAAGTGTGGGGGGGGGACAGAAGAGGCAGAAACCTGGGAGGTGGCAGAAGAGGGAGAAACTTGGGAGGGGACAGGGGTGGAAGGTATAGTACGAGGAGGGTGAACCTCCACACTTGTAATAAAGAAAGAGAGAGGGGAAGAACTAGGCACAGAGACTGGAAAGGTAAAGTGTGGAAGTGGAAGAAGGGAAGGAAGGGGCAAAGAAGATTTGAGCAATGTGGATTCTTTGGACTTCTGAGAAGTAGGGGGGCGATTGGTATAAGGTGTTGTACGAGGTCTTGTTGATACTGGGGCTTGTGAGGAAAGATGCAAAGATGTGAGAACAGACTGAGTTGTAGTCGGGACATCAGAGCCAAGGACAGCAAAAGGATTAGATGCCGGAATGGCTATGGGAGGGGTAACAACAGAGGAGGCTGCAGAAAATCGGACCCCAATAGTGCGGGTATGTTTTGAAACATGAGAATAAGAAACACGGGGTAATCTCCCTTGGAGGCGGAGATGAGTAACTGCCATAGCATAAGCGAGACCTTCTGCCTCTTTGAGGCAAGGGATTTCACGTTCATTTAAGTAGACCTGGCAACGGCGGGAGTACAAAAGGTGAGCTTCATTACAATTAAGGCAAGATGGAGGTTGACTGCAAGATGTATTAGAATGGTCGTCGGCACCACAGACTGGGCATTCGGCTATAGATCTGCAATATTTTGCTGGGTGACCAAAACGCCAGCAATTTCTACAATGTTGCGGTGTAGGTATCACCTTTCGAAATTGTAACCAATGTCCCACGACATAAACAGAAAAACGGGAGTTCTCGGCTGTCAAAAGTTAATCGAGCCACATTGCAAGGGTAATGTCTCCGCCCACAGGCAGGAAGGACATAAGTGTCTACTTTGAGGATTGGGAGATCCTGGAGTTCCAGCTGTTCAAGAATGTCATTGCCACATGACTGGAAATTCTGTTGGACTATGGTATGGGGCAGAATGGCAGTACCACTACAAGAATTGAGAGAAAGATGTTTTTCAATAGTGATAGGAGTAGTATCGATATTCGAAAGGAGAGAAAGATCATGAGCTTGGGTAGCATTCTGGACAGTGACGATGCACGTACCGCTCTTGAGAGCATGAAATGAAATATCTCTACCAACATGATGCAGGAGCGCTTTGCCAATACTATGGTCAGAAAGATAGGCAGAAGAAGACGTCGGTCTTAAGTAAATAATTTAGTCCATTGTGTGGTCCGAAACTGAGCGTGGAGAGGGAGTGCTTGATGTGTCGGTCTTTTCTGAGTAGAATGGGAAGGTAACAAAGGAACATCATCAGGAGATTGATGTCGGTATTTAGGAGTAGGACCGGAGTTGGTCCGGCGTGAAACGATCTGGCAATTCGAAAATTGCCGAACCGTAGAGGGAGAGGCCAGAAGCATAGTCAAAGGAGAGCAGAGGTCAGATAAATTGAAGGAGTCAGTCAAGACCTCAGTACCTGAAGCGGGTGGTGTACGAATGGTATATAATACTGACAAGATGAGATTAAGACACATGTGCAACATCTGGGTATCTTTATTGTAGACGTTTCGCCATCCAGTGGCTTTATCAATACAAATTCTAGGACATAACTTGAAGACAGTAGAACTATGTACAGAAGATGAGGTAATCAGTCCCTCAACCTAGGAGTAGGTGCGAAGAGCACCATAGTCGTGGAGATTCTGAAGCAGAAGAAAGGATCCTGGCGCTTATATAGTAACATCAGGTGTAGCAGACGAGGGCATATTCACTGGTAGGCGGGATTCCCCAGTGGAAGTAGGTCCTTCCCAAAGAGATGGGTTAGTTGTAGTAGTAGTTGTCGTAGCCATCTTCTGTACATAGTTCTACTGTCTTCAAGTTATGTCCTAGAATTTGTATTGATAAAGCCACTGGATGGTGAAACGTCTATAATAAAGATACCCAGATGTTGCACATGTGTCTTAATCTCATCTTGTCGGTATTATATACCATTCGTACACAACTTGTCAGACACCGCAACATCATGGAATCTTAATTCTGAGGACATGTACATAACCTTCACGGCTACGACAACTACTACTACAACTAATCCATCTCTTTGGGAAGGACCTACTTCCACTGGGGAATCCCGCCTACCAGTGAATATGCCCTCGTCTGCTACACCTGACGTTACTATATAAGCGCCAGGATCCTTTCTTCTGCTTCAGAATCTCCACGACTATGGTGCTCTTCGCACCTACTCCTAGGTTGAGGGACTGATTACCTCATCTTCTGTACATAGTTCTACTGTCTTCAAGTTATGTCCTAGAATTTGTATTGATAAAGCCACTGGATGGCGAAACGTCTACAATAAAGATACCCAGATGTTGCACATGTGTCTTAATCTCATCTTGTCGGTATTACATACCATTCGTACACAACTTGTCAGACACCGCAACATCATGGAATCTTAATTCTGAGGACATGTACATAACCTTCACGGCTACGACAACTACTTCTACAACTAACCCATCTGTTTGGGAAGGACCTACTTCCACTGGGGAATCCTGCCTACCAGTGAATATGCCCTCGTCTGCTACACCTGATGTTACTATATAAGCGCCAGGATCCTTTCTTCTGCTTCAGAATCTCCACGACTATGGTGCTCTTCGCACCTACTCCTAGGTTGAGGGACTGATTACCTCATCTTCTGTACATAGTTCTACTGTCTTCAAGTTATGTCCTAGAATTTGTATTGATAAAGCCACTGGATGGTGAAACGTCTATAATAAAGATACCCAGATGTTGCACATGTGTCTTAATCTCATCTTGTCGGTATTATATACCATTCGTACACAACTTGTCAGACACCGCAACATCATGGAATCTTAATTCTGAGGACATGTACATAACCTTCACGGCTACGACAACTACTACTACAACTAACCCATCTCTTTGGGAAGGACCTACTTCCACTGGGGAATCCCGCCTACCAGTGAATATGCCCTCGTCTGCTACACCTGACGTTACTATATAAGCGCCAGGATCCTTTCTTCTGCTTCAGAATCTCCACGACTATGGTGCTCTTCGCACCTACTCCTAGGTTGAGGGACTGATTACCTCATCTTCTGTACATAGTTCTACTGTCTTCAAGTTATGTCCTAGAATTTGTATTGATAAAGCCACTGGATGGCGAAACGTCTACAATAAAGATACCCAGATGTTGCACATGTGTCTTAATCTCATCTTGTCGGTATTATATACCATTCGTACACAACTTGTCAGACACCACAACATCATGGAATCTTAATTCTGAGGACATGTACATAACCTTCAGGGCTACGACAACTACTACTACAACTAACCCATCTCTTTGGGAAGGACCTACTTCCACTGGGGAATCCCGCCTACCAGTGAATATGCCCTCGTCTGCTACACCTGACATTACTATATAAGCGCCAGGATCCTTTCTTCTGCTTCAGAATCTCCACGACTATGGTGCTCTTCGCACCTACTCCTAGGTTGAGGGACTGTTTACCTCATCTTCTGTACATAGTTCTACTGTCTTCAAGTTATGTCCTAGAATTTGTATTGATAAAGCCACTGGATGGCGAAACGTCTACAATAAAGATACCCAGATGTTGCACATGTGTCTTAATCTCATCTTGTCGGTATTATATACCATTCGTACACAACTTGTCAGACACCGCAACATCATGGAATCTTAATTCAGAGGACATGTACATAACCTTCATGGCTATGACAACTACTACTACAACTAACCCATCTCTTTGGGAAGGACCTACTTCCACTGGGGAATCCCGCCTACCAGTGAATATGCCCTCGTCTGCTACACCTGACGTTACTATATAAGCGCAAGGATCCTTTCTTCTGCTTCACAATCTCCACGACTATGGTGCTCTTCACACCTACTCTTAGGTTGAGGGACTGATTACCTCATCTTCTGTACATAGTTCTACTATCTTCAAGTTATGTCCTAGAATTTGTATTGATAAAGCCACTGGATGGTGAAACGTCTACAATAAAGATACCCAGATGTTGCACATGTGTCTTAATCTCACCTGAAGCGGGTGAGGAAACAGCACCGGAAAGAGGCACAGAGCCATGAGGAGTGTCCGAAGAGTGGTCCAAAGATGAGGCGGGGACAGAACAGGGTGCAGTATCAAGAAGGGGCCCAAGGGTAGCAGGTTCATGGACAAGGGCTGCCATGGTTAGGTTACTTCTTTCTTTTTGTTTTTAAGAAAAAAAAAAGAAATAAAAAATAAAAATAAAAAAAAGAATAAAAAAGGGGGGGGGACCGGGTAGGGATAGTTCCAAGGAGGAATGAAAGGGCCAGAAATCTCCCTCCACACCCAAGACGACCTCAGCACCACAAGTAGCGCAGATGCAGCATGGAACCCATGCCATACCCTACCCATCATGCCAGTAAACCGGCAATCTGGGACAGCAAACCTCACATCTGCCTAGCTACCTCGGTGGACAAAAGAGAGGGTGGCCGGATATTCACCACAAAGCATACCTCCTTTGGCCACCACCCCCGGAATCTGAAAGGTGGCTTCCTGATACACCCGTCACCCGAAAGACACCCAAAGCAACCCTCCAGGATACCGAAGAGGGATCAGGACATCCCCAGGCAATTCAGATTCCATGGCAAACTACGCCACCACCAAGAACCTCAATGGAATGGGATGGACCCCAGTACCCTTTCCCCTACATAGGAACTAGCGTGCCTGTGGGAAAAAATCCCAAAGGCCAAAAAGGAAGGGCAAAAGGGAGGGGTGTGGAGGAGGAGGAAAGGAAAAAGGGGAGGATGGGAGAGGGAAGGGGGGATTGGGGGGTAATTAAGTTAAGTCTGAGGAAGGAGACTGACAGGTCTAATTCCTCAGAAAAAGAGCCTCTTCACCACGCCAAGGAGACCCTTGAAGAGGCTGGATGGCCAAATCGCCAGCAATTTCTACACTGTTGCGGTGTAGGGATCACCTTTCGAACTTGTAACTGATGTCCTGCTACATAAACTGAGGATGGGAGTTCATGGCTGTCAAAAGTTAAATGAGCCACATTGCTAGGGAATCGTCTCCGCACGCGGGCAGGAAGAACATAAGTTTCTACCTTGAGGATTGGGAGATCTTGGAGTTCCATTATTATTATTATAATCAAAAAGAAGCGCAAAGCCACAAGGGCTATACAGTGCTGCAGGGTAGGGAAGGAAGCGAGGGTATTGGGCAGCAGAAGGAGGGAGGGATGATCAGTAGGTTACAGAAAACAGCGGGGCAGGGGATAATACTGGGGTAGAGGGTAGCAAGAGATTGAGGTAGAAAGGGCTGAAGGTATCAGAATTTGTGAAGTCAGTTGTTGTCAAAAAGTCAATGAGAGAGTCCGGAGAAAGATGGGTCCATCAGCGAGAAAGAAAGGTAAAGAGAGAGCAGCAGAGCGAAGACCATGACTGAGGTAAATTCTGCATGCTCGTTGATAAAGTGGGCAGTCCAACAGAATGTGGCTGACTGAAAAAGGAGCCTGCAATTCTCACAGAGAGGAGCAGGGCGCCTCTCCTTGAGATATCCATGAGTAAGACGAGTATGGCCAATGCGAAGATGAGGGAGAGTAGTCTCCCAACCTCTACACTGGTGATAAGAAGACAGCCAGTAACCTATACTCTGTTTAATAGATTGAAGTTTGTTACCGAGCATAGTAGACCAACGTTGTTGCCAACAGGTGTGAAGGTCGAAGATATTGCAGCAAAATAGTCTGTAAATGGAATACTTCTAAATGAAACTGGTAGGTCATGTACTGCCGACTGCGCAGCAGTGTCTGCCTGTTCATTGCTCTGTACGTCAACATGACCAGGGACCCAACAAAAAACAATATCTTTATGCTTGGTAAAGATGCGGCGTAGCCAAAGTGGGATACGGAGGACTAAGGGTTGAGGTGTATCAAATTTCTTTATAGCCTGTAAAGCACTAAGGGAGTCTGAGACAACCACAAATGATGACACAGGCATAGATCCAATATGGATAAGTGCTACAAGGATGGCATACAATTCAGCAATAAAAATACTAGCCGAAGATAGTAAATGCCCTTGTACGACACTGTCCGGAAACACTGCTGCGAATCCTACACCGTCAGAAGACTTAGAGCCATCTGTGTACACAGCAATGGCATGAGAATGAGAATGGAAGTGGTCAAGAAAAAGAGAGCAGGAAGTGACCATAGACAGTTGGGCTTTCGAGCAAGGGGGAGAGAAAGAACAGACTCGAACAGCTGGAACTTCCCAGGGGGGTAGGGAAAAGTGAGATGCTACATGAACATAGAAAGGTGGTAACTGAAGACAAGACAAGAGCAAATGAAGGTGAAGAGAGAAGGGACAGAGTAAACAGGGGCGGCGAACAAATAAAGAATGTCTACTAACATTAGTGACCATTCTATAAATGGAAGGATTGTGGAGATCATGAGAGCGTACATAGTAGCGAAGGCAATGGGCATCACAGCGATCAGATAAGGATGGAACATTCGCTTCTGCAGAGGCCCTCAACAGGGGAAGAGCGAAACGCACCAAGGCATAAACGTAATCCTTGGTGTTGAATGGGGTTAAGGCTAGAGAGAGTAACAGGAGATGCTGCTGAATAGATCTGGTCACCATAATCAAGTTTCGACAAAATGAGGGTGGAACGTAGGTGAAGGAGGGTTCGACGATCAGCTCCCCATGAAAGATGAGCAAGAGTTTTAAGAAGGTTCAGCCGGCTGTGACAAGTTGCCTTCAGAGAGGTAATGTGAGGTTTCCAGGATAACCTACAGTCAAAGAGGAGGCCCAGAAACTTGACTGTATCATGTTCAGGGATACGGGAGCCATAGAGGTACAAAGGAAGATCGGAGATGACAGAGCGTCTAGTGAAAGTAATTTGGTGGGTTTTAGTGCTGGAAAATTTAAACCTATGTGTGGTGGCCCAATTGGAAACATGGTTGACTGCATGCTGGAGAGAAACTGTAATGAGGTGACAGTCAGTGCCTGCACAGGCAATAGCAAAGTCATTAACATAGAGTGATGACCAAATATTTGATGGAAGACTAGAGGCCAAATCATTAATAGCAAGGAGAAAAAGTGTTGTGCTCAGAACACATCCCTGGGGGACACCTTCAGCTTGGATAAAGTCTGGGGAGAGCACATTATTAACCCGAACACGGAAATGTCTATCAGTTAAAAAGTTCTTAAGGAAGGATGGCAGATTGCCTCTGAGGCCTAAGGAGTAAGCTTGGACCAAAATATTATACCTCCAAGTTGTCATATGCCTTCTCAAGGTCAAAAAATATGGCAATAACTGAGTGGTTATCCGCAAAGGCATTATGAACATACGTATCCAAGCATAGTAAGGGGTCTATGGTAGAACGTCCCTTATGAAAGCCATATTGGCGAGTGGAGAGACTGTTCTGTGTCTCTAAATACCACACTAAACGTCTATTTACCAGGCGTTCCATCACTTTGCAAACTGCACTGGTAAGAGCAATGGGACAATAGTGGGAGGCTTCATGTCCCGTAGTGCCTGGTTTGCCGAAAGGGAGAACACTGGCAGATTCCCACAGCTGTGGAAGAACTCCTTGTGACCAAATAAGATTCAAAAGGCATAATAGGATGGCAAGGGCTGACTGGTGTAAATGTTGTAGCATACGAATATGAATGCCATCAGGCCCAGCTGCCGATGATCGGCAAGCTGAGTGTGTTGCCTCTAGTTTTTGAAATGTAAAAGGCACATTAAACTGTTCTTCTCTGAGAGAAGAAAAGTCCAAGGGTGCTAACTCTCTGGCAGACTTTGAGGAAAGAAACGAGGGGCATAGATGGAGCCCCTGAGAAATACGGACAAGATGATTGCCAATTTTATTGGCAACATCTAGTGGGTTTGCTATATCAACACCGGAAACCCGCAGAACAGGAGCCGGGTCAGGAGAATATTTACCATTCAGTTTTCGTACTTTTTTCCAGACTGCACTCATAGAGGAGAAAGAGGTGATGGTGGAAACATAATCTCGCCAGCAAGTGCATTTAGCGTCACGGATGACACGGCGAGCAATCGCACGCTTATGCTTAAAATCAAGAAGTCTCTCCGTGGTTCTATTGTACCAGTACCTGCCACATGCAGCGCGTCTCAAAAGTACTGCATGAACATAAGCAGGAGACCACCAAAACATGCATTTCTGAGAATGCCTGCCCGAAGTTTGGGGTATAGAATGAGAAGCTGTGGTTAAAACGGAGGACGAGAAGAGGTGTAAAAGCTAATCAATGGAGGACGAAGAAGGAACCTCATTAAAAACAGTTAGTTGTGAGTAAAGGTTTCAATTTGCCTGATCAAATTGCCAGTGTGGGATATGAAGAGGTGGTGAATATAAAGGGGAAGTAAGAATGATTGGGAAATGATCACTGTTATGTTAATCCGGGAGAACAGACCAGGTGAAGTCTAATGCGGCAGAGGAAGAGCAGACTGAGAGATCGATGCAAGAGAGTGTGTGATTCCGAGGATCAAAATGGGTGCGAGTACCTGTATTTAAAACATGGAGGGGGTGGGTGGCAACAAAAGCCTCTAACTTATTGCCATGGGAATCACAATGAGACCCCCCCCCAGAGGAAATGATGGGCATTAAAATCGCCAAGTAACAGAATTGGTGGTGGTAATGACGAAACAAGAAAGGCAATATCCAGAATAGATAATGCCTGAGAAGGAGAGAGATATAAAGAACAGAGCATATATCACCTATGCAAGTGGATACGGGCTGCTGTGTAATGCAGTGGAGTATGAACAAATAGCTGATGGTACGGAATATCAGTGCGTAGAAGAAGGGCACTTTCATTAAAGGTCCCATCAGGAAAAGGATCTGAAGAATACAATAAATTATAGCCTGAGATGGGAGAGATAACAGCAGAGTGTAATTTTGGTTCCTGTAAGCAAACACCAACAGGGGAAAACTGGGAGAGTAACATCTGAAGCTCACCCCGATTACTCCTGAGGCCGCGAATATTCCACTGTAAATAGGCCATGACTGGCAATGATAAAGATACTTGAAATCCACAGGTAAGGGTTCCTATGGACTAGAGGGGTTAGAAAAGTCCACATGCGGAGGCAGCAGAAAAAGTTCAAGCACCGAAGGAACGGTGCACTGTGAAGAAAGGAGTTGTGCAGATGGAAGAGAGGAGAGAGAAGGAACGGAGGGTGGATCAGTATCCACTGATGGTTTGGTCTCTGCAATATATTCAGAGATTGCTTCAAGTGTTTCGGAATTCAGAGACGTTGCATGGGAGACAATATTGGAGATGTTAGGGGGAGGATGAGTAAGGATTGGAATGGTAATGGACTGTACCAAGGTAGCGGGGGGCGGAAGGGTGGAGGGAACTGGAGAAGAAGCATGGAAGGGGAAGAAGAGACAGAAACCTGGGAGGTGGCAGAAGAGGAAGAAACTTGGGAGGGAACAGGGGAGGTAGGTATAGTACAAGGTGGAGGGTGAACCTCTACACTTTCAACAGAGCCAGTGAGAGGGTAAGAACCCGGTACAGAGACAGGGAAGGTAAAATGAGGAGGTGGAAAAAGGGAAGGAGGGGTTAAAGGACCTTTTTTTGACTTCTGAGAAGTAGAGGGATGATTGGGAGGAGGTGTCGTAAGAGGTCTCATCGATACTGAGGCTTGTTAGGGAGAACAAGAAGAACGTGGAACAGACTGAGGCATTGAAGTAGGGATGTCTGAGCCTAGGACAGTAAAAGAATTAGATACAGTGGTGATTATAGGAGAGGTAATCACAGAGGAGGCTGCAGAAGATGGGACCCCAGAAAGTGGGGGGGCATTTTGAAACACAGGAATAAGAAACATGAGGTAGGTCTACCTCATAGGCAGAGATGAGAAACTGCCATGGCATATGGGAGACCTGCCTCTTTGAGGTAACAGATTTCCCACTCATTTAAGTAGACTTGGCAATGGTGAGAGTACGAAGGGTGAGCCTCATGAAAATTAAGGAAGAGGGGAGGTCGACTGCAAGACGTATTAGAATGGTCATCGGCACCACAGACTGGGCATTTGGCTAAGGATCTGCAATATTTCGCTTGATGGCCAAATTGCCAACAATTTCTACACTGTTGCGGTGTAGGGATCACCTTTCGAACTTGTAACCAATGTCCTGCTACATAAACTGAGGGAGTTCACGGCTGTCAAAAGTTAAACGAGCCACATTGCTAGGGTATTGTCTCCACCCGCGGATATGAAGAACATAAGTGTCTACCATGAGCATTAGGAGATCTTGGAGTTCCAGTTGTTCAAGAATGTCATTGACACATGTCTGGAAATTTTGTTGAACTATGGTATGGGGCAGAATGACAGTACCACTACAAGAATTGAGGGAATGATGTTTTTCAATAGTGACAGGAACAGTATCAATATGGGAAAGAAGAGAAAGATCCTGAGCTTGGGTAGCATTCTGTACAGTGATGATGCACGTACCGGTCTTAAGAGAATGAAAAGAAATATCTTTACCAATACGGTGTAGGAGTGCCTTGCCAATACTGTGATTGGAAAGATAGGCGGTAGAGGAAGTCGGTCACAAAGTGAAGAATTTAGTCAATTGTGTAGTCTGAAACTGAGCATGGAAAGGGAGCGCAGGACAAGCTGATATTTTCTGAGAAGAACGAGAATATGGAGAAGTATCATCAGCAGGTAATTGTTGTTGGTATTTAGGTGGGGGACAAGAATTTCTCCGACGTGGAACGGGCCGGTGATTCAAAAACTGCTGCACCGTAGAGGGAGAGGCCGGAAGCATAGTCAAAGGAGAGCAGAGGGCAGATAAATCAAATGAGTCAGTCGAGACCTCAGTACCTGAAGCGGATGAGGAAACAGCACCGGCAAGAGGTACAGAGGCATGAGGGGTGTCTGAAGAGTGGTACAAAGACGAGGCGCGGTCAGAACGGGGTGCGGTATCAAGAAGGGGCCCGGGGGTAGCAGGTTCATGGATTGGGTTCTCCATGGTTAGGTTACTTCTTTCTTTTTGTTTTTAAGAAAAAAAAAGAAAGAAGAAAATAAAATAAAAAAAAAAGAATAAAAAAAAGAGGGGACCGGAGAGGGATAGCTCCTAGGAGGAATGAAAGGGCCAGAAATCTCCCTCCATGCCCAAGAGGACCTCAGCATTGCAAGTAGCGTAGATGCAGCATCTAACCCGTGCCATACCCTACCCATCATGCCAGTAAACCAGCAATCCGGGATAGCAACCTCACATCTGCCGAGCTACCTCAGTGGACAAAAGAGAGGGCGGCCGGATATCCACCACAAAGCATACCTCCTTCGGCCACCACCCCCTGAATCCGAAAGGTGGTTTCCAGAGATACACCCATCGCCCAAAAGACAAACAAAGCCACTCTCCGGGATACCGGAGAGGGGTTGGGACATCCCCAGGCGATCCAGATTCCACGGCAAACTACGCCACCACCAAGAACCTCAATGGAATGGGATGGACCCTGGTACCCTTTCCCCTACCTAGGAACTAGTGCACCTGTGGGAAAAATCCCAAAGGCCAAAAAGAGGAAGGGCAAAATGGAGGGGAGGGGAGGGGGAGGAGGAAAGGGAAAAGGGGAGGATGAGGAGGATGGGATAGGGAAGGGGGGATTGGGGGGTAATTAGGTTTGGTCTGAGGAAGGAGACCGACAGGTCTAATTCCTCAGACCAAGGAGCCCGCCTTGAAGAGCCTTGAAGAGGCTTAGAGTTCCAGCCGTTCAAGAATGTCATTGCCACATGTCTGGAAATTTTGTTGAACTATGGTATGGGGCAGAATGATGGTACCACTACAAGAATTGAGGGAATGATGTTTTTCAATAGTGACAGGAACAGTATCAATATGGGAAAGAAGAGAAAGATCATGAGCTTGGGTAGCATTCTGTTCGGTGATGATGCACGTACCACTCTTAAGAGCATAAAAAGATATATCTTTACCAACATGGCGTGGGAGTGCCTTACCAATACTGTGGTTGGGATAATAGGTAGTAGAGAAAGTTGGCCGTAAAGTGAAGAGTTTAGTCCATTGTGCATTCTGAAACTGAGCGTGGAAAAGAAGTGCAGGACATGTCAATCTTTTCTGAGAAGAACGAGAAGGTGGAGAAGTATCATCAGCAGGTAATTGTCGTAGGCATTTAGGCGTGGGACCAGAGTTGGTCCGACGTGGAACGGGCCGGCGATTCGAAAATTGCCGCACTGTAGAGGGAGAGGCCGGAAGCATAGTCAAAGGAGAGTGGAGGTCAGATAAATCTAAGGAGTCAGTCGAGACCTCAGTACCTGAAGCGGGTGAGGAAACAGCACCGGCAAGAAGTACAGAGGCATGAGGAGTGTCCGTAGAGTGGTCCAAAGATGAGGCGGGGTCAGAATGGGGTGCGGTATCAAGAAGGGGCCCGGGGGTAGCAGGTTCATGGACAAGGGCTGCCATGGTTAGGTTACTTCTTTCTTTTTGTTTTTAAGAAAAAAAAAAGAAGAAAAAAAAAAAAAAAAAATAAAAAAAAAAAGGGGGGACCAAGGGGGGGTAGTTCTAGGGGAATGAAAGGGCCAAAATCTCCTCCATGCCCAAAGGGCCTCCACCACAAGTAGCGCGATGCAGCATGGAACCCGACCCCTACCCTACCCATCACCAGTAAAATGTCAAACCGGGATTGCCCAAACCTCACTCTGCCCAGTACCCGGGGGACAAAAAGAGAGAGTGATACCGCCACAAAGCTACCTATTTGGCCCCCCCCCCCGAACTGAAAGGTGGCTTCCAGAGATACACCCTTCACACGAAAGACACCCAAAGCCACCCTCCAGGATACCCGGGGAGGGATCGGGCATCCCCAGGCAATCCACATTCCTGGCAAAAACCACCGCCAAGAAACCCCAATGGAAAAGGGGTGGACCCCGGTTACCCTTTCCCCCACCTGGAACGGGCCCGAGGGGAAAAAAAAACCCAAAGGCCAAAAAGGAAAGGGGAAAAAAGGGGGGATGGGGTAGGAGGAGGGGAAAGGAAAAATGGGAGGATGGGGAGGATAAGAGAGGGAAGAGGAGATTGGGGGGCATTATTATTATAATAAAAAAGAAGCGCTAAGCCAAAAGGGCTATACAGTGCTGCAGGGTAGAGAAGGAAGCGAGGGTATTGGGTGGCAGAAGGAACGAGGGATGATCAGTAGGTTACAGAAAACAGCAGGGTAGGGGATAGTGCAGGGGTAGAGGGTAGCAAGAGATTGAGGTAGAAAGGGCTGAAGGCATCAGAGTTTGTGAAGTCAGTCGTTGTCAAAAAGTCAATGAGAGAGTCTGGATGAAAGGCGGGTCCATCAGCGAGAAGGGAAGGTAAAGAGAGAGCAGCAGAGCGAAGACGACGACGGAGGTAAATTCTGCGTGCTCATTGATAAAGTAGGCAGTCCAATAGAATGTGGCTGACTGATAATGAAGCCTGGCATTTCTCACAGAGAGGAGCAGGATGCCTCTCCATGAGATATCCATGAGTAAGACGAGTATGGCCAATGCGAAGACAGGAAAGAGTAGTCTCCCAACGTCGACACTGGTGATAAGAAGACGGCCAGTAACCTATACTCGGTTTAATACATTAAAGTTTGTTACCGAGCATAGTAGACCAACATTGTTGCCAACAGGTGTGAAGGTGGGTAGTTATTGCAGCAAAATAGTCCGAAAAAGAGAGCGGGAAGCGACTGTAGACAGTTGGGCTTTCGAGCAAGGGAGAGAGAAAGAACAGACTCGAACAGCTGGAACTTCCCAGGGGGGTAGGGAAAAGTGAGATGCTACATGTACATAGAAAGGTGGTAATTGAAGAGAAGACAAGAGCGAATGAAGGCGAAGAGAGAAGGGACGGAGTAAACAGGGGCGGCGAACAAATAAAGAATGTCTACTAATATCAGTGACCGTTCTATAAATGGAAGGATTGCGGAGATCATGAGAGCGTACATAGTAGCGAAGGCAATGGGCATCACGGCGATCGGATGAGGATGGAACGTTCGTTTCTGCATAGAGACCCTCGACAGGGGAAGAGCGAAAAGCACCAAAGCATAAACGTAATCCTTGGTGATGAATGGGGTTAAGGCTAGAGAGAGTAGCAGATGCTGCTGAATAAATCTGGTCACCATAATCAAGTTTCGATAAAATAAGGGTGGAATGTAGGCGAAGGAGGGTTCGACGATCAGCTCCCCATGAAAGATGAGCAAGGGTTTTAAGAAGGTTCAGCCGGCTGTGACAAGTTGCCTTCAGAGAGGTAATGTGAGGTTTCCAGGATAACCTACGATCAAAGAGGAGGCCCAGAAACTTGACTGTATCACGTTCAGGGATACGGGAGCCATAGAGGTACAAAGGATGATCGGAGATGACAGAGCGTCTAGTGAAAGTAATTTGGTGGGTTTTATTGCTGGAAAATTTAAACCCACGTGTGGTGGCCCAATTGGAAACACGGTCGACTGCATGCTGGAGAGAAACTGTAATAAGGTGACAGTCAGCGCCTGCACAGGCAATAGCGAAGTCATCAACATAGAGTGATGACCAAATATTTGATGGAAGACTAGAGGCCAAATCATTAATAGCAAGGAGAAAAAGTGTTGTGCTCAGAACACATCCCAGGGGAACACCTTCACCTTGGATAAAGTCCGGGGAGAGCACATTATTAACCTGAACATGGAAATGCCTGTCAGTTAAAAAGTTCTTAAGGAAGGATGGTAGGTTGCCTCGAAGGCCTAAGGAGTGGGCTTGGGCTAAAATATTATACCTCCAAGTTGTGTCGTATGCCTTCTCAAGGTCAAAAAATATGGCAATAACTGAGTGGTTATTCGCAAAGGCATTACGAACATACGTATCCAAGCATAGTAAGGGGTCTATGGTAGAACGTCCCTTACGAAAGCCACATTGATGAGTGGAGAGACTGTTGTGTGTCTCTAAATACCACACTAAACGTCTATTTACTAGGCGTTCCATCACTTTGCAAACTGCACTGGTAAGAGCAATGGGACGATAGTGGGAGGTTTCATGTCCCGTAGTGCCTGGTTTGTGGAAACGGAGAACAATGGCAGATTTCCACAGCTGTGGAAGAACTCCTTGTGACCAAATAAGATTGTAAAGGCGTAATAGGACTGCAAGGGCTGACTGATGTAAATGTTGTAGCATACGAATATGAATGTTGTCGGGCCCAGCTGCCGATGATCGTCAAGCTGAGAGTGTTGCCTCCAGTTCTTGAAGTGTAAAAGGCACATTATACTGTTCTTCTCTGAGAGAAGAAAAGTCCAAGGGTGCTAACTCTCTGGCAGACTTTGAGGAAAGAAATGAGGGGCATTGATGGAGTCCCTGAGAAATACGGACCAGATGATTGCCAATTTCAATGGCAACATCTAATGGGTTTGCTATACCAACACCGGCAACCCGCACAACAGGAGCTGGGTCAGGAGAATATTTACCACTCAGTTTTCGTACTTTTTTCCAGACTGCCCGGTGGCCTGGTGGCTAAAGCTCCCGCTTCACACACGGAGGGCCAGGGTTCGATTCCCGGCGGGTGGAAACATTTTGACACGTTTCCTTACACCTGTTGTCCTGTTCACCTAGCAGCAAATAGGTACCTGGGTGTTAGTCGACTGGTGTGGGTCGCATCCTGGGGGACAAGATTAAGGACCCCAATGGAAATAAGTTAGACAGTTCTCGATGACGCACTGACTTTCTTGGGTTATCCTGGGTGGCTAACCCTCCGGGGTTAAAAATCCGAACGAAATCTTATCTTAATCTAATAGAGGAAGCAGAGGTGATGGTGGAGACATAATCTCGCCAGCAAGTGCGTTTAGCATAATGGATGATACAATATATTCAGAGATTGCTTCAAGTGTTTCAGAATTCAGAGACGTCATATGGGAGACAATATTGGAAATGGTAGGGGGAGGATGAGTAAAGATTGAAACTGTAATGGACTGTACCAAGGTAGGGGGGGGCAAAAGGGTGGAGGGAACTGGAGAAGCGTGGAAGGGGACAGAAGAGGCAGAAACCTGGGAGGTGGCAGAAGAGGAAGAAACTTGGGAGGGAACAGGGGAGGAAGGTACAGTACGAAGAGGAGGGTGAACTTCTACACTTGTAACAGAGCCAGTGAGAGGGGGAGAACCAGGTACAGAGACAGGGAAGGGAAAATGAGGAGGTGGAAGATGGGTAGGAGGTGTTAACGGACCTTTTTTTAACTTTTGAGAAGTAGAGGGATGATTGGGAGGAGGTGTCATATGAGATCAAGTCGCTACTGAGGCTTGTGAGAGAGAACACGAAGAAGCAAGATCAGACCGAGACGTTGAAGTATGGACATCTGAGCCGAGGAGAGCAAAAGAATTAGCTACAGGAGTGACTATGGGAGAGGTAACCACAGAGGTGGGTGCAGAAGATGGGATACAAGAAGTGGGGGGATGTTTTGAAACACGGGAATAAGAAACACGAGGTAGTCTCCCTTGGAGGCGGAGATGAGAAACTGCCATGGCATAAGGGAGACCTTCTGCCTCTTTGAGGTAATGGATTTCCCACTCGTTTAAGTAGACTTGACAATGGCGAGAGTATGAAGGGTGAGCCTCATGACAATTAAGGCAAGAGGGAGGTCGATTGCAAGACGTATTAGAATGGTCATCAGCACCACAGACTCGGCATTCGGTGATAGATCTGTAATATTTCACTGGATGGCCAAATCACCAGCAATTTCTACACTGTTGCGGTGTAGGGATCACCTTTCGAACTTGTAACCGATGTCCTGCTACATAAACTGAGGATGGGAGTTCACGGCTGTCAAAAGTTAAACGAGCCACATTGCTAGGGTATCGTCTCCGCCCACGGGCAGGAAGAACCTTGGGAGACCTTGGAGTTCCAGCTGTTCAAGAATGTCAGTGCCACATGTCTGGAAATTTTGTTGACCTATGGTATGGGGCAGAATGACGGTACCACTACAAGAATTGAGGGAATGATGCTTTTCAATAGTGACAGAAACAGTATCAATATGGGAAAGATGAGAAAGCTCATGAGACTGGGTAGCATTCTGTACGGTGATGATGCGTGTACCGCTCTTAAGAGCATGAAAAGAAATATCTTTACCAACATGGCGTAGGAGTGCCTTGCCAATACTGTGGTCAGAAAGATAGGCAGTAGAGGAAGTCGGTCATAAAGTGAAGAATTTAATCCATTGTGCAGTCTGAAACTGAGCGTGGAAAGGTAGTGAAGGACGTGTCGATCTTTTCTGAGAAGAATGAGATGGTGGAGAAGTATCATCAGCAGGTAATTGTCATTGGCGTTTAGGCATGGGACCAGAGTTGGTCCGATGTGGAACGGGTCGGCGATTCGAAAATTGCCGCACCATAGAGGGAGAGGCCGGAAGCATAGTCAGACGAGATCGAAGGTCAGATAAATCGAAGGAGTCAGTCGAGGCCTCAGTACCTGAAGCCGGTGAGGAAACAGCACTGGCAAGAGGTACAGAAGCATGAGGAGTGTCCGAAGAGTGGTCCAAAGACGAGGCGGGGCCAGAATGGGGTGCGGTATCAAGAAGGGGCCTGGGGGTAGCAGGTTCATGGAATAGGGCTGCCATGGTTAGGTTACTTCTTTCTTTTTGTTTTTAAGAAAAAAAAAGAAAGAAGAAAAGAAAATAAAAATAAAAAATAAAAAAAGGGGGACCGGGGAGGGATAGTTCCTAGGAGGAATGAAAGGGCCAGAAATCTCACTCCGTGCCCAAGAGGACCTCAGCACCACAAGTAGCACAGATGCAGCATGGAACCCGTGCCATACCCTACCCATCATGCCAGTAAACCGGCAATCCGGGATAGCAACCTCACATCTGCCGAGCTACCTCGGTGGACAAAAGAGAGGGCGGCCGAAAATCCGCCACAAACCATACCTCCTTCGGCCACCACCCCCGGAATCCGAAAGGTGGCTTCCAGAGATACACCCGTCGCCCAAGAAACACCCAAAGCCACCCTCCGGGATACCAGAGAGGGATCAGGACATCCCTAGGCAATCCAGATTCCACGGCAAACTACGCCACCGCCAAGAACGTCAACGGAATGGGATGGACCCCGGTACCCTTTCCCCTACCTAGGAACTAGCGTGTCTGTGGGAAAAAAAAAAAAAAAAAGGCCAAAAAGGAAGGGCAAAAGGGAGGGGTGGGGAGGAGGAGGAGGAAAGGAAAAAGGGGAGGATGGGATAGGGAACGGGGGATTGGGGGGTAATTAGGTTCGGCCTGAGGAAGTAGACCAACAGGTCTAATTCCTCAGACCAAGAGCCTCTTCACAATGCCAAAGAGCCCCCCTTGAAGAGATTCGAACTTGTAACCGATGTCCTGCTACATAAATTTAGGATGGGAGTTCATGGCTGTCAAAAGTTAAACAAACCACATTGCTAGGGTATCGTCTCTGCCTGCGGGCAGGAAGAACATAAGTGTCTACCTTGAGGATTGGGAGATCTTGAAGTTCCAGCTGTTCAAGAATGTCATTGCCACATGTCTGTAAATTTTGTTGAACTATGGTATGGGGCAGAATGACGGTACCACTACAAGAATTGAGGGAATGATGTTTTTCAATAGTGACAGGAACAGTATCGATATGGGAAAGAAGAGAAAGATCATGTGCTTGGGTAGCATTCTGTACGGTGATGATGCACGTACCGCTCTTAAGAGCATGAAAAGAAATATCTTTACCAACATGGTGTAGGAGGGCCTTGCCAATACTGTGGTCGGAAAGATAGGCAGTAGAGGAAGTCGGTCGCAAAGTGAAGAATTTAGTCCATTGGCATTTGAATGAGCATGGAAAGGA
>NC_069429.1:46849381-46864471 GCF_026875155.1 Cherax quadricarinatus
CCAGACCTTTAAAAATAAAAAAAAGAGAAAAAGTGAGAAAGCTAGAGCGTCGACGTAGTCAACTCACTTGACTCGTACACAATGTGATACTAAACGTCCTTGGTGCACAGAGGCTGCAAGAAGTCTTTCTTCAAAGGAAGAATGTGTTAAGCTGAACTTCCCTGACAACACCCCGCTGCCTGCTAAGTGTGCATGGCTAATGGCAGCTGTAAACAAGCATCCTAACTCAAGGATCCAATTTAGGAAAAACACACACAACTTTGTGTTTGTGGAACAGAATGAAGAACTGATCAATGATCTACTTAGTACACCTTATGGGGATATTAAGCTGCTCCGACCTCCATCAGACACTCACCACTTTAAAAAATGGGTCAGTATCATAATCTTTGGATACCCTCTCTGCATGGACCCATCCCATCTGACTCTAAGTGAGCATATCATCAAGCCTAAAAGACTTAAAGGAAAATCCCAAATTATTGCCAGTTGGGTGGGTCCTGTGCCCCTCCCCCGGAATATCTGGGTGCATGGTTTACGTTTCCTAAACATCGAAGTGTACCTACCCCCTAAACGTAGGTGTTACAAATGCCAGCACTATGGCCATGTTGCAGTAGACTGTGGAATACTACATTCTTGGTGTGGTAAGTGTGCTGGGAAACATTCCACTGGAGAATGCACAGTAGGCCCTGACAGCCAAAAATTTAAGTGTATTAACTGTAAAGAAGTTGGGGTTACAGTTTCCCACAAGGACTGCAGTCAGAACCCAAACAACCTTCGTATGTAAAACCTGATAACAGTCCTTTAATGGTAACTGAGGATGAGGCCATCCAGTCTACCACAGCCAGATCTGAGACTGAACCTCTGCAAAGTGTGCAAGAACCCCACCTCACTGCAAACAATTCTGGTGATACCAGAATGCCATCACACACACAGCTGTGGAGGAGCTAGCCATCCCTGCTAGCACATATGGAACTACTGGTCTGCCACTACAGATACCTATGGCTACACCTGAATATGGGGATGAGTTTGTCATTTCTCCCAATACACACAACTACAACAGTCAGACGGACACCACACAGGTAACCTCCCTGGAAATTGGAGATGAGTCAGATGCACAGGACCTACCTGCAATGAATGATGAAACAGAGAACACTAATGTAACCATGGTACCTGTTAAGGTGATAGGTGTTAAAGAAAGCACTAACCCAGAAGTGCCATCCTCCGGAGAGGCATTGGATTCGCCTGACCTTCCTCATATTATAACAAATTTCCAGAAAAAAATTGAGCATCTTGAACAGATCCTGACAAGTTTAATAAATATATGTAATCAGGATGATGCTCTTGAGCATGGTGATGATGTCAAAAGTGCAGCAATCTCCGTTCAGCTTCCAGCAATTTGTGAGAAAGAAGCCCATAACTCTTGCCTTCAAGACTTGCCTTTTAACTGGCTGCCAAAATGCCGAAAAATGCTTAAAAATAAAGGTCCTGAAGATAAAGACGTACAAACTATGCTATTTGCTCTTAAGTATCTGCAAACTGTAGTCAAAGCATAATAGTTTTACCATCTTATGAGCAAGAGATTGTAATAACTCACTACAATGGATACATTACAAATCTTTTCATGGAACATTGCTTCCATCAGGAAGCGGTTGCCTGACTTACATCATATTAGTGCAACCAAGAATATTGATGTCATCTGTTTGCAGGAATGTAGATTGAAAGATGGAGCACCTCCACCAAACTTGCCTGGATATGCAGCTTATAAACTAAGGTCAACCAACTGTTGTGTGATGTATGTCAGAAAGAACTTGCCACATTCACTCCTTTCCTTGCAGAGTCGAGTTAACATGCAGTATCATGGTGTCAAAGTATATGCAGGCGATTTTTCCAAACATTTTTAATCTCTATGCCCCAGCGAACCAGCTTCGACCTGATGCTTTACCAGATCGATCAATAGTGAACCTACCATCATTCTTGGAGATTTTAATGCCAGACATAAGAATATTGGTGGGTCTTATAACAAACACCAATGGAACTAAACTAGTGAGATTGCTAAATGAGCATGATAATGTTCGAATTGTGGGCACTACTGAGCCTACTCACATATATGGTGGCATACTAGATCTGTGTCTTGGATTTAATACATCATATACGATGCATGACTCTGTCATAGTTGATGATCTTCTATCTGATCACTTCCCAGACTAACAACTGTCCAATCTTGATCACATCTCCAGCAATCAAGGAGCTAAATACAGAAGGAGGAAACTTATTCTCAAACCAGAACACAGAGACAACTTTATTAACCACTTGGATCAATGGTATAAGAATTACGAGCCCATTGGCACACAAAAATTTAATGATGATTTAATTACCACTATTGAGAGTGTTCTCACAGATCAAGTGGGCAGGAATAGGAAACAAAGACCCTCCACTATAAATAACAATAAAAACCAATGTAAATACTATAATGATCCACAGCTGCGCAATCTAACACATGCAGCTAGGAGGATTGGTAAAGCATACCGTGAATGTAGAACCCCAGACCTGCTCAGAACGTTCCAAGCTGCACTAACAAATGCAAGGAATAGAAAGGAAGAACTTAGGCAACAGGAATGGGAACAGTTTGTTAGTGGATTAATAGGTCCACCTCTTGAGTTTGGCTTGGAAAGGTATAAATAAAATAACCAGGAAAAAGACTGGCAATGTTGCTCATCCCTTTCCTCTTGAAAAAGCAAATGACCTCATAAATGACTGGTCCAAAACATCCAGGCATGAAAGCCTCCATCTCATATTAGAAAAAACTTAGAGAGTACTTCTGAAGAAATGTTGAAACTGATTAATTTATGAGCCAAAATATTGATGAGAGTGATTGCCTCTTTACCGAGTAGAATTAGATAATGCATTAACCAAAGGTCGATCAACTGCTCCTGGAGAGGATGGTATAACCTATTATTCTCAGAACTCTAAGCACGTGCCTGATAACCCTTTGTTGGCACTGGTAAAATTCAGTTACATGAGGGCGTTCTTCCTACTTCCTGGACCAATAGTCTCATTGTGCCTATCCCTAAGCCCCAACAGCCTGATACATTTAGGCCGATCTCCTAACTAGTTGTCTTTGAAAAACTTTGAAAGAATGATGCTAACAGATGTACTACAGAATCAGACATCAACTTCCCCTACCTCTATGGGTTCATGAAAGGTAAAAGTGTGCAGAACTGTATTCCACTTTCTCACTGCACACACCTCTACAATGTTTTTACCACTTTTCTTGATCTAAATCTCATTTGATTTGCAAAAAGAACGTTATTACATGAAATAGCCAAAAAGAATATGGTGGTACTTACTTGTTCTGGTTATAGGATACCGGTCAATTTGTATCCTGGCCTTACCAAGGCTTCGGTGATTCCTAAAGAACTTGGTTTTTTTAGGGACACGCAGGGGGAGTCTAAATTGGCCCTGTATTTAAATTCTGATTAAGCTCTCCTAAAGCTCTAATTTTTCTGATTATTTCTTGGAGAAACTAGGATCTATTCAAACTTCTTGCTTAACCAAAAAACATTAAGTTCATGGCCCAAAATTCTGGGTTCTTTGAATTAAAAAACCAATTTTAATGACGTTAAAGGGGAACTGGCCCGTGGTAACCTTGCAAATAACCCCCTTTTTAGTGCCCCCTTAAAACAACAAAGTTTTTTTCAAATTTGGCCAAATTGGGGTTTTCTTTTCCTAAAAGCCCCAAGGAAATAGAACAACTTCCCCAAACCCCATGGGTTTTAAATGAAAATTTAAAATCCCAGCCGTAAACCCCCTTTTTCATGAAATCAATTTTTTCCCTTTTCCGGGACCAAAATCTCATTTGTATCCAAACCCCAACAGCTATACTTTAACCATCCCTAAATTTTTTTTAAAAATTTTTAAAATGTGTTAAAGATTACCGTCAAATAATTTTCCTCGGTTTAAAGGGTTAAAAGTGTCAAATGTTTTTCCCCCAGGGAAACCCTTACTGTTTTTAAATTTTTTTGATTAATCCTTTTAGCCAAACCGTTATTTAAAACTACTAATAAGCTTATGCTATGGATAAAAAGGAACCTTTCCCCCAAGGCTTAAGGGGAAAAGAACCTTTTAAGAAGGGGGGGTCACCCCCAAAAATTTTTTTAACCCCCAAACTATTTTAGTGTACGGGTCCTTGGGGGACAGCAGCGGGTATACTGAACCCCCTCTGTCCCCCTTAACAACAACAACAGTTTGGGTGTGTGTCATGGCCCCAACACTGGTTGTGATTCTTCCCCTCAAATCCTTTATCAGGATGCAGTTTAAATGGTGAGTTTAAATAGTGGCCTGATTTATAACTTTTCTCTTGAATATCAAGACTTCACCACCCCTTTTGGAAGCCTTTTAGATGTACTGCATTTTTTTTTGTGGTTCAGAAGTACTATGAAGTTCTTTTCAATAAGCCTAGAGTTTAGGCCTGTGTTTTCTATCACAACAATTTATTAAAACAAGAATCCTGGGCTACCTGGTGGTGATCCTGCGCTAGACTACATCACAACATGGAGCGTTTACTGAAACCTGAGAGGCTAGACTGGACCCCCCCGCTTATCAACGGCTGCTCAGGAATGGAAGCACTGGTTTAAGACTTCGAAAACTTCTTGGAGCCCTTCCTAAAGAAGATCTAGATAAACTAAGTCTGCTCATCAATTTTGTGTCACCTAAGATATAGAGGGGTATTTCTGAGTGTAATACCTACGAAGATGCTATCAAAACCCTCAAGTCTCAGTATATTAAACCTACAAATGAATCTTTGCACGCTATCGCCTTGCAACTCGCCGCCAGCAGATTTTATGAATCCTTAGAGGATACTTTCAAGCACTGAAAATTTTAGGTAAGGACTGTCACTTCCAAGCAGTGACAGTGCTCAGTTTTGGAAAAAGTCCATCAGGGATGCTTTTTCAGTGGGCCCGCAATACCCAATAATAAGGCAGGTTATTGGAGAATAAAACTCTCGACTTAGCCCCTGCCTTGACCAGGCAAGAGCTCTAGTTCGCCCAGAAGAATTCTGAAGTATACGTACAAACCCCTTCTGGTGGGAAGTGCTGCATTTCCTGCCAAGACTCTTTCAAGAATTATGGGGAACCTGCCTCATGCACAGCGCAGGTACGGTGTGTTTCTTTTTGGTTTTTCAAGACATCACGTCCAAAATGTCCTGCTCGGAAGAATGTGCCAAAATGCACAAAAAAGGGGCACTTTTTCTAAAGTAGTGTGCAAGGGGATCAACAAAAAGCTATGCCTCCCCCATTCATGATCATGCGACTCTAGCAAAATGATTTGGCTACTCCAAATTCACTGTCAAGGATTGTGAAAGTATTCATCAAGGGGAAAAAAATTTTTTTTTTGGGGGGGAAAAAACCAAAAACAGGGGAAAAAGGGGAAAAAAAAAACCCGGGGGGGGAAAATTTTTTTTTAAAGGGAAAAGGGGGTTTTTTTTTTTAAAAAAAAAACCCTTTTGGGGGTTTTTTTTTTTTTAAAAACCCTCCCTTTTTTAAAAAATTTTTAAACCCCTTTTTTTTTTTAAAAAAAAAAATTTTTTTTTTTTTAAAAAAATTTTTTTAAAAAGGGTTTTTTTCCCCCCTTTTTTTTCCCCCCAATTTTTTTTTTTTTTTTTTTTTTTAAAAAAAAATTTTTAAAGGGGGGGGTTTTTTAAAAAAGGGGTTTAAAAAAAAAGGGGGGGTTTTATTTTTTTTTTGGGTTTTTTAAAGGTTTTTTATATTTTTTAAAAAATTTTTTTTGGGGGGCCCCTTTTTTAACTCCCCGGGGGGGGGGAAAATTTTTTTTTTAAAAAACCCCCCCGGAACCCCCCAAAAGGGGGGGGGGGGGGGTTTTTTTTTTTTTTTATTTTTTTTTTTGGGAAAATTTAAAAAAAATTTTTTAAAAAAAAGGGGGTTTTTAAAAAAATTTTTTTTTAAAAAATTTTTTTTTTTTTTTGGGGAAAGGGGGAAAAAGGGGGGGTTTGGTTGGTTCCCCTTTTTTTTTTGGGTTTTTTTTTAAAAAAAGGGAAATTATTGGGGTTTTTTTTTTTAAAAAAAATTTTTTTTTTTTTTTAAAGGTTTTTTTTCCCCTTTTCAAAATTTTTTTTAAAAAAACCCCCAAAAAAATTTTTTTCCCTTTTTAAAAAAAAATTTTTTTTTTTTTTTTTTTAAAAGGGGGCCTTTTCCCAAACCCTTTTTTTTTTTTTTTGGGAAATTTTTTTGGGGGGGCCCCAAAAAAATTTTTTTCCCCGGGGTTTTTTTTTAAAAAACCCCCTTTCTTAAAAAAGGGGTTTTTTTTCCCCTTTTTTTGTTTTTAAAAGGGGGTTTTTCCCCCCCTTTTTTTGGGGGGCTCCCCAAAGGGGTTAAAAAAAAATTTTTTAAAATTTTTTTTTTTTTTAAAAAGGGGGGGAAATTTGGGGGGTTTTTAAAAAATTTTCTTTTAAAAAAAAAAAAATTTTTTTTTTGGGGGGTTTAAAAAATTTTTTCCCCCTTTTTTGGGGGGTTTTTAAAATTTTTTTTTTTTTGGGGTTAATTGAAACCCGGGAGAAATTGGGGGGGGAAAAAATTTTTTTTTTTTTTCCCCCCGGGGGGGGTTTTTTTTTTGGTTTGGGGGGGATGGGGGGTTTTTTTTTTTCCCCCGGGTTTTTGGTTTTTTTTTTGGGAAAAAAACCCCCCCCCCCCCCCCCCCCCCCCCCCCCCCCCCCCCCAAAAAACCCCCTTTTTTTTAAAAGGGGGGAAAATTCCTTTTTGGGGGGGAAAAACCCAAAAACCCCCGGTTTTTTAAAAAAATTTTTTTGGTTTTTTTTTTTTTTTTGGGGGAAAAAAGGGGAAAAACCGGGCCCGGGGGGGGTTTTTTTTTAAAAAAGGGAATTTTTTCTTTTTTTTTTTTAAAAAAAATTTTTTTATTTTTTTTATAAAAAAAATTTTTTAAAAAATTTTTTTTTTTATTTTTTTTTTAAAAAAAAAAATTTTTAAAATTTTAATAAAAAAAATTTTTTTAAAAAAAAAAATTTTTTTTAAAAATTTAAAATTTTTTTAAAATTTTTTTTTTTTTCCCTTTTGGGGGAAACCCGGGGGTTTTTTTTTTTTTTTTTTAAATTTCCCCCCCCAAAAAAATTTTTTTTTTAAATTTTGTTTTTTTTTAAATTTTAACTTTTTGGAAGGGTTTTTAAAAAAAACCCCCCCCTTTTTTTTTTTTTTTGGGGGAAAACCCCAAAAATTTGGAAAAGGGGAAAAAAAAAATTTTTGGGGGAATTTTAAAAATTTTTGGGGTTTTAAAAAAAAAAAACCCCGGGTTGTTTTAAAATTTTTGGGTTTCCTTTTGGGGTTTTTTTTTTAAAAAAAAAAAAAAGGGGGGGGTTTTTTAAATTTTTTTTTTCCCCTTTTTTTTAAAAAAAAAAATTTAAAAAAAAAACCTCGGGCCCCCCCCTTTTTTTTCCCCTTTTTTTTAAAAAAATTTTTTTCCCCCAAAAAAAGGGAAATTCCCCCTTTTTTTAAAAAAATTTTTTTGGGGGGGGGGAAAAAAAATTTTTTTTAAAAAAAATTTTAAAAACCCAAGGTTTTTTCCCTTTTTGGGGTTTTGGAAAAACCCCCTTTTTTTTTTAAAAAAAACCCCCCTTTTTTTTTAAAATTTTTTTTTTTTTGGGGGGGGGGGGGGGGGTTTTTTTTTGGGGGGGGGGTTTTTGGGGGGGGGGGGGTTTTTTTTTTTGGGGGGGGGTGGGTTTTTTTTTGGGGGTTTGTTTTTTTGGGGGGGTTTGGAAAAAAAAACCGGGGGGGTTTTTGGGGGGGGTTTTTTGGGGGGGGGGGGTTTTTTGGGGGTTTTTGGGGTTGGGGGGGGGGGGGGGGGGGTTTGGGGTTGGGGGGGGGGGGGGGGGGTTTTTTTTTTTTGGGGGGGTTTGGGGGTTTGGGGGTGGGGGGGTTTTTTTTTGGTGGGGGGGGGGGGGGGGTTTTTTTTTTTTTTTTCCCCTTTGGGGGGGGCCCCCGCCGTTTCCTTTGGGGGGGGGAAAAAAAGCCCCCCCGGGGGGGGAAAAAAAAAATTTTTTTTAAAAATTTTTTTAAATTTGCCCTTTTAAATTACCATTTTTAAATTTGGTTTTTGTTTTTTTTTTTTAAAAAAAAGGTAAAAAAATTAAAAAAACCTTTTTTTTTTTTTTTTTTGGGGGGGGGAAAAAAAAAAAAATTTTTTTTTTTTTTGGGGAAAAAAATTTTTTTTTAAAAAAAAAAAATTTTTTTTTTTTGGGGGGTTTTGTTTTGGGGTTTGGGGAAAATCCCCTGACTTTGCTACCCAAATAAAGCATTACCACTGTGTGCAGTGTGCATGTTTTGGTGGTGTGTGGGGTGTGTGTGGTGTGTGTGTGTGGGGTTGGTGTGTGTGTGTGTGGTGTGTGTGTGTGTTTTGTGTGGGGGTGTGGTGGGGGTGTGTTTTGTGGTGTGTGTGTGTGTGTGGTGTGTGTGTGTGTGTGTGTGTGTGTGTGTGGTGGGGAGCGTGCGGTGTGGGGTGTGTGTGAGGGGTGGGGTGCGGGGTGTGTGAGGGGTGTGGTGGTGTGCATGTGTGTGTGTGTGTGGTGCGTTTTTGTGGGTGTGTGTGTCGTGTGTGGGTGTGTGTGTGTGTGTGTGGGTGTTGGTGTGGGGTGTGTGAGGGTGTGTGTGTGGGGGGTGTGAGGGTGTGTGTGTGGGGTGTTGGTTTTGTGGTGTGTGGGGTGTGTGTTTGGGTTTTGGTCCTTGTGTGTATGCTATATTTGTAGCTCGTGTAAAAATGTTGTGCGTGCGCCCTGTGGGTTTTATTTGCGCGCGCCGCTGGGGGGTTTATGACCCACTTAATATTTGATTTATAACTCATTAAATTGTGCCAGGTGTGGACGTTCGGGGGTTCATTACTTTGTAATTTGTTTGACTGTAACCATGTATGGAGTGAAGTGATTATTCCCTCTGTAACTTCCCATGATTGTGACAGATTACCTGGAGTTCATTCCTTTGTAATAGTTAGCTTTTAAAAAACTTTGGGGGTCCAGTCCTGGCCCCTTTAGTACCTTTGAAATCTTTTTGATCCGCCCAAAGGATGGGTATGGGGTGCAAAAGTTTTAAACAAAAGGGTTGTTGTGTGTGTGTGTGGTGTGTGTGGTGGGGGTGGGTTTTTGGGGTGTGTTGGTGTGTGTGTGGTGTGTGTGTGGTGTTATTGGATCAACAATCAATATTTGCCCCAAATAACTTTACAGAGTGACGGGTGTGCGAAGTGTGATGCTCATTACTCTATAATTTTTCATGACTGTACCAAAGTATACGTAAGTAACCATTTACAGAATCATTACCTTTGTAATTGTGATCATGGAAACTTGTACCTAGTTCAGCCTATCAAAACTTTGTGGGCCAGTCTTTGGTTTACGTTCTGTAATCTGTAAATGCCCTTTGTAGCTTGTCATGATTGTGACCAGACTTATCGAGAAACTATTACCTTTGTAAATTTTGTGAGTTTCTTACTTTGTAAATTGATTATTACCTTTGTAAATTGGTATATCATTAACACTTGTAACTTGCTCAGCTATAAAAATTTGGATTCAGTCCTGGACTATTATGTACCTCTGTAATCTCTTAATACGCCCACAGGATGGGATGGGTGCATAATTAAAACATATTTAAACTAACTAAACTACTGGTCAGGTGGCAAGTCATCCTGTACTTGAACAGGGTAAGGATAGTGAACCAGGTCAACCATGATTGGTATTTGCTCTGAGGGACGAACACTGTGCCCAGAAGTGTTAGCAAGGGATAAATGGATCTTCCTATCTCTTACAACATGTAAGGATGGTTCAACAAATAAATCCTTGACTTTGCAGGAATCACTGCTACCTATGATGTTTCACCATCTGGAACACTAGGAACAACAACAGACACTAGTGAGAGCACTAGCCACGACAGAGGCATGTGACATCGTTGGTTACTGACAAGTAACAAAAACAAACTTGTATGATTGTGAAAATTACTACTTGTAATGCTAAAGTACAAATTTAGTCAGTCCGGACAATTATGTCTCTGTATCTTATACCCCCACAGGTGGTTTCAAAAACATTTAAACTAAAGGCCCCCTGTGGAGAAACTACTACTTAAAACTAGCAGACATTGCAGGGATAGGCTCCCTAGCGTCCTCGGACACCTGAGGCAACTGAACACTATCTTGCATGTCTGAAGGTGTAGGTGGGACACAAATGGGAGTGGCAGAGTTTCCAGTGCCTGACCGCTTGGGTACGCTACAGGAAAATGCACTGGCTTGTAAGGACTTAATCCGAACGTCGTACTCTGCGGCAGTATGGTAGATCTCGGATCCAAGCTGGTAACCCCAAAATGGTACGATCAAGTCATCAATTTGGGCATGCCATCGATAAGGGCTGAGCACAATACGCAAGTCCCTCATGGAAGCAAATCCCAGTAGAAGGTCACCAGGGAAGGTAATTTGATCGACAACAAGGAAGGAAGCAGTAAAGTCTCTACCTTGGATAGAGAAGATGAGGGAAGTCCGACCTCGGACATGCAGGAGGGAACCAGCTACTCACTGAGGGAGGTTACAGTAGTTAGTTTTACTAGGAGAACACGTCATAACTGCTTATTCTTAAACAAACTAGACCTGATAATATTGACTTGCGCACCAGAGTCCATGAACACATGAACGGGCGCATTATGAACAGATGCTTGCACTATAGGGCCAATCTTTGCATTGGAAGTTATGTGCAAACGATAGGGAGGTTTGTTCTACTTCATCCCCAAAGTCATCTACGTCAGAGACGATCGAAACATCATTTACAGGATCGGCGGTCTCAAGGCTACCCAAGCCATCAAAGGCATTTCTTTTTCTTTTTTTTTTATTTAAAACATAGAACAAATACAAGAATGTATAAGAATATAATAAAATGAAAGACTATACTGAACAAAAACCTCTATTACACAATCCCAGTACGAAAAATAAACACTATAGATAATGGCCATATTACAACCATATACACAACCCACAACATATCCTATAAACCCCGCCTTTTACAATAATTATTATTGCCAGTGCAGACACACAGCTGACACTTCTCCCCCCCCCTAAAATATTTACATTCACCGTTCTAAGAAACATACCTTAATTATCCTAACATTTAGGATCATACCCTGACCTCATCAAAAACTTAATGAGTATTTACCAAAAGTTGGTGGTGCATGAACAACAAAACACAAGAACATAAAATTACAGACTAAAACATATGTGAACTTTACATTCCTATACACATACACCTTTATAAGCAAAAGAATATACACCAACAATACATAATATCAATATTAATGTAACAACCATGAAAAACAAAATTTTTTTAATAACACTGCATAACGTGAAGTTCACGCTTAAAATGCCAGAAAATGCACCACATGCTACATTATCAGTAAAATGCTAGGATATGTAAATATTTTAAAAGAATCCAAGACTAGGACATGAATAAGATTATCCAAATGTTTCATCATGATTTTAGTAAGATAACAACACCAAACTTCTTATAACAACTAACACGCCACATACAAACATACCAAAACTTAACACACATTCCACGAGGCTAGACTCTCTCTGTGCCTTCTAGCACGTGTCTAACTAGTATTACATACAAATAAATATACAATGAATATTAATTTAGGTTACTAATCCTTATTCACACATGAGTACATAATAAGTAATTACTTCAAAACTGATGCAGGAACATGTTACAAAAATTGCAAAACCTCAGTGCTTCAAGGATCATAGTGAACGGAATACCTTTTCAAGAAGAGTTCAAATTCACTTGCAAGACCAGTACAAGCGGGGACAAAGGCATTACTAACAGGGATAGTACACTCATTATCACCTATTGTCACCACGGGACGGGTTCACTGGGGTGCTCGAATTCCCCCAAATTGGAAGAATGAGGCTGCTTCTGGTTACTCTGAGAACCACGACCTCTATTTCCTCTCCTGGCTCTGCGGTTGGAACGGCCACGGGAGGATCTAGAGTACTGAAGGTTGTAGAGAGCATTGCACTCAGATGTGTCATGACCATGGATTCTGTGATAAATTAATTCATAGACGGATCTATTCCTACCTCGTCTCACACAACATATTAAACCCTTGTCAGTTTGGATTCAGAAATAATAAAAGCACAAATGATGCTATCATACACATGCTAGAACTAATATATACTGCACTTGAAAAGAAGTCCCGCTGGGCATTTTCATTGATTTATGTAAAGCTTTCAATACAGTTGACCATGAACTGCTGTACTCCAAATTAATGCACTATGGTATCAGAGGCCACTCCCTCAACTACCTAAAACCATACCTTAGTAACAGAACTCAATATGTGTATGCAAATGGTGCAAATTCTTCCACCCAACCAATGACAGTAGGAGTCCCACAAGAAAGTGTCTTTGGACCACTCCTCTTTCTCATCTACATCAATGATCTACCGAATGCATCACAGCTACTCAAACCCATATTATTTGCAGATGACATTACATATGTCTTTTCCCACCCAAACACAGTCATACTAGCAAACACAGTCAATGCTGAATTACAGAAAATATCTGCCTGGATGATGACTAACAAACTTACCCTGAACACTAATAAAACCTATTTCATTCAGTTTGGAAACAAAGCTGCAAATGATCCAGTTAACATAACGCTAAACAGATCATCAGTCACAAGACTTACAGAGGGAAAATTCCTAGGTATCCACCTTGACAGTAGCCCTAAGTTCCAGACACATATACAACAAATCACCAAGAAAATCTCCAAGACTGTAGGCATACTATCAAAGATAAGGTACTACATTCCACAATAAGCTCTCCTGGCACTGCACCATTCACTCATATACCCTTATCTTACATATGGAATTTGTGCATGGGGATCAACAACATCCAATCACCTAAGACCTCTAACATCCAGGCAAAAGGCAGCAGTAAGAATGATTACAAATTGCCACTCCCACCAGCATACTCCACCAATTTTCAAAAGTCTGAATCTGCTCACCATTAAGAACATCCATACTTATTCATGCACCTACTACATACACAGAACAATAGACACAAATATAAACCCTCCACTAAAACATCTCCTCACCAACCTTAACTGGACACATGACAATAACACAAGACACAGATCTCTTTTTGATGTACCACGTGTCCATATCACACTGTGTAAAAACTCTGTGCACATAAAGGGCCCTAAAATATGGTATTCATTACCAGAAGATATTTCAGCTACGGTGAAAAGCTCTGTTCCACAAGGCACAGTACTAGCTCCCATCTTGTTCCTCATCCTCATATCCGACATAGACAAGGATGTCAGCCACAGCACCGTGTCTTCCTTTGCAGATGACACCCGAATCTGCATGACAGTGTCTTCCATTGCAGACACTGCAAGGCTCCAGGCGGACATCAACCAAATCTTTCAGTGTGGCTGCAGAAAACAATATGAAGTTCAACGAGGGAGAAATTTCAATTACTCAGATATGGTAAACATGAGGAAATTAAATCTTCATCAGAGTACAAAACAAATTCTGGCCACAAAATAGAGCGAAACACCAACGTCAAAGACCTGGGATTTGATTATGTCGGAGGATCTCACCTTCAAGGACCATAACATTGTATCAATCGCATCTGCTAGAAAAATGACAGGATGGATAATGAGAACCTTCAAAACTAGGGAGGCCAAGCCCATGATGACACTCTTCAGGTCACTTGTTCTATCTAGGCTGGAATATTGCTGCACTCTAACAGCACCTTTCAAGGCAGGTGGAATTGCCGACCTAGAAAATGTACAGAGAACTTTCACGGCACGCATAACGGAGATAAAACACCTCAATTACTGGGAGCGCTTGAGGTTTCTAAACCTGTATTCCCTGGAACGCAGGAGGGAGAGATACATGATTATATACACCTGGAAAATCCTAGAGGGACTAGTACCGAACTTGCACACGAAAATCACTCACTACGAAAGCAAAAGACTTGGCAGACGATGCACCATCCCCCAATGAAAAGCAGGGTGTCACTAGCACGTTTAAGAGACCATACAATAAGTGTCAGGGGCCCGAGACTGTTCAACTGCCTCCCAGCACACATAAGGGGAATTACCAACAGACCCCTGGCAGTCTTCAAGCTGGCACTGGACAAGCACCTAAAGTCAGTTCCTGATCAGCCGGGCTGTGGCTCGTACGTTGGTTTGCGTGCAGCCAGCAGCAACAGCCTGGTTGATCAGGCGCTGATCCACCAGGAGGCCTGGTCACAGACCGGGCCGCGGGAGCATTGACCCCCGAAACTCTCTCCAGGTAAACTCCAGTCTGAAAATCAATTTAAGACTCTTCTCAAAAACCCTTAATCACCCTAGACTAAATGCTAAATACTTAGTACACATATACTCACGTATGTACTCCCACATCATAATTTCAACAATTACCTTGAACCTTTTATCCATTGTTGACAGGAATATAAATGAATCATTGTTTTCACAAAAAGCATTTTTTGAAATTAAATTCACTTATAATTAATAATCTACTGTACACCTATGAAATAATTACTATCCTACTGTGCAACTATGATACAATCCTTAGTGTTAATTAGTCTGTAAGCCAATAATGTTAAGTCAGCCCATAATGCCCAGGCATAATAGAGGCTCTCTTTGCATTGCAACCCATTATTGTAAATACGAAATCTCAATGTATAATTTGCAAATACATTAAATAAATAAATAAATAAATAAAATAAATAAGGCAGATCGGACTGGTATGCATTAACATTACAATACCTCTTAGGGCGGCTATCAGGACAATTTACCGCGATAAGGCCACGGTAACTACAATTATAGCAGGTTCTTCGACTATGGGTACTGTATATACTACGAGCACTACTGAAATGATGACTCTTGATGCTAACTTTGGACGACGGTCTCGAGTGATTTCGATCAGGAGTTTTGGTTGTAGCATAAACAAGAGGAGGTACAGGATTAGTCAAAATGGCTGATGTAAGCCTTCGATAGGGAAAGGGGAAAGGTTCCCTTGGGATAAGTCACGCAGT
>NC_069429.1:46864971-46980212 GCF_026875155.1 Cherax quadricarinatus
GAAACTTGACACGAAAATCACCCACTACGAAAGAAAAAGATTGGCCGATGCCCCCTCCCCCCAATAAAAAGCAGGGGTGTCACTAGCACGTTAAGAGACCTACAATAAGTGTCAGGGGCCCGGGGACTGTTAAAACTGCCTCCCAGCACACATAAGGGGGATACCAACAGACCCCTGGCAGTCTTCAAGCTGGCACTGGACAAGCACCTAAAGTCAGTTCCGGATCACCCGGGCTGTGGCCGTATGTTGGTTTGCGTGCAGCCAGCAGCAACAGCCTGGTGATCAGGCTCTGATCCACCAGGAGCCTGGTCTCAGACCGGGCCGGGGGGGCGTTGCCCCCCGGAAAACTCTCTCCAGGTAAACTCCAGGTAATGGGAATGAAGCCACTGATGAAGCCACTGTGTGGCAAAACGTTTCTTCAATAAAGATTCCCATGTGTTTGCAAAAAAGTGTCTAAATTTCTTCAACTTGTGGGTTTTCAAAACCATTCATCACATAAGTAGGTGACTTGGAAGGTGTCTTCTTCTGTTCTGCTTCTTGGCTTTTTTTCAGAATTTCACGACGAGGTGGGGCACTTTGCAGCGAGAGTATGGTGACTTTTTTTTGCAGTTGAGACACTTAAGTGGGGCAGTAGAAGTACAAGTCTTGGAATCGTGGCCTTCAGACCCACGGGTAGAGCAGAACTTTTTGTCTTTTGTGGGGCGGGCCTTTTGTAGAGTGTAGGTAAGAATAGCAACTCCAGCACTGAGTAATATGATGGTACCGCTCAGCTTCAATATGACGGAGTAATAAAGTAATAGTATTTTGGCCAGGCCTTCAGCCATAGTTGGGCAGCCATTGTTACATCAGTAAAAGTGATTTTCAGCTGGAGGAGGCAGTAGGAATCTTGGTAAAGCTTTCAACTGTAGCCCAGGGATTTTGTTCTTCTATGGAGGTCTTTAGGTCTTCAACAGGTTGTATGGTGAACATCAAAATGGTATACAATCCCGACAGGTTGTTGGGTAAGACACATTGCAACAGTTAGACAACTTTATTTCCGAAACGTTTTCGCCTACACAGTAGGCTTCTTCAGTGGGATACAGAAAGTAGGCAGGAGCAGTAGAGATGTGAAGACGATGTAATCAGCCATCACCCTTGAAGTCGTAGAATTTGAGGTTGTCAGTCCCTCAGCCTGGAGCAGTTCATTTTCCATAGTCGGAACTATCTAAAATAAAGCGAACGAACGAACGAACAAAAGGGTTCAGGTAAGATCCCAAATGGGATGAGCGGGGAAGACGGGACAGACGAAAACAGTGCTGGAGAGGGGAGTGTTCTTAGTCGTAGAAATAGAGCCAGGGCTTAACCCAGCAGCGAGGCGATCGTGGGACAAAATATTGAGAAGAGAAATTCAGGCTCTTCTGTTGGGACTCTGGTGGGGTGAGCGGGAAGGAAGGGACATGCGACGTTTAGAGGTAGGAGTGTAGAACTGAGCCATGTCTTAACCCAAAGGGTAAGGCGAACGTGGATCAGAGAATGTACCTGTCATAGAAGGTACCTCTCGGAGAACCCAAAGGGTTATTTGTAATAGGGTTAGGAGCAGGATAAATGCAAGGAGTAAAAAAGGTTGTTTTGGTTTGTGGTCTGCAAATGTCTTGCCCAAGGAGAGAGGTCCAGTAGTCATGTCGTGTCTCAATTTTTTTCTATCTGTCTGTCACTGAGCGTCTTCCATTTACAGATCAGCGCAGGGATGTCAACTGGGCATGTAGAGACTCACATGTGGCGAAGTCCTCCCATCTGACATCAAGCCCCCAGCGCAGCGCCTTGTTCTGGACACACTGCAGTTTAAAGTAAGTTTGTTTTTGCTGCAAGAGAGGGGGCTAGAGGAGAGTAAGTTATCAGAGGACGTATAAGGGATTTGTAGAGGTGTAGTTTGGTGCGTTGAGAGGCATGTTTCAGCTTGTAGAGGCCCGCAAGGGCCTTACTAGCTATTGCATGCCTTGAGTTAATGTGTCGTGTAAGCGTAGAAGGTAGTAAAGATTAACACCAAGGACAGTGACAGATTGTGTCAGGGGGATGTAAGTGGGGGTGTTCAGCTGTTTCTGAGCTCGACAGGTAATGGAGGTCACGTTTTCTGTAGTTAAAATATGTAATGCTGGATTTAGCTGCATTGGTTTGATCCTCCATTTTTGTTCCCAGATGGTTTACCCTTTGTCGACCTCATTTTGTATTTTGTGTGTGAGTGTATCTATATTGGCATGAGTGATAAGTTGTGTAATGTCGCTGCATAGGCTAGTGTGATGGAGTTTTGGTATAGAGGTGTTGGAATGTCCTTAGTGTAATAAAATGTTAGAGGGTTGGGGAGAGGACAGATCCCTGGGGTACTCCAGCATTTAGTGTGAAGTAGTCAGAGAAACAGCCTTGGAATTTGATTCCATGGTACGGCCGTCTAGGAAGTTGCAGAGGAGTTTACGAGTAGTTGAGAGGCAGGTTAAAGTTAGTGCAGAGTCTGTACTTGAGCCTTGGTGCCAGACAGTGTCAAAAGCTTTTTCAACGTCTTTTGCAACCAGGGCTGTCCTGTTTTTTGTTCTGTGTTTATGGGGATGTAGTTGAGAATGATGTTAATGGCATCTTGTGTGGATCTGTGTGTTTCTGAAGCCAAACTGACCATCAGAAAGTAGAGAGTTGTGTTCCAGGTATCTGCGAAGGCGATGGTTGATGAGTTTTTCAAAGAGTTTACCTAAAGTTTCGAGGAGGCTGATAGGGCGATAATTTCTAGGATCAGAGTGGTCTTTTTTGGGTTTAGGAAGGAGGATAGCAGTAGCAGCTTTGAAAGGGAAGGGAAGTATCCAGAGGAAAGGGAGGCATAGAGGAGGTTTGTGTAGGCAGTATGATAGAGTCAGGAAGGTGTTTTAGGATAATATGGTTTAGGCAGAGGCGCCAGGACCTTGGGAGGAAGGTGTCTGAGGAGAGTTTTAATGTCTGTGTTGGTGAAAGGAGTGTCAGTTCTTGGGAGGGGGGTAAGAGAGTCTAGATGAATGTGGCTATCTGGTGTTGTATCTTGGTGTGTGCAGTGTTCCAATGTTCTATGTTCTGAATGTGTTGAATAACGTTAGGGTGAGGTCGGTGAGGGGGGAAGATGTTCTCCCCAGATGTTTTTTGAAGATTTTGGTAGCAGCCTGTGGGTCTGAGATTGTGTGTGTTGTTGAGGGTGATGTTTTTTGAATTTGTTGGTGGAGTAGTGCCTCTTATTTTTTTGATAAAGTTCCAGAAGGCTTTAGTGTTTTTAATATGCTGTTTGTCAGCTTGTTGTATGAGTTGTGACCCGTGATTGTTGTGGTCTTGGTCTAGACTGTGTAGATGTTGTTTCTAAGGTAAGTGAGATCTAATCGAACTTGATTAAATCTGTGTGTGTTGTAGAGGAAGCGGGTTTGTGTTAGCAGATAATTAGTCTTCTTGTTCTGAGTGACGGTTTGAAGGAATAACGATTTGGGGTGAGTTTTTTTTGGTATTGCGTTGTTGGCTCTTTGTGTAATGGTGTCCTGGATGAGATCAAGTTGAGTATCGATGTCAGAGATAGGTTTGTTATAGTCGTAGGTGAGGTTAATATTGTCTATGTGTTGTTTGAAAGCATCCCCGTCAGCGTTCTTGTAGGGGGAAGCAAGGTGTGGTTGGAATGAGGATAGGGTTGGAGGAGATGTGCAAGATGACTGGGACGTGATCAGAGCCTGTAATAGGGCCAGGTGAAATGTAGTGTTGAAAAGAGAACTGGCTCGGTTTGCCAGAATGATGTCTGGTTTGCCTTGGCCCACGTGATTGAAGAAGGTATTGTAGTCTGGGCCGAGATGAATTAGGTGTTTATGGTTAGTGAAGTTTTAGTAATTGGTGACCAAGTTGGTTGTTACTGGTGTGATGAAAGGCGGTGTGTTTGGCATTCATGTCAGCTAGTAGGTATGTTGGTGTGTTGGTGTAGTTGAAGACTAAGGAAAGGTCGTGTATGTTGAGAATAGTGTTTGGGCGAGCATAGGTGGTGAAAAGATAAAGGGGCCAAGGTGGGTGTGGGATTCTAACTGCAAGACAGTGTTGGTGAATAAAGGGTTTGGGGAGATTTTGTGTTTTATGTTGGATTTGACAAGGATGGCAACCCCATCGTGGGGATCATAGGGGACTGTAGTGCAGTATAACCATAATGGCGGATACGTTGAGGGCTTTGAGGAGGTACTGTTTAGCAAAACAATAAACTGGTCTCTCTGCTTCAAGGAGCTCGGCCCGTAGGGGTCTAATAGTAAAGTAGAACGTACGTTGAACTGAATCACCTTAAACTGATTTAATGGGTTTTGTCATAGCAAAGTTAATGTCGGAGGAGGGTTTTGGGTTAAAACCCGTGATAGTGGTGCCATCAGTGGATGCGAGTTTGTAGGTGTTACGGACCTGTTTCCTGGAGGGGGAGGAAGAGATGGATCTGTTTTTATGTTCTTTTGTATGTCTGTCAGAAGTTAGGGCAGGTTTGGGTTTGAGTGAATTTTGTCTGGAGGAGGTGGGGTTGGACCTGGATGAAGTTTTTGGTTGTGGTGGAGGAGTGGGCGAAGGTAGATGCAGAGGAAGTGGAAGCTTTGTAGGGGATGAGGAAGTGGAAGCTATGGTACTGGGTAAGGAAGCAGAAGCTTTGGTTGGGGATGAGGAAGTGGGTAAGGAGGTCGGGGGGGGTGGTCATAGCGCAGCAGTAGGGGTGTTGGGGGGAGGGGTGGAAGTAGTGAAGAGGGTAGGGGGGAGAGAGCTGGTGGGTGTAGGAAATGGGAGGCTTGTTTGCAAAAGAACTGCTTAATGCCTCAAATGACGTAGTGGAAGTTTTAGCAGTAAAGGTCGAGAACCAAAACCTAGTCATTGTGGTAGTCTAAAAAGCCTCCGGATGCAACATCCAGCAATTCCAGGAACAGCTGTTAAAAATTGACCACTGTCTGGAAAATTTCCAGCTCTGCACCCAACATCTTGCTCCTGGGGGATTTCAACTTAAGGCACCTAAAATGGAGGAATATAGCAAATAATATTGTTGCAGAAATAACACCAGGGGGCAGCTCTGCTGAAAACTCACACTCACACGAGCTTTTAAATCTCTGCACAAAATTCAATTTAAAAAAAGCAAATAATAGAGCCTACAAGACTGGAGAATACACTAGAACCCCATCTTTCACTAACATGATGAATCTGATAAGAAATGGGCACCATATCAAAAACAATATACTCAGATCACAACATAAATTTAGGTTCAGACATGTATGCATGGAGCCCCAGACCGACAAAAAAGAGACTAGTCATGAGGAGCATTCACCAATCAACTTCAATAACAAAAACATAAAATGGGACCAAGTAAACCAAGTCCTAACCGATATAAGCTGGGAAGATATACTAAGCAACACAGACCCAAACTTATGCCCAGAACAGATTAACTCGGTGGCACTCGATGTATGCACAAGGGTTATTCCTCTAAGAAAAAAGGAGGAGTAGAATGTAAAATAGAAAGAGACAGGCGCTCCCTTTTCAGGCGACGGAAAAGAATAACAGAGCGGCTAAAAGAGGTCAATATATCTGAAATGCCAGGGAGACATGGTCAGAGAAATAGCAAGCATCGAACTTAAGCTAAAAGAATCCTTTAGGAGTCAGGAATCGCGGGAAGAACTAAAAACCCTAAATGAAATCGAAAGAAACCCAAAGTATTTCTTCTCCTATGCCAAATCAAAATCGAGAACAACGTTTTCCCGTATTGGGCCCCCACTTAAACAAGATGGGTCCTACACAAAATGACAGCAAGGAAATGAGTGGGGCTACTCAAGTCCCAAAATGACTCAGTTTTTTAGCAAGCCGCCCAACCAAAACTGAGAGTCGAAGACCAAAATGAATTTTTTTATGAGAGAGCCACAAAATTTGACTAACACAAGCCTATCCGATGTTATCCTGACGCCAAATGACTTCAACAGGCGAATAAATGACATGCCCATGCACTCTGCCCCAGGGGCCCGACTCATGGAACTCTGTGTTCATCAAGAACTGCAAGAAGCCCCTATCACGAGCCTTTTTTCCCTCCTATGGAGAGGGAGCATGGACACGGGGGTCGTCCCTCAGTTACTAAAACCCAAAAGACATAGCCCCACTCCCCAAAGGGGGCGTAAAGCAACAGCAAAGAACTACAGACCAATAGCACTAACATCCCATATCAAAAAAATCTTTGAAAGGGTCCTAAGAAGCAAGATCACCACCCATCTAGAAACCCATCAGTTTACACAACCCAGGGCAACATGGGTTTAGAACAGGTCGCCCCTGTCTGTCTCAACTACTGGATCACTACGACAAGGTCCTAAATGCACTAGAAGACAAAAAGGAATGCAGATGTAATATATACAGACTTTGCAAAAGCCTTCGACAAGGGGTGACCATGGCGTAATAGCGCACAAAATGCGCGCTAAAGGAATAACAGGGAAAAGTCGGTCGATGGATCTATAATTTCCTCACAAACAGAACACAGGAGTAGTCGTCAACAGAGTAAAGTCCGAGGCAGCTACGGTGACAACTCTGTCCCACAAGGCACCAGTACTAGCTCCCATCTTGTTCCTCATCCTCATATCCGACATAGACAAGGATGTCAGCCACAGCACCGTGTCTTCCTTTGCAGATGACACCCGAATCTGCATGACAGTGTCTTCCATTGCAGACCCCTGCCAAGGCTCCAGGCGGACATCAAACCAAATCTTTCAGTGGGCTGCAGAAAACAATATGAAGTTCAACGATGAGAATTTCAATTACTCAGATATGGTAAACATGAGGAAATTAAATCTTCATCAGAGTACAAAACAAATTCTGGCCACAAAATAGAGCGAAACACCAACGTCAAAGGGCCTAGGAGTGATTATGTCGGGGGATCTCACCTTCAAGGACCATAACATTGTATCAATCGCATCTGCTAGAAAAATGACAGGATGGATAATGAGAACCTTCAAAACTAGGGAGGCCAGCCCATGATGACACTCTTCAGGTCACTTGTTCTATCTAGGCTGGAATATTGCTGCACTCTAACAGCACCTTTTAGGCAGGTGAAATTGCCGACCTAGAAAATGTACAGAGAACTTTCACGGCGCGCATAACGGAGATAAAAAAACCTCAATTACTGGGAGCGCTTGAGGTTTTTAAACCTGTATTCCCTGGAACGCAGGAGGGGGAGATACATGATTATAACACCTGGAAAATCCTAGAGGGACTAGTACCAAACTTGCACACGAAAATCACTCACTACGAAAGCAAAAGACTTGGCAGACGATGCACCATCCCCCAATGAAAAGCAGGGTGTCACTAGCACGTTAAGAGACCATACAATAAGTGTCAGGGGCCCGAGACTGTTCAACTGCCTCCCAGCACACATAAGGGGGATTACCAACAGACCCCTGGCAGTCTTCAAGCTGGCACTGGACAAGCACCTAAAGACAGTTCCTGATCAGCCGGGCTGTGGCTCGTACGTTGGTTTGCGTGCAGCCAGCAGCAACAGCCTGGTTGATCAGGCGCTGATCCACCAGGAGGCCTGGTCACAGACCGGGCCGCGGGGGCGTTGACCCCCGAAACTCTCTCCAGGTAAACTCCAGGTGGGAGAGAGGGAGGAGGTAGAGGTTGTAGGGGGCTTAGAAGAGAAGCAGGAAGGAGGGATAATTAAAGAGGGAAGATTGTTAGCGGACAAGATTAGGTTAAGGACATGTGAGTAGTCTGATTGGTAGGCTTGAGAGATTACCATCGCAGAGTGGGCAGCAGTGGCGAGTTGGCAGTTAGTTTTGTAGTCTAGTGTGGGTGTAGGTGTAGAAGGAGAGGTGATTGTAGTCTGTGTGTTGGTGTTTGAAGTGTGTAGAGTAGGAGGGGTAGACCAAGTGCATGGGGTAACCCAGGCATTGGGGGTAGGGGTGGATTATTATTATTATTACAATCAAGGGGAAGCGCTAAACCCGGAGGATTATACAGCGCCTGGGGGGGGGATGTGGAAGGCATTCAGGCTTAATTTGGGGAACTGGAGCACAGATCCAATTCCCTAAATCAAGAGCCCCTCACCAACATCAAGGAACCTTCCTTGAGGGGCGGGGGGGTAGGGGTGGAACGTATTGTAGGAGGGGGAGGTGCAGGGAAGGGGTTGGGGAGGGAGGGAGGGTTGGCTTTCTCTGAGAGGTGGAGAGAATGTCTTTTCTAGTAGGGCAGGAATTTGCAACTGCAGTGTGTGACCCACCGCAGTTAGAACATTTTAGGGGGAGGTTGCAAGTGTTCCAGAAGTGGCCAGTTGCTGAACATCTGGAGCAGGTTTGTGTGGAAGTGCATGAGATTTTGTCGTGGCCGAATTTGTAGCATTCAGCTATTGTTGTGATGGGGTGAAAGTTTGGAGTGAAGAGAGAGTTTGGAGGAATGCGGATGGTCTTGGCAAATATTCCTTGATTGAAGAGTGTAGAGGCGTCAGAAGGAGTTGAACAGCGTATTTTGAGGATGGTAGAGTTTTCAGGTCTATAAATATCGTCAACAGAGACTTTGTTCTTAGTACTAATGTCTTTGATTAAGTCTTCTTTGTCTGTGTCATAGGCAGTCAGGAGAGAATAGTCTACGTGTTTTGCTATCACTGTGCATTTGGCGCGGTGCTCAGGAGTCCAAATAATAGTGAAGCCAGCATTGAGAAGTTTTTGTCTGGTCTCGGTTGAGGTGTACGTTTCGTAAGAATGTCTGTCAAGAAGTAGTTTGAATCCAGAGTTGGTTTTAAAGACTTTATACTGAGGAGCGCCAGTGATCTGGTACAGTAAATTTCCAGGACAGATAGTGGCATGATCAGATTTAGAGTATTTGAGGTTAGCGAGAAAGAATTGGGCTTGGAAGAGGTGGGGGCAGGGTAGGCTTTAGAAGCAGGAGTAGACAGAGTAGAGGCAGGTGTTGGCAGTAGAGGAGTGGTAAGGGGAAAGGAGGTGGAAGGCATTGCAGGCATCGTAAATTAGATGTGGGGCCAATCCTGTGAGAAAAATTGGCTAGGCAAGTACGTGTGAAGTAGACACACGTACTTGCCTGGTTATAACTTTAAAGTTTCTTGTGGAGTCCGTCTCTGGAGGCACAGGACACTGAGGAGGTGAGCTGTAGCTTGATGGAGCACTGTATGCCCTGAACTGGCTGTAAGGCGTGCAGACCACACGTACAGGCTGAGGCGTGGAGACTTCAGACAGCAACAGGAGTGCAGAGGGAAGCTTCCTGCCCTTGGGTAGGCAGCCACCGATGTACCAATCCTGATGGTGAAGACGAAGGTCCAGTAACCACCACTCGGTGAAGAGAGCAACTCTGGCTGTGAGCGATGAGGAGAGCCAACACTAGCTGAATGGCGAGCAGACTTCACATACAGGCTGAGGCGTGGAGACTTCAGACAGCAACAGGAGTGCAGAGGGAGGCTTCCTGCCTTGGTAGGCAGCCACCGACGCACCAATCCTGATGGTGAAGACGAAGGCCCAGTAACCACCACTCGGTGAAGAGAACAACTCTGGCTGTGAGCGATGAGGAGAGCCAACACTAGCTGAATGGCGAGCAGACTTCACATACAGGCTGAGGCGTGGAGACTTCAGACAATGGCGAGGAGAGGCAACACTGGCTGTATAGCGTGTAGACTACATGTACAGTCTGGAGCGTGGAGGCTACAGATAGCAACAGGAGTGCAGAGGGAGGCTTCCTGCCCTTGGGTAGGCAACCACCGACGCACCAATCCTGAAGGTGAAGACGAAGGTTAAGTAACCACCACTCTGAGGATAGTCACACTCAACACGGGGTAATTATAGAGGCGAGATCGTTCGTCGCTGGAGCTGTGTCCAATGAATGAAGATCAAGCGACAGTGCAGAGACTTAAATACTGTCGGAAGGAGAGGTGCATAGTAGTAGTAGTAGTGAAAATGTAGCCACTGAGAGGTCATGTCCCTCTCAGATCCAACCCTTTTTCACTTGAAAAGCTTGTCCAAGGTGTTTTCTGTACCAAGATGCCATGTGTTGCAGTGTCTGACAGGATGAACATCAAAATGGTATACAATACCGACAGGTTGTTAGGTAAGACACATATGCAACAGTTAGACAACTTTATTCCGAAACGTTTCGCCTACACAGTAGGCTTCTTCAGTCGAATACAGAAAGTAGGCAGGAGCAGTAAGTCTCTGCACTGTCGCTTGATCTTCAGATAGTTCCTGACTATGGAACTGAACTGCTCCAGGCTGAGGGACTGACAACCTCAAATTCTACGACTTCAAGGGTGATGGACTGATTACATCGTCTTCACATCTCTACTGCTCCTGCCTACTTTCTGTATTCGACTGAAGAAGCCTACTGTGTAGGCGAAACGTTTCGGAATAAAGTTGTCTAACTGTTGCATATGTGTCTTACCTAACAACAGGTTGTATGGTAATCAGTTTGTCAAGTCTCTTCAAGAAGACAGACCTCTTAGCCCATAAGGCAGGAGAGGACATGACTTTGAAGCCACGGTCTGATAGAGTGGACAAAGCAGAGATGGTCAGTAGTTTTTCAGCTTCAGCATCGTCTTCACAGATAATAATGAAGGCTTCTTGGAGTGAGAGGATGGTATTAATCTTGACCTGTAGACCCCTGATTACCACAACAAGGGCAAGCTTGGTGGAGTCATTGATCACACCACTGGATGGTTTTATCTTGACTCTGTTGTAGAAGCTCATCTTGGGACAGTGTGGCACATACAGGATCAGGATCGGGATCGGACTCACAGGTAAGTACCCACGAGGGGCGAGGGGCAAGTGGGGACAGTGCGAAGAATAGACGGTGAGAGGAATGTCTAGAGTCGAAGAGAGAAGAGTCAGGACTAGACCCAACTGCTAAGCCTGGATAACAATGATAAAAGACGACGTAGAGACAACAGGAACTCTGCAGGAGCTGACTGCAACTTGCTGGATGGAAGATTGCTGCTTCTTGATGGTGATTGGTGGCTGCAGGCGACAAGGGAGGAGCTCAACGTTGGTCATTTCATAATGGCTTGGTGGTTATCTAGAATTGTGGCGTTTTTTCTTAACGAAGTAATTTTCCGTGGTGAGTGTTGATCCATTTTCAAGTCGTTTAAAGCGTTGGGTAGGAATTATCATGAGACGAGTTAACAAGTGTCGATATTGAGGGTCTTTGATACATGTTTCACGATGCTTTATAAGTTGTGCAAGTTCACTTTTACGATCAACGTCAGGATGTTCAACAAACTTGACTGTTTTTTGGATGAGGTGAGATTTGAGTTCAGCTGGCTCCATTTCTTGAGGATAATTTGCTGTGGTACAGAAAGATATTCCACTCCAATCAATATACTTGTCGGTATCTTCATCTGGTACAGTATTGGATCTTGGGTCTTGGGATGGTAGTGTTGGTGCTGGTGAATGTACATTTTCTACTTCATCTTCAATGGATGAATGAGAGGATGTTTCTGGTGGAAAGGCTTCCGATTGGTCGGTTTCTTTGAGGAGTGGAGGCGATGGAGGCTTCTCATTGGACGTTGGTGGAGTGACGTCACTAGTTGTTGATGGTGTTGGAGCTGCAGGCATAGAGGTGTTGATTAGGTCCTTGGTGAATTTTAGTATTTCTTCCGAAGGTGGAGATGCTGGGAATATGAATGATGGCATAGAGTTAAAAGATCCAGGTACAGCCATATTTTGCATGTGAGCGTATAGTAGACAGTAGTGGATCTTGGTTACGTCACATGCTGGAGGAGTGATGATGGTGGAGGCTGGCTGAGTAGTAGCTTGAAGTAATTTTGTAGTGTTAGCTTGTATCTTTGCAATTGCTGCATACGTTGGTGTGTTGCTAGTAGGTTTTTTCTTTGCTGCTTCTTGTGTTTTCTTCACAATATTCTTTCGTGTAGGACATTTTGCTGCCAGTGTATGGTGGTCGTTACTCTTACAGTTTAAGCACGATGGTTGTGGTGGAGCAGCAGCGGTGCAGGAACTGAAGGTGTGTCCCTCACTACCACATGTAGTGCAGAACTTCTTGTCTTTTACTGGACATGCTTTGGTGGTGTGATAGTAAGAATAACAGTTCCAGCAGTGTTGGATGTACTGATATCTCTCTGCTTCGATGTAGGTTGGACTGATGAAGTAGTAGTAAACAGCAAGACCTTCGTTCAGAGCAGTGGCAGCCATGTTGACGTCGGTGAAGGTGACCTTGAGCATGGACGATGCATTCGGGATTTTTGTGATGCTGTCGACAGTAGCCCAAGTATTTTGCGTTTCGATGGATGTCTTGAGTTCTGCTGGTGTTTGAGACGTCAGAATCTTGTCAAATTTTTTAAGGAATACTCAGATATGGTAAACATGAGGAAATTAAATCTTCATCAGAGTACAAAACAAATTCTGGCCACAAAATAGAGCGAAACACCAACGTCAAAGAGATGGGAGTGATTATGTCGGAGGATCTCAACTTCAAGGACCATAACATTGTATCAATCGCATCTGCTAGAAAAATGACAGGATGGATAATGAGAACCTTCAAAACTAGGGAGGCCAAGCCCATGATGACACTCTTCAGGTCACTTGTTCTATCTAGGCTGGAATATTGCTGCACTCTAACAGCACCTTTCAAGGCAGGTGAAATTGCCGACCTAGAAAATGTACAGAGAACTTTCACGGCGCACATAACGGAGATAAAACACCTCAATTACTGGGAGCGCTTGAGGTTTCTAACCTGTATTCCCTGGAAAGCAGGAGGGAGAGATACATGATTATATACACCTGGAAAATCCTAGAGGGACTAGTACCGAACTTGCACACGAAAATCACTCACTACGAAAGCAAAAGACTTGGCAAAACGATGCACCATCCCCCCAATGAAAAGCAGGGGTGTCACTAGCACGTTAAGAGACCATACAATAAGTGTCAGGGGCCCGAGACTGTTCAACTGCCTCCCAGCACACATAAGGGGGATTACCAACAGACCCCTGGCAGTCTTCAAGCTGGCACTGGACAAGCACCTAAAGTCAGTTCCTGATCAGCCGGGCTGTGGCTCGTACGTTGGTTTGCGTGCAGCCAGCAGCAACAGCCTGGTTGATCAGGCGCTGATCCACCAGGAGGCCTGGTCACAGACCGGGCCGCGGGGGCGTTGACCCCCGAAACTCTCTCCAGGTAAACTCCAGGTAATACTGATTTTCTGGCCCTGAGGGCAGAAGATGACGTAACAGTAAACCCTTGAGCGGTAAGTGTAGTGGTGGCATCTGTAGTGAGCAGCTTCTCTGCTTCAGCATCATCGTGACACACAACAATGAATGCTTCTTTCAGGGACAAAATGGTGTTGAATTTAACTTGCAGCGCTCCTTGAACAACAGTTGCAAGAGCAATTTTCGTTCAATCATCAACTTGTTGGCTTGATCTTTACACGATTTGCGTAGCTCATCGTGCAATTCAAGGTGAAGACGACGCTGGTAAGGTTCCCCTCCCCAACGGGGATCGTAGGGAGACAGAGTAGGGAAGACTTCACCCAGCTACAAGAGTGCAGAGGCCAACTGTCTGCCCAGGGGCAGGCAGCCAGCTACGCACCAAGTCCTGGAGCAGGATGAAGAGTTCCTCTTCTCTTGCCTGTTCTAGTTGCTGAGTGTCGAGGTCTGATCCTCCCAACCGGGAGCAGGTACGTCTTTCCAGTGCAGAAGCCAGTCAACGAGTCGACAGAGGTAGAAAGACATTATATATATAGGCGGAGAGTGAGGTGTGACGCACGTGATCTGAATGTCATAAGAACATAAGAATGGAGGAACACTGTAGAAGGCCTACTGGCCCATGCGAGGCAGGTCCTTATCAAAACAACCTCTGCCTATGATGAGGACAGGTAGACGATGAAATCATGTGACTCCTGTGTTGTTGGGTTGGTGGTGCTTAAGTATCATGTATGCCAATGTTTTTGAAATTTTGTAGTTTCCAGTGTTGCGTTCTATAGTGTCGGTGACGGCGATTAGTGAGGCCTCTAGGCACCATCGGCGTCTGAGGTTTGGTTCGGTGAGAACGAGTTGTGCCTCATTCCAGTTCATCAAATATGAACATAAGAACATAAGAATGTAGGAACACTGCAGAAGGCCTACTGGCCCATACGAGGCAGGTCCTTATCAAAACGACATCTACCTAAAGCTACTCAAGAAATAACTCCCGTACCCCTTAACACCAATCAAACCCAGCCCCTCCCACTCATATATTTGTCCAGTCTCTTCTTAAAGCTACCCAAGGTCCTAGCCTCTATCACCCCACTGGGAAGACTGTTCCACGAATCTACAACTCTGTTAGAAAACCAGTACTTACCTATGTCCTTTCTGAATCTAAATTTATCCAACTTAAATCCATTATTCCTGGTTCTTACCTGGTTCGACACCCTCAGTACTTTATTAATGTCTCCCTTGTTTATGCCCGTCATCCACTTATACACTTCAATGATATCTCCCCTCATTCTACGCCTCTCCAGAGAGTGGAGATTTAAGGCTTTAAGTCTATCTTCATACGGGAGGTTCCTTACACAATAAATCATTTTAGTCATTCTTCTCTGTATGTTCTCTAATGAGTCTATGTCCATCCTGTAGTAAGGGGACCAAAACTGAGCAGCATAATCTAAATGAGGCCTCACTAGTGATGTATAGAGCTGTAAAATAACTTTTGGACTTCTGTTACTTATACTTCTTGAGATAAATCCAAGTAATCTGTTGGCCTTGTTGCGCACACTAAGGCACTGCTGTCTTGGCTTTAGATTTCTGCTTACCATGACTCCCAAGTCTTTTTCACATTCTGTATGACCAAGCTCTACTTCACCTAGATTATAGCTTCGAGGGTTATTTTCATTACCAAGGGCAAGTACCTTACACTTATCCACATTAAACTTCATCTGCCATTTTTCAGACCAAGACATTAATTTGTTCAAATCGTCCTGGAGTTCATTGATATCCTCCTCAGAGTGAATTATACGGCCTATCTTTGTATCATCAGCAAACTTACTCATGTCACTAGTAATCCCTTCATCAAGGTCATTAATGTAAATTATGAACAAGAGAGGGCCTAAAACTGATCCTTGTGGAACGCCACTAGTGACTAATCCCCATTCAGATTTCACTCCATTAATGGTAACTCTCTGCTTTCTATTGGTAAGCCATGCCTCAATCCATGCTAGAACTTTACCTCCTATACCATGAGCTGCCACTTTTCTTAAGAGTCTCTTGTGAGGTACTCTGTCGAAGGCTTTACTAAACTCCAAATAAACAATATCATATTCCTTATCACTGTCAACTGCCTCAAATGTTCTATTGAAGAATGTCAGTAAGTTTGTCAGGCAGGATCGACCTTTCGTGAATCCATGCTGAGATTCATTTATCAAGTTATGCTCTTCAAGGTGACTTCTGATAATGTCAGCTATAATTGATTCTAATAACTTGCCCACTATAGATGTCAGGCTTATTGGACGGTAATTTGAGGGAGTGGACTTATCCCCTGATTTGAATATAGGAACCACATTAGCCATCTTCCACAACTCTGGCACAACACTGGTAAGGATGGACGCATTGAATACACTCGTTAATGGCTGACTAAGCTCCATCTTGCATTCCTTAAGTACCCTTGAAAACAACTCATCGGGTCCCGGGGACTTATTTTGTTTCAGTTTGTCTATCTGTTTAATAACCATGTCCCTCGTGACAGTAATATTAGTTAACTTAAATTCATCAGGAACTAAATAATTGTTAATTACTGGAATCTCATTTACATCTTCCTGTGTAAAAACTGACAAAAAAAAGTCATTAAATAAGGAACACATTTCCAGTTCATTATCCGTCAGCTGTCCATTCCCAGATTTCAGAGGTCCTACTTTTTCCTTCACCTTCGTCCTATACACTTGAAAGAACCCCTTTGGATTAGTCTTTGATTCATTAGCAACTCTAATTTCATAGTCACGTTTAGCCTTTCTAATCGCCTTTTTTACTTCTCTTTTAAGCTGAACATATTGGTCAGCAAGGTTAACCTCTCCTCTTCTGATGTGCCTATAAATTCCCCTTTTCTCCCCTAATAGATACTTTAGCCTCCTGTTAACCCATTTGGGATCGTTATTATTAGACCTAATTTCTCTCTTGGGAATGTATATACTCTGGGCACTGTGTACATTATTAAGAAAACAATCATAAAAGCAGATCCCTTCATATTCATAAGTATGATTATCGTCAATAAAATCATTAGCTAGATAACCCCAATCAAGATTAGACAGATGTTCCCTAAGTCCATTATAATCGGCAGAACGAAAATCAGGGATTTTTACTGTATTATCATTATTCTTGCATTCCCAATTAATGCTAAAGGTGATGGATTTGTGATCACTTGCGCCAAGCTCTTCAGTGATCTCCAGATTATTCACGAGTGTTTCCTTATTTGACAAGACTAGGTCTAGCAAATTATTACCCCTGTAGGCTCAGTTACACTCTGTTTCAGAAAACAGTCCTGAACTGTTTCCATGAAGTCACTGGACTCTAGATTACCTGTTTACCTGGAGTTTACCTGGAGAGAGTTTCGGGGGTCAACGCCCCCGCGGCCCGGTCTGTGACCAGGCCTCCTGGTGGATCAGCGCCTGATCAACCAGGCTGTTGCTGCTGGCTGCACGCAAGCCAACGTACGAGCCACAGCCCGGCTGATCAGGAACTGACTTTAGGTGCTTGTCCAGTGACAGCTTGAAGACTGCCAGGGGTCTGTTGGTAATCCCCCTTATGTGTGCTGGGAGGCAGTTGAACAGTCTCGGGCCCCTGACACTTACTGTATGGTCTCTTAACGTGCTAGTGACACCCTGCTTTTCATTGGGGGGATGGTGCATCGTCTGCCAAGTCTTTTGCTTTCGTAGTGAGTGATTTTCGTGTGCAAGTTCGGTACTAGTCCCTCTAGGATTTTCCAGGTGTATATAATCATGTATCTCTCCCTCCTGCGTTCCAGGGAATACAGGTTTAGAAACCTCAAGCGCTCCCAGTAATTGAGGTGTTTTATCTCCGTTATGCGCGCCGTGAAAGTTCTCTGTACATTTTCTAGGTCGGCAATTTCACCTGCCTTGAAAGGTGCTGTTAGAGTGCAGCAATATTCCAGCCTAGATAGAACAAGTGACCTGAAGAGTGTCATCATGGGCTTGGCCTCCCTAGTTTTGAAGGTTCTCATTATCCATCCTGTCATTTTTCTAGCAGATGCGATTGATACAATGTTATGGTCCTTGAAGGTGAGATCCTCCGACATAATCACTCCCAGGTCTTTGACGTTGGTGTTTCGCTCTATTTTGTAGCCAGAATTTGTTTTTGTACTCTGATGAAGATTTAATTTCCTCATGTTTACCATATCTGAGTAATTGAAATTTCTCATCGTTGAACTTCATATTGTTTTCTGCAGCCCACTGAAAGATTTGGTTGATGTCCGCCTGGAGCCTTGCAGTGTCTGCAATGGAAGACACTGTCATGCAGATTCGGGTGTCATCTGCAAAGGAAGACACGGTGCTGTGGCGGACATCCTTGTCTATGTCGGATATGAGGATGAGGAACAAGATGGGAGCTAGTACTGTGCCTTGTGGAACAGAGCTTTTCACCGTAGCTGCCTCGGACTTTACTCTGTTGACGACTACTCTCTGTGTTCTGTTAGTGAGGAAATTATAGATCCATCGACCGACTTTTCCTGTTATTCCTTTAGCGCGCATTTTGTGCGCTATGACCGCTATTACGCCATGGTCACACTTGTCGAAGGCTTTTGCAAAGTCTGTATATATTACATCTGCATTCTTTTTGTCTTCTAGTGCATTTAGGACCTTGTCGTAGTGATCCATAGTTGAGACAGACAGGAGCGACCTGTTCTAAACCCATGTTGCCCTGGGTTGTGTAACTGATGGGTTTCTAGATGGGTGGTGATCTTGCTTCTTAGGACCCTTTCAAAGATTTTTATGATATGGGATGTTAGTGCTATTGGTCTGTAGTTCTTTGCTGTTGCTTTACTGCCCCCTTTGTGGAGTGGGGCTATGTCTGTTGTTTTTAGTAACTGAGGGACGACCCCCGTGTCCATGCTCCCTCTCCATAGGATGGAAAAGGCTCGTGATAGGGCTTCTTGCAGTTCTTGATGAACACAGAGTTCCATGAGTCTGGCCCTGGGGCAGAGTGCATGGGCATGTCATTATTCGCCTGTTCGAAGTCATTTGGCGTCAGGATAACATCAGATAGGCTTGTGTTAATCAAATTTTGTGGCTCTCTCATAAAAAAATTCATTTTTTATCTTCGACTCTCAGTCTGGTTAGCGGCTTGCTAAAAACTGAGTCATATTGGGACTTGAGTAGCTTACTCATTTCCTTGCTGTCATCTGTGTAGGACCCATCTTGTTTAAGTAGGGCTCAATACTGGACATTGTTCTCGATTTTGATTTGGCATAGGAGAAAAATACTTTGGGTTTCTTTCAATTTCATTTATGGCTTTTAGTTCTTCCCGCGATTCCTGACTCCTAAAGGATTCTTTTAGCTTAAGTTCGATGCTTGCTATTTCTCTGACCATGTCTCCCTGCGCATTTCAGATATATTGACCTCTTTTAGCCGCTCTGTTATTCTTTTCCGTCGCCTGTAAAGGGAGCGCCTGTCTCTTTCTATTTTACATCTACTCCTCCTTTTTCTTAGAGGAATAAGCCTTGTGCATACATCGAGTGCCCACCGAGTTAATCTGTTCTAGCATAAGTTTGGGTCTGTGTTGCTTAGTATATCTTCCCAACTTATATCGGTTAGGACTTGGTTTACTTGGTCCCCCCTTTATGTTTTTGTTATTGAATTGAATTTGGTGAATGCTCCCTCGTGACTAGTCTCATTTTGTCGGTCTGGGGCTCCACGCATACATGTCTGAACCTCAATTATGTTGTGATCTGAGTATATTGTTTTTGATATGGTGACATTTCTTATCAGATCATCATTGTTAGTGAAGATGAGGTCTAGTGTATTCTCCAGTCTAGTAGGCTCTATTATTTGCTGGTTTAAATTGAATTTTGTGCAGAGATTTAAAAGCTCGTGTGAGTGTGAGTTTTCATCAGAGCTGCCTCCTGGTGTTATTACTGCAACAATATTATTTGCTATATTCCTCCATTTTGGGTGCCTTAAGTTGAAATCCCCCAGGAGCAAGATGTTGGGTGCAGGAGCTGGAAGATTTTCCAGACAGTGGTCAATTTTTAACAGCTGTTCCTGGAATTGCTGGGATGTTGCATCCGGAGGCTTGTAGACTACCACAATGACTAGGTTTTGGTTCTCGACCTTTACTGCTAAAACTTCCACTAAAGTCATTTGAGGCATTAAGCAGTTTTTGTGCAAACAAGTGACTCTGCAATGTACAGGCCAACCCCATCCTTTTGCCTGTTCACTCTGTCACATCTGTATAGGTTGTAACCTGGGATCCATATTTCGTTGTCCAAGTGATCCTTTATGTGGGTCTCAGTGAAAGCCGCGAACATTGCCTTTGCCTCTGCAAGCAGTCCACGGATGAAAGGTATTTTGTTGTTTGTTGCTGGCTTTAGACCCTGTATATTTGCAAAGAAGAATGTTATCGGACTGGTGGTATTGTTGTCTAAAGTTAAAGTCCCTTACTATGACTATGTTACTGTGTCCAGAAGCCCTAACAATTTCGTCCCAAAGAAGTCTCCCTCTAACGTGATCCAAGCCTGGAGGTCGGTATATTGCACCTAGAATTAGTTTTTCTTGACCCTCCACGAACTCTACCCAGACTCTGTTACTGCTCCATCTATTTTTATACCTGTTTTTATGCAACAATTAATATTTTCTCGAACATACAATGCAACTCCTCCCCCCTTCCCATTACATCTATCCACATTGAACACTTAAATCCTGAATATTACACTCAGCAGTCATATTCCCGACTCTTTAAATCATACCTCGTTTCAGTTAATGCAATGATATGAAAAGTTCCCAGCATATGCTCCCAAACGTAGTTCATTAATTTTATTTTTTGCACTTCGACTGTTAGCATAAAATACCATCATATGTTTTTTCTTTCCTGCACATTTTTCCTATTATCGGGTTTTTTTTACACAATTTTTGAAATTCCCAATACCCAGAGTTACTCCATGACGTTACTACTAAGATTCTTAATATCAGAGCATAAGTCAATATATCCATACTCTTTTATTAATCATTTCTAAACCCATACCTCTAACTAATCCTAGTTTAAAGTCCAAACACCCCCTCAACTGAGTTAGCAAGAAAACCCACACCTGCCTGGATAAGTGAACCCCATCCCTGGCATACATGTCATTTCGGCCATAGAAGTTTGTCCAGTTGTCAATGAATGGTACTGCATTATCCTTACAGTGTTTTCCAGCCAACAATTAATACCAATTGCTCTGGACAACCCTTCATTACCAACCCTCTTCTTGGCAAAATGCCACATATAACAGGGCGCCCCCCTTCTTCCTAATCATGTCTATAGCTGTCCTGAACTTTCTATCTAAATCCTCACTTCTACGCTTGCCTACATCATTGCCTCCAGCACTGAGGCAAATAATAGGATTGATCCCATTACGTTCATGATGTTGTCAAGCGGCTAACAATGTCCTCCATCCCAGCCCCAGGAAAGCATACCCTTTGTCTCCTACTCCTGTCCTTCAAGCAGAATGCCCTATCCATGTATCTAACCTGGCTATCCCCAACAACAATATTCTTACCTTCCTTGTTGTCGTTCGTCGTGACGATCCCAGTAGTAGACTCACATTCTTCGGGTAGCACCGAGAATGCGTTGGAGGTTTCCACAGGAGTTTCCACAGCAGTCTCTTTCTTCTTCATCGTTTCTGGCTTTCCATTCATCTTCTTAATTGTCAACTTCGTCGTCCCCTGCTGTCCAGCCACTGACCACGATCCCTTCTTGACCTGAGGACTCGAAACAGGAAGACTACTACGAATCCTCTTGTTTTCCTCGGTCAATCGCAGTATCTCCATCTTCGCTGCCCTCAATTCTTCCTTAAGTTGCTGGTAAAGTTGCTCGATGGAGGGCATCTTGGTTCAGTCCACGGAAGCACACAAGACACTTCTTCACAGAGTTAAGTACAGGTCACCACTGAGTTAAGAACAGGTCACCACTGAGTTAAGAACAGGTCACCACTGAGTTAAGTACAGGTCACCACTGAGTTAAGTACAGGTCCCGTGGAGTCTCTGTGGAGGACACAGGCGTACCTTACATCGTCTCTGTTAGAGGCATTTCGATGCTCATTCAGGCGGACTGCAAGATCTCTGCCTGTCTTACCTACATATTTCTTGGGACAGAACCCACAGGGGATAGTGTAGACGCCTGCTGTAGAAGTTAGAGGTGTGGGGCTGCGTTTCGTAGTGAGGTCTTTGATAGATGATGTGTTTATGGTGGAAACGTTGATGTTACCCATAGCAAGTGCCCGGCGAGTATTCGTGGCAACATCACCACATGGGAGTACTATGAACTGCTTAGGGGGCTGTTCCATGGGCGGTTTGTTGAGAATAGCTTGTGCCTTGAGTCTGCAATCTCGGATGAAGAAAGATGGGAACTGAAGACATGTAAAGGCTTGTGTTATGTAAGTGCATTCTTCTTCTAGAAAACAAGGGCTGGAGATGCGAAGAGCTCTCAAGAAGAAGCCAATGAGGACTCCTCTCTTAGTGCGGGTGTCTTGGTGTGAATAAAAGTGTATAAGCTCGTCCTTGTTGGTAGGTTTTCTATACACTTTGAAGAGAAGTTTGTCACTGTCGGGAGATCTGCACAGTAGAACGTCGAGGAAAGGAAGTTTGCCATCATTTTCGAGTTCAAGTGAAAACTTTATTTATGGTTCAACTGCATTGATCTTGTTGAGAAGGGCCTGGATATTGAGACGTCTCAGATAGAAAACCAATACATCAACGTATCTTAGCCAGGTAACGGTGTTGGGAATGAGGGTGCTGAATTTCTCTGTCTCCAGGTTTTCCATGAAGAGGTTGGCAAGCACAGCACTGAGCGGGCTGCCCATTGCCATCCCAAAGCACTGTTTGTAACAGTCGTAGCATCTTACGAAAATCAGAACAAGGCAAAAAACTACTTAAACTTTTACCAGGTCAACCGAAACCAGCACGTCTGTATGGCCTTCCTAAGACACACAAACCTGGCATCCCACTACGGCCTATCACTTCGGGCATAGGGAGTGCACCACACAGACTAGCCAGCCACCTTGCCAAATACCTTTCAGCGCTTCTGGGCACCATCAGTCAAGCCCACCTCAAACACTCAGGTGACCTTCTCTCCCGAATTTCCAACCTGAATGTCAAAAACAAAAGCATGGCTTCCTTCGATGTCACAGCCCTCTTCACCAATGTTCCTACTGATGCTGCAATCAACATTCTGAGACAGAGGCTCACCGAAGAGCACCATAGGTGCTCTTCGCACCTACCCCTAGGTTGAGGGACTGATTACCTCATCTTCTGTATATAATCCTACTGTTTTCAAGTTATGTCCTGGAATTTGTATTGATAAAGCCACTGGATGGCGAAACGTCTACAATAAATATACCCAGATGTTGCACGTGTGTCTTAATTTCATCTTGTCGGTATTATATACCGTTTCTGCACAATAACATATGAACTTAAGAAAGTAGGAACACGGCAACACCCCTGCTGGCCCATACTAGGCAGGTCCTTCACAAATCCAACCCACTAACAGAATAAATGCTACCCAAGCAATAAGCTCAGGTGCAAGTCCGACTCAAATCCAACCCCTCTCACTCATGTACATATTTATCCAGCCATAGCTTTTAGAACATAAGAAAGGAGGCACAGTGCAACAGGCCTGTTGGCCCATACTAGGCCAGTCCTTCACAAATCCAACCCACTAACAGCATAACTGCTATACCCAAGCAATAAGCTTTGATAAACCTATTTACTCATGTGCAAGACCGATTCAAAGCCAACCCCTCTCACTAATGTATTTATCCAACCTAAATTTGAAACTACCCAATGTTTTAGCTTTGATCACCCTACTAGGCAGACCGTTCCACTCATCAACTACCCCTATTACATAAGAACATAAGAAAGGAGGAACACTGCAGCAGGCCTGTTGGCCCATACTAGGCAGGTCCTTTACAATTCATCCCACTAACAAAACATTTGACCAACCCAATTTTCAATGCATTTATCTACATTGAACTGCATCTGCCACTTTTCTAACCAAGAATATAGTTTGTTTAAATCCTCCTGAAGTTCCCTAACATCTACGTTTGAATCAATTATCCTACCTATCTTTGTGTCATCGGCGAATTTGCTCATATCACTAGTAATTCCTTCATCAAGATCATTGATATATATTATAAACAACAACGGGCCCATTTATACATTTTATTAGTGCTCTACATTTATTTGGCATTCTTTTCTGCATGTAAATCTATATTGAAGCTAGGTAAGTGGCCCCTGAAGTGACCTAGAGTCATAAGAACATAAGAAAGGAGGAACACTGCAGCAGGCCTGTTGGCCCATACTAGGCAGGTCCTTTACAATTCATCACACTAACAAAACATTTGCCCAACCCAATTTTCAATGCTACCCAAGAAATTGTTGGTATTATATACCATTCTTGCACAACCAAGAAATAAGTCCTGATATGCAAGTCCCACTCAAATCCAACCCCTCTCACTCATGCATTTATCCAACCTCTCCTCTTTATGTTAGGTAAGACACATATGCAACAGTTAGGTATCTTTATTTCTAAACGTTTCGCCTACACAGTAGGCTTCTACACAGTAGGCTTCACTAGGGTATCTTGGTACAGACCTACAGTCAACTTCGACAACCTCTACTAGTGAGAATGGCTGGATTTGAGAGGGACCTGTCCTCCCAACATCTGAGTTCTTACCTCTCCTAGTGACCTACGTCTCACCTCTTGGCGCTATATAAGGCTCCATCCTGTCGCTTCATCTCCATATTGTTTCATACCATGGAACAATGCTCTTCTCCAGACTGAGGGACTGACCACCTCAAAACTTTAAGGGTGATGGACTGATTACATCGTCTTCAAGTATCTTCTGCTTCTATCAACCTTTCCATCTCTCCTCTTTATGGAGGGGGATTTCCCTTCCTAACAATAACCTCTCTTCCCTCTCTCCTCCTCCCTGTCTTCTATTCTTCAACAACAGCCTTCAATAAAGGTAACTGCCATGTTGAATGTTTATTCTTTTGTGCATGTAAATCTATCTTTAAGGTAAAAAAAATTGTTGTTGATACTTCTGGGTGTCAGGAACGGATTAATTGTATTTACATTATTTCTTACGGGGAAAAATGATTCGAAAATCGTAGATTTTGATAATAGTAGCACCTCCAGGAATGGATTAATTACGAAAAATGAGGGACCACTGTATACGTGTGGTGCATATAGTGTACATTCCTATTACATTGTGCATTTTTATTTTTTTACTAGCTAATACCAGCTACCTCAAATACTTTTTACTTCTTTTTAATTGCTATTAATTGCTCAAATTTTGTGTTGCAAGTCAAATTTTACTCCTAAATTAATGTCATTAATCATTGCTATCTGTCCATTTAATTTTGTTTACTACTACTTATTTTAGTCCCTTTTATATTGTGTGGTGCAATTAGTGTATATTCCAATTACATTATTGTGCAATTCCCAAAACTATCATTTACTAGCTAGTACCAACTACCTCATATTTTTTTACTTTTTATAGTGCAATTAATTTCTCAACCTTATTAGATATTACAAGTCAGATCTTACTCCTAAATCATTATTACATCATAGTGACTATCTGTACATTAAACTTTGTTTACCACTACCATTTACAATTACAAAAAAGCTTCTCAAGTATTGTCACCAATTACTGCAACACTCTTTAACAAATCCACTGAATCATCTACCTTTCCAACAATCCTCAAAATAGCGAGGGTCACTCCGATCCACAAAGGAGGTGACCAAGCTGGAAATAAATGGTATAAAATACCGACACAATGGCAATATAAACACAAATGCAGTATAATGTGATCCTTTATTGACTACGTTTCGCCCACACAGTGGGCTTTTTCAAGTCACAAACAGAACTACCTGGGGTGGAAGGAACGCGAGTATTTATAGTCCGGCTGAGGTCAGGTGAAGAATGCTGCATCTGATGATGTACTGAGTTGGGTTGTAGAGTCTAAAAACTTGGGTAGCTTGGAAAGGAGACTGGACAAGTTTGTGAGCAGACCTTCTACAGTGTTCTTATGTGGGATAGCGATGAAGAAGTTTCTTGGCAAGTGGTTCAGCTATGTTATAGAAGCCACTATTCTGGTTGAAGTTGTCGGATATAGAAATAAGTGATGATTCCAGGATTCTTCGGTATTGAGTGTTGTCTTCTGTGGCGATAAGTCTTGAGTTTCTGTAGTTTATCAAGTGGTTGTGTGAATTACGGTGTTGTACGCAGGCATTCCTTGTGTCGTCAGACCTGCTTGCGTATTGGTGTTCTGAAATACGTGTTTGGAGGTCCCTTGATGTTTCGCCCACGTATAACTTGTTGCAGTCATTACAAGGGATTATGTATACCCCTGCAGAGGATGGAGGCTTGTCCTGCCTACTACTGGTGATGTCCTTGATGGTCGTGGTTGTGGAGGTAGATACTTGGAATGATGTTTTGGCAAAGATGTTGGAAACATGTTTGGCAATGGAGTTGGTGGGAAGGACTATGTATCTCTTCTCGGCAGTGTCTTCTCTGGGTGTGTTGAAGATGTTTAGTGCTCGCCGTCTGCAGTCTCTGATGAAGTGACGAGGATAGTGGAGTTTGGAAAATACCTGTTCAATTATAGTGCATTCTTCCTCAAGGAACTCGTTGCTGCAGATTCTGAGTGCACGCAGGAAGAAGCCTATAATTACACCACGTTTGGTTTTGGTGTCGTGGTGAGAGTAGAAGTGGAGAAGATCGTTTTGGTTGGTGGGTTTTCGATAGACTTTAAAACGAAGTTCGTGGTCAGCTTTGCAGAGTAGAACATCAAGGAAAGGAAGAGTGTTGTCGACCTCTTCTTCAAGTGTGGCTTCTATAACATAGCTGAACCACTTGCCAAGAAACTTCTTCATCGCTATCCCACATAAGAACACTGTAGAAGGTCTGCTCACAAACTTGTCCAGTCTCCTTTCCAAGCTACCCAAGTTTTTAGACTCTACAACCCAACTCGGTACATCATCAGATGCAGCATTCTTCACCTGACCTCAGCCGGACTATAAATACTCGCGTTCCTTCCACCCCAGGTAGTTCTGTTTGTGACTTGAAAAAGCCCACTGTGTGGGCGAAACGTAGTCAATAAAGGATCACATTATACTGCATTTGTGTTTATATTGCCAGGTGACCAAGCTAACTTGAATAACTATAGACCAATATCTAACTTACCACTGCTCTCTAAAATCTTTGAAAAAATAATTCATAGACGGATCTATTCCTACCTCGTCTCACACAACATATTAAACCCTTGTCAGTTTGGATTCAGGAATAATAAAAGCACAAATGATGCTATCGTGCACATGCTAGAACTAATATATACCGCACTCGAAAAGAAAGAAGTCCCGCTGGGCATTTTCATTGATTTACGTAAAGCTTTCAATACAGTCGACCATGAACTGCTGTACTGTAAACTTATGCACTATGGTATCAGAGGCCACTCCCTCAATTACCTAAAATCATACCTTAGTAACAGAACTCAATATGTGTATGCAAATGGTGCAAATTCTTCCACCCAACCAATCACAGTAGGAGTCCCACAAGGAAGTGTCCTTGGACAACTCCTCTTCCTCATCTACATGAATGATCTACCGAATGCATCACAGCTACTCAAACCCATATTATTTGCAGATGACACTACATATGTCTTTTCCCACCCAAACAGTCATACTAGCAAACAGTCAATACCGAATTGCAGAAAATATCAGCCTGGATGATAACTAATAAACTTACCCTGAACACTGATAAAACCCATTTCATTCACTTTAGAAACAAAGCTGCAAATGATCCAATTAACATAACGTTAAATGGATCATCAGTCACAAGACTTACAGAGGGAAAATTCCTAGGTATCCACCTTGACAGTAGCCTTAAGTTCCAGACACATATACAACAAATCACCAAGAAAATCTCCAGGACTGTAGGCATACTATCAAAGATAAAGTACTATGTTCCACAATCAGCTCTCCTGGCACCGTACCACTCACTCATAGACCCTTATCTTACATATGGAATTTGTGCATGGGGATCAACAAGATCCAATCACCTAAGACCTCTAATAACCTAGCAAAAGGCAGCAGTAAGAATGATAACAAATTCCCACTCCCGCCAGCATACTCCACCAATTTTTAAAAGTCTGAATCTGCTCACCATTAAGAACATCCATACTTATTTATGTGCCTACTACATACACAGAACAATACACGCAAATATAAACCCTCCACTTAAACTTCTCCTCACCAACCTTAACAGGACACATTACCATAACACAAGACACAGATCTCTTTTTGTCCATATCACACTGTGTAAAAACTGTGCATATACAGGGCCCCATAATATGAAATTCATTACCAGAAGATATTAAAGTAGCCCTGTCTGAAAATCAATTTAAGACTCTTCTCAAAAACCACTTAATCTCCATAGACTAAATGCTAAATACTCAGTACACATATACTCACCTGTGTACTCCCACATCATAATTTCAACAATTACCTTGAACCTTTTATCCATTGTTGACAGGAATATAATTGAATCATTGTTTTCACAAAAAGCATTTTTTGAAGTTAGATTCACTTATAATTAATAATCTACTGTACACCTATGAAATAATTACTATCCTACTGTGCAACTATGATACAATCCTTAGTGTTAATTAGTCTGTAAGCCAATAATGTTAAAAGTCAGCCCATAATGCCTAGGCATAATAGAGGCTCTCTTTGCATTGCAACCCACTATTGTAAATGCAAAATCTCAATGTATAATTTGCAAAGACATTAAATAAATAAATAAATTAGTTTAGTCCCTTATATATTTTCTCCTTTATTTTAGGTTTAAATAACTACCTTAGTTCATATATTCACAATTGTTAAAATAATCAAGGTGCTATTTTCAGGTGCTAAAGTGTAATATGTTCACTATTTTACTATTATATTCCCAAGCTCCTTTATTTGATCACCACTTTATTTGTTCACCACAACTTATTTTAGTCCCTTTTATATTGTCTCTTTTATTTTAGCTTTAAAGAACTACCTTATTTCATATATTTACATTTGATAAAATAATTCAGATGCTATTTTTTAGCTTTAGAATATTTACTTTGTCTTATACTTAAGTCTAATTACAGATTCACTATAAATCTTATGATTACAAGCATTGATCCTGATACCAACCTTTTATTGAATGACTTAAATGAATCAAACAGCATCTGTAATTACTACACAGCAGAACAATCAAAGGCACTTCTCAGAGCCAACAACAACATAACTGTCTTTAACTACAATGTCAGATCTTTAAGCAAACATTACGATGACCTCACAGCATTACTAAATTCCCTGCATGCCAGTATGCCCATCATTACTCTCACAGGAACCTGACTAAAGCCTGATACTACAGATGTCTATACCATTCCTGGTTACACAGCCATTCACAACTGTAGGCCAGACCAACAAGGGGGTGGCTCAGCTATATACTACTCAGACCAACTAGAATGTATCAATAATACATGCACAAGGGATGAACATGGGGAATATATAATAGCTAAATTTAAATCCAAATACAGTGGACCCCCGGTTCACATTATTAATCCGTTCCCGAGAGCTCATCGTAAAGCAAAATTATCGGAAGGCGAATCAATTTTCCCCATAAGAAATAATGGAAATCAAATTAATCCGTGCAAGACACCCAAAAGTATGAAAAAAAAACTTTTACCACATGAAATATTAAGTTTAATGCAACAGAATAATTACAATAACAATAATACCAATAGAATAATCACAATAGAATAATTGACACTTACCTTTAATAAAGATGAGAGGAGGGGAGAGTGCCTAGTCTTTTCAAAAATGATCGCTTGAGAGATGCTATCTCCTGCTATCTGTTTTTCATTTATCCACACCAGTAACAGTCTCTCAATATTTTCTAACACTTGCGATTGCTGTTTTGTAATCACAGTTGCACCTTTTGCAAGAACAGCTTCCTTGATTGCCATTTTCCTTCTCACTATAGTAGAGATGGTTGATTGGGATTTACTATACAACTTGGCCAGGTCCGACACACCCACTCCACTTTCATACTTTGCAATTATCTCTTTCTTCATTTCAATAGTCATTAGCACCCTTGGTCTCAATGGGTTGGCACTAGAAGCTTTCTTGGGGTGCATGGTGACTTATTTTGCAGAAAGAAGTACCAAAAGCAGTGATAATATGGATAATATGGAATGTACCGAATGTATCCTTAGATGCGCGCACACTGGCTGGCTTGTGAACACTGGCACACACGGGGCAGTTCAGGACACACGTGGACACGTCTCGTACGAATCGTATTGCATACCAGGTTTTGTAACGGGAACCGAGGCAAATTTTTTGCGATATAATGCTTCGGATACCGGATTTATTGGATACTGATGACTTCGCGAACCAGGGGTCCACTGTACCTACAAAAACCTCTCACAGTGATAAACATCTACAGAGTACTACAGTCAAACATTAGCCGTTTTAGTGAAAACCAAGGAAGTATGATAACTGATGCACACATGAATAAAGATCACTTACTACTCTCAGGTGACTTCAATATAAATCTCCTGCAGGACCAGGACCCTCAAGTTACTGAATTCACAAACACTATGAGTAACTGCGTGTTGCTACCAACAGTAAAAAACCTACATGAATTACAGAGACTAGTGTTTCCCTACTAGACCACATCTGAACCAACACCATATCCCCTTTAAAATCAGGCATAATCACTGATAATACCACAGACCACTACCCTACCTTTCTCATAACCAATCTAGGTAAATTACCCCAAGACACTACTAAAGTCACTTTCAGACTTCATAATGAGGCAGACATTAACCCTTTCAGGGTTCATGCCGTAGATCTACGGCTTTACGTTCAGGGTCCAAGCCGTAGATCTATGCCAAAATACTAGTGGTGTCAAATGTAGTGCAAAAAGACTGGTAGGCCTACATGTGAGAGAACGGGTCTGCATGGTGTGTGTGTGCTGTAAACAAAAATTCTAGGCACCTGCATAGCACTGTGGGAACGCCAGCTCAGTAACCTTTGTTCACCATGCCTCGTTGCAAGGCAGCTCTCACTCCAAGGAAAATTGGGACTCTCCTCTTCCTATCTGATAGTTCTGACTCTGATGGAAGTGGAAATGAAGATGAATTCTATTTCTTTGATCAGTTAGTGACCGAAAGGAATGACCAGGAAATCGATAATAGTGCAGAAAACCCTGACGATACTCAACCTTCTACCTCTGGTGTGAGCACACCTCAGTCACATTCAGTTGTGCCTCATTCGCATGGCCAGGCCTCTGACTTCAGTAATGATGATAGTGACGTAGATTGTGATTTTATTGCTCTTGACGATCATTCGAGTAGTGATAGTGAGGAAACATATTCACCAGTGAAGCGTCGCTTCACTGGTGAATATGTTTCACACTACCACCGCATGCGCTTGGGTAGTGTTCCCTATGCAGTGCCCAGGGAACAGAGTACATCCCAGAGTACATCCCGTGGCCCTACACCAGGAATAGACAGTGAAAATGAGGATGATGTGGCTACACTTGGGATGGATAGACTACAGGCATCAGTAGGTGGTGGTAGTGGTGATGGTAGTGCCACGGCCATGCATGACTCACCAGCCCAGGCTGGGACCCACGCTGCTGACTCCTCAGTTCAAGGACGAAGTGGAGAGTCAGCCACCAGCCCACCACAACCACAACTACCAGCACAACCAGCTTATGATGTCCAGTATACACCAGCAAACCGTATGTGGGATTGGCAGCAAAACCCCAATTTTGTTCCCAAGCCCCACCAGTTTGATGACTCTCAAAGTGGAATTCTACCTACTTGTTCCCTTGGAAACACTGCAAATGAACTGGAATTATTTGAACTATTCTTTGACCAGCCCTTGATGGAAACTATTTTCAGGGAAACTAACAGGTATTTTGAGCACACCATGGCAAATATGATATCACCACAGTCAAGACTACACAGGTGGAAAGAGACAACTGTTGCAGAAATGAATTTGCTTTTTGCAACAATAATGCTTATGCCTCATGTCTATAAGCATAATATAAAATCATACTGATCCACAGATCGGCTAATTTGTACCCTGGCCTTCAGTGAAATCATCCCAGGGAACAGGTTTATCTTACTGTTACATATGTTGCACTTCTCTGACAAAACCAGGCCTGACAGAAGTGACAGGTTATACAAGATTAGAAATGTTTTCATGTATCTCAAACAAAAGTTCAACATGTACTTTTATCCATTCAAGAATCTTGTACTTGACGAGTCTGTGATTTTGTTCAAAGGTAGACTGTCGTTCAGTATATACCAAGCAAGAGGAAACGCTTTGGTATAAAACTGTTTGTACTCTGTGACTGTGACAGTGGCCTGGTATTGGATATTACTGTGTACACGGGAAGTAAAACATTGAAAGATACGAGGATGTTATTGGGTATCTCAGGTGACAGTGAGAAGCATGATGGCACCTTATCTTGGTAAGGGGCATACATTATATACTGATAACTGGTACACAGTGATTTCTTGCGAGTGAATATGACAGATGTGTATGACACAGTGCATTCTAATCGTTAACATATGCCCACGTTCAACGCATGCACTCGTGGTGAAGAGGTGCAGGTGTTTACTGCCAATGACATCATGGCATTACAGTGGCATGACAAACGAGATGTCACATTGTTGAAAACCATTCACCCTAACGAAATGCAAGACAGTGGCAAAGTTGATAGAGTGACTAATGAATGTATTCGAAACCATTGACAGTGATTGATTATACACAAAACATGCACTTGGTTGACAAATGTGACATGCAGATTGGCTTTGTTGATTGTGTTCGTAAGAGTTACAAGTAGTACATGAAACTTTTCTTCCATCTCATGGACATTTTAATGTTCAATGCATATAATATGTACCAAGTGAAGACTGGCAACAAATCACCGTATGGTGAATTTTGTTTGTCTATTGTCAGACAACTCATAATGAAGTACCAAGTAACAACACCTGCTATACAAAACCGTCCTCGAACTCCTCAGGATATACCCAAGCGTTTGAGGAGGGAAGGTGATCACTTCATAATACAGCTTCCTGCAACTAAGAAGAAATTTGCTTAGAAGAGATGTGTTGATTGTGCACAAACAAAACGACGGCAACAAAGACACAAAGATACTAGGCTTATGTGCGAGGAATGTAAGGTACCTCTGTGCATGATGCCTTGTTTCAAGGAGTTCCACAAGCTGCAGCAGTTCTAAAAACATGTCCAGTGATTGTACACATGTAAATATATGATAGAACATTAGTATTATACAAGATTTCTGCATGTTTATTGTAATAAACAAAAGTGGTAAACAATATAATAATAACTTTAGTGTGGTTATTGTGTTCAATACAGTGAGTGTATATATGCATACATTATTGGTCTCACAGGCCACAAATGTTACTAGGGAAAGAAAAAAATAGAAAAAAGAAAAAAAGTATAAAAAACATAAAATAAAGAAATGCAAGTTTGTGGAAATCATTGATGTTGTCACCACCCGGTCATTTTGGTTCAACTTCTCGCCTCTGTATCTCGGTAAGTAGATCAAAAATTTTTTTTTTTTTTTTTCCTTCTGGGGGCATCAAAGAGACATAACCTTTATTCAATGCATGTACACACCCTCATTAAAGGCTATCTCCCCAACCAGGGGATGAGGGTTGAAGGGGGCCCCGTCGTCAAACCTTTCCCAGTTTCCCACCAATGAGAAGTTTTTTTTGGCAACATAGAGGTAGGGGTCCCACCCCCTGTCCCCCTTTGTTTTTTAAATTCAGAGGGGTTGAAGCACGGTCTGCTCTCTAGGGTTTACCCCTTGTTTTACCGTGGAGTGCCTAATACCTATTGTTAAAAGTGTATAAGTGTCATACTCTTGTTCAAATTTGGTAAAGGGATAATATAAGTCAAATTTTCTCGTGTTTTTTTTTGCCCCCTTTACACCCAGAACAGGCCTTTTGACTTCGGGGTTGTAATAGGGGTAGCCTGCTGAAGCTGGAGCTGGATTTAGAGAAAGAGTTGAGCCTGGGGTGAAGCGGAAGCAGGAACATTGTGTAGCTTGCGTCTGGCATTGCTTTACTTCCCAAACCCTTTCAAACTTTGCGGTCAATTGATTTGCTATGGTCAGCCTTGTTATTGTAGTTCATTCAACTGTCTAGCTGTTCGGGTGGCTCGCTTTGCTATGGTCAATCTTGGGGAACAGTGGTAGTTTGTGTCCAGCTTGCATTAGCTTTGCAACGTTTTCCAATTTGCGTGTCAATTGATTTGCTATGGTAGCCTTGTTTTTGTATGATCTTCAACGCTCCTACACTTGTTTGGGGGAAAGTTTTTGCAGTCACTTTGTACTGCATATCCCCCCTTGTAAGCGTTGCGTTTTCTCAATTGTCTTGCATAGCTAAGCGTTTTGCAAATGACGTGTTTTTGGGGGTATTCTGCAATCGTACTGTGCATACTAAGGTGTTCTGCAAATAAGTGTTACTTTGGGTATTCTGCAATCGTACTGTCAAGCTAAGCTGTTCTGCAATAACATTTTTACGTTGGGGTATTCGGCAATCGACTGTATAGCAAACATGTTCTGCAAAAACATGTTACGTGGGGTTTTCTGCAATCAACTGTGCTTTTTACTAGCATGTCTGAAAATAACGGTTCTTGGGTATTCAAAAATGTACTGTGCATAGAAAATAACTATACGGGGGTATGCCACCTAGACAAGTCAGACGTCGGGTGTCGGCATATACAGGGGAAACCCCCCCTACCTTTGGGCATCCATAATGTTAAATCACATAGCGATACATTTTATCACAAAATTTCCTCGCATACGCAAAAAAAAACTCGTCAAGCATTCCCCCTGAGACGCGTCTATGTGGGGCCCTGAGCCAGCCTCACATGTTCCGCCAGGGCTTGTTTAAAACCCACCTCCGCAGTAAATCCAAGCATACAATCGGAACATTTGTTTTTTTAAGCTTTTTTTGGTGATTTTATCTGCAAAATAAGGCCCAGGGCCCCCAAAAAGTTTTCTAGTGCCAACCCTGTGGTAAAAATGGTGAAAAATTATGAAATACTGTGGTACCATGGTCAACTGTGATGCGCTGCTGTTGTGCACTTTTCACTGTGCTGTGCTGTAGCCCCCTTCACGTGCTGCTGTCTGTACCCCGTCAGCTGCTGCTTCTGTAGTACTGTCGCTGCCTGTAGCACTGTTGCTGGCTGTAGCACGTCAGCTGCTGCTGTAGCACTGTCAGCTGCTGTTGGCTGCTGTAGCACTGTAGTGCTGCTGGCTGCGTAGACGTCAGCTGTGCTGCTGCACGTCAGTGGCTCTGACGTCAGTGGCTGCACGTCAGCGCTGCTGTGCGCGAAACCTGTCAGCTCCCTGCTGCTGTAGCCCATCAGTTTCTGCTGCTGTTTTGCTGTATACCGTCTGCTGCGCTGTACCCCCATCTGCGCTGCTGTAGCACTGTCAGCTGGCTGCTGTAGCACTGTCAGTGCGCTGGCTGTAGCACCGTCAGCTGCTGTGCTGCTGTACCCCCATAAAACGCGCTGCTGCTTCCACCGTCACTGCTGTGCTGTAGCACCGTCTGCTGGTGTAGCCCTGCGCGCTGCTGTAGCACGTCGTGCTGCTGCGCTGCTGTAGCACCGTTGTTGTGGCGCTTATTGAGAATCCCAAGAAACAACCCCAGGGGGTTAGCCACCCAGGATCCCCCAAAAAAAAATCATGTCATCGAAGACTCCAAACTTTTTTTCCACTGGGTCCTTTAATCTTGCCCCCCCAGGATGAAACCCACACCGTCGACTAACCCCCAGGTAAACGGGGAAAATCCCGGGGAACTAGTGTCATATTGATGAATTAAAGCCAGCAAAGGGTTTGGGTTTTTGAGAGATTTAAGAATCGCGTGGCATACCAGTGTGATAACCTTTCTGGAAGAAAAGCCCAAACAGACCTACAGTCTCAGGAGGAAAGGGCACTCCCAGGACACAGTCTCTAGTCATTGCGCATCTTCAATAAAGGTGTCAATTTTTTCTTCATTTTGTGAGTAATACGGGACAAAATACATTGGCATGTACTACTCTACTATTGTCATGTATCCTTCTCTTTTTGTGTAGGATTTTTTTATTATTTAATCAAAAAGAAGGCTAAGCCACAAGGGCATACAGCGCTGCAGGGTTGGAAGGAAGCAAAGGGGAAATTTGGGTGGGAGAAAGGGGGGGGGGAGATCAGCAGGTTCAGAAAACAACGGGGCAGGGGGGTAGTACGGGGTAGAGGGGGGCAAGAGATTGGAGAAAGGGTGAAGGGATAGAATTTTTGAAGTAAGTCGCTTTTTCAAAAAGTAATGAGAAGTTGGTGAAAAGGGGGTCCCTCAGCGGAAGGGAAGGTAAGAGAGAGCCAAGCGGACGATGCGAGGTAAATTCTGCGTGTCGTTGATAAAATGGCAGTCCAAAAGAAAAGTGGCTGATGATAAAGGAGCTTGGAATTCTCACAGGAGGAGCAAAGGCCCCTCCATGAGTATCCACGAGTAAGCGAGTATGGCCAATGCGAAGACGGAAGAGAGTCTCCCCAATTTGACACGGTGATAAAAGACGGCCGTAACCTTTTTAAATCGGTTTAAAGATTTTAAGTTTGTTGCCGAGCTAGTGACCAAAGTTGTTTGCCAAAAGGGTTGAAGGTGGGGAAAATATTTCGCAAATAGCCGTAAAAGGAAAACCTCATAAGAAACCCGGTAGGTAGTACGCTGACCCCGGGCCCCGTGCTGCTTGTTCATTTCCCTGTACCAACATGACCCGGGGCCCAACAAAAAAAAAAACTTTATGTTGGTAAAGATGGGCTAGCCAAAGTTGGGTACGGAGGGGCTAAAAGGGGGAGGTGTAAAATTTTTGTAAGCCTGAAAGCATTAAGGGGGTCTGAACAAAACAAAGATGACACAGGAAAGTCAAAACGATAAGTGCTGTAAATGGCATAAATTCAGCATAAAAAAACAGCCGAAAAGAAATGCCCTTGTACGACGTTCCGGGGAAAAACGCTGCCAATCCTATGCTGTCAAAGATTAGAGCCATCTTGTCCAGAATGGCTGGGAGGGGGGGGGGGGGGGGGGAAGGAGTAGAAGGGGGGGGGGTTTTGGGAAGGGGGGGGGAAAAGGGGAAAAGGGGAAAAGGGGGGGGGGGGAGAAAAACTGGGGGGGGGGGGGGGGGGGCGGGGGGGGGGGGGGGGGTAAACATGGCCGAAACAAAAAAAAGGGCTATAATATAGTGGGCCCTTTTTAAAAAAGGATTGGGGAGACAAGAGCGTACAAGAGGAAGGGCATCACGGCGATCCATAAGGAAAAACGGTTTCGCTCTCAATAGAGGCCCCCGACAGGGGAAGGCGAAAAGCCCAAGGCAAAACGTAATCCTGGTGATGAAAGGGTTAAGGGTAGAGAGAGTGCAGGAATTTCCGCTGAAAAGATTGGGCACCATAATCAAATTTTTTGAAAAAAAGGGTGGAATGTAGGCGAAGGGGGGTTCGCGATCGCCCCCACGAAAGATGGCAAAGGGGGTTTTAAAAAGGTTCAGCCGGCGTGACAAGTTGCCCTTCAGAAGGTAATGTAGGTTTCCAGGGAAAAACCTACGATCAAAGAGGAGGCCCAGAAACTTGACTGATCATTTCAGGGTAGGGGAGCCTAGAGGTACAAAGGATGTTTCCAGAGGACAGGCGAAGGAAAGTGATTTGGTGGTTTTTATGCGGGAAAAATTTTAAACCCACGGTGGGGGCCCAAATTTGGGAAACAGGTCGACTCAGTTGGAGAAAAAACTGTAAGGAGGTGACTCAGCGCCTGCACAGGCAACAGCGAAGTCATCAACATAGATGAGACCAAATATTTGGGGAAACTAGGGGCCAAATCATTAAAGAAAGGGGAAAAAAATTTGTGCTCAGAACACTCCCGGGGGGGAAAAACCTTCAGCTTGGATAAAAGCCGGGGGAGGCAATTTTTAAACCCCAAACGGAAACCCTGTCAGTTAAAAAGTTTTAAAGGAAAGGATGGTAGATTGCCTCGAAGGCCAAAGGAGGGGGCTTGGGCTAAAATATTATACCTCCAAGTTGTGTATAGCCTTCTAAAGGGTCAAAAAATAGGGCAATAACTAGTGTTATTCTAAAGGCATTACAAAACATACGTATCCAAGCGTAGAAAGGGTCTAGTAGAATGCCTTTTTCAAAAGCCTTTTGACGAGGGGAGGACTGTTGTGTGTCTCTAATACCACACTAAAAGTTATTACTGGGCTTCCATTACTTTGAAAACTGCACGGGTAAGAGAAAGGGGACGATAGGGGGGTTTCATGCCCGTAGTCCGGGTTTCGGAAAGGGAAACAATGGCAGATTTCCACAGCTGGGGGAAAAATCCTTGTGACCAAAAAGTTTGTAAAGGGTATGGACTGCAAGGGCGACTGTGTAAAGTTGCGCATACAATAGAAGTCGTCGGCCGCTCCCGTGATCGACAAGTGAGAGTTTTGCCTCCAGTTCTTTAAGGTAAAGGGACATTATACGTTCTTCTTGAGAGAAAAAAAGTCCAAGGGGGCCCCAAATCCGGGAGACTTTGAGGAAAGAAAAGAGGGGCAAGAAGGGTCCCGGAAATACGGACCAATGTTGCCAATTTCATTGGTAACATCTAGTGGGGTTTTCTATCAACACCGGCAACCTGCAGAACAGGGGCCGGGTCGGGGAATATTTACCACTCGTTTTCGTACTTTTTTCCCGACTGCACTCATAGAGGAAGCAGAGGTGATGGTGGAGAATAATTCGCCAGCAAGTCGTTTGCGTCACGGTGACACGGGGAGCAATCGCACCTTCTGTTTAAAATCAAGCCGTCTCTCTGTGGGTTTTTGTACCGGTACCTCCCCTGCAGCGCGTTTCAAACGTACTGATGGCCAACAGGAGACCACCCAAGGGACGCATTTCTGAGAATGCCCGCCCGAAATTTGGGGTATAGAAAAGAGAAACTGGGTGAAAAGGAGGACGAGAAGGGGCAAAAGTCATCGATGGAGGAGAGAAAGGGAAATCTTTAAAAGCGTTAGGGGTGAGTAAAGGTTCCAAATTTTTCCCCCTTTAAAAGCCGCGGGGGTGCGAAGGGTGGCGAAAGAAGGGGGGGTAAGAATGATTTGGGGAAAAAATCATGTCATGTAAGTCCCGGGGGAACAACCAAGTGAATCTAAAGCGGGGAGGAAGAGCAGCAGAGACGATGCAAGAGGAGTATGAGTCCCAGGATCAAAAAGGGTGTGAGACCCTTTTTTTTAAAACATGGAGGGGGGGGTGGAAAAAGCCTCAACGAATTCCACAGGAATCACAGTGAGACCCCCCCCAAGGAAAAGGGGGGCATTAAAATCACCAAATAAAAGAATTTTGGGGGCGGTAATGACGAAAAAAAGGAAACAAAACCGGGAAAAATAATCCCCAGAAGGAGAGAATTAAAAAAAGAGGTAAACCACCATTAAGTGGATAGGGCGCTGTGTAATGCAGCGAAATAAACAAAAACTGATGGGCGGAATTCAGTGCGGGAAAGGGGGACTTTCATTAAAAGGGCCCATCAGAAAGGATCGAAAATACAATAAATTAACCTGGGAATGTGAGAAATAACGCAGAGTGTAAATTTTTGGTTCCTGTAAACAAAAACCAACAGGGGGAAACTGGGGGAGTAAATCTAAGCTCACCCGATTTCCCCTGAGGGGCCGCGTAATTCCACTGTAAAAAGGGAGATTGGCAATGATAAAGTACTTGAAAACCCCGGTAGGGTTCCACGGACTAGAAGGGGAGAAAAAACCAATGCGGAGGCAGTGGAAAACGTTCAAGCAGCGAAAGGGCGGTGCGCTGGAAGAAAGGAGTTGCGCAGATGGAGCAAAAAGGAGAGAGAAAAGCGGAAAGGTGGTCAGTTCCATTTAGGTTTGGTCTCTGCAATTATTCAAGATTCTTTAAGTTTTGGGAAATTTAGAAGTCTATGGGAGACAATATGGGAAGGAGGGGGGGGATGATAAAGATTGGAACTTTTGGCTGTACCAAGGGAGGGGGGGGCGAAAGGGGGGAGGGAACTGGGGAACGTGGGGGGGACAAAAGAGGAGGAACCTGGGAGGGGCAGAAGGAAGAAAATTGGGGGGAAAACGGGGGAGGAAGGACTTAGAGGGGGAGGGTGAACCTTGCACTTGAAATGACCCAGTGAGGGGAAGAACCAGGGACAGGGGAAACTTTAAATGGTATAAAATACGACGGGTTTTAGGTAAACACATATGCAACAGTTGGGTATCTTTATTATGAAATTTCGCCTACACAGTAGGCTTCTTCAGTAAAGTACAGAAAAGTTATAAAAAAGGAAATTTTGAAGACGATGTAATCGTCCACCCCCTTAAAGTTTGGGGTGGTCAGTCCCCCAGTCTGGAGAAGAGGCATTGTTCCATATATGAAAAATATGGAATGAAGTGACGGTGGAGCTTTTTTTATAGCGCCAAGAGGGGGACGTAGGCCACTAGGAGAGGGAAGAACCAGATCGAGAGGTCAGGGCCCCCCAAATCCCGCCGCTCTCACAGTGGGAATTGTCGAAGTTTTATTGCAGGCTGTACCAAGAACCCTTTTTGTTGCAGGTCTGACAGTTGAACATTAAAAAGGTATAAAAAATCAAGGTTGTTGGTAAGACACATATGCAACAGTTAGGTATCTTTTATTGAAACGTTTTGCCTACACGTAGGCTTTTCAGTGTTTACCCAACAACCGGGACAGACAGGGAGGGTAAAAAAAAAGGGGGTGAAGAGGGTAGGGGTGTTTTAAAGGACCTTTTTTTTACTTTTTAGAAGTAAAGGGACGTTTTTGGGGGAGGTGTCGTCGAGGTCTCGTCGATACTGAGGGTTGTGAGAGAGAACTCGAAGAAGCGAGTTGCTGAGGGGTTGAAGTGGGGCGTCTGACCGAGGGCGAAAAGTTAGATACAGGAGTGATTATGGGAAGGTAACCACAAGGGGGGTGTAGAAGAGGGACACCCCGAAGTGGGGGGGGCGTTTGAAAAAAGGGAATAAAAAACACGTGGGAGTCTCCCCTTTGGGGCGGGGTTAGAAACTGCCCTGGATAAGGGGGACCCCCTGCCCTTTTAGGAACGGGTTTCCCGCTCGTTTTAAAAAGACCCACAACGGCGAGATACAAGGTAGCCTCATGACAGGTTTAAGGCAAGAGGGGGATCGTTGCAAAAGTATTAGAATGGTCTTTGGGACCCCCAGATGGGCATTTCCCGGGGTTTACTGGAGAGAGCCCGGGGGCAACGCCCCCGCGGCCCGGGCTGGACCAGGCCTCCTGGTGGATAGAGCCCATCAAACCGGCTGTTTTGGGGGCTGCATGCAAACCAACGACGAGCCACAGCCCCGGTGATCCGGAAAATGACTTTTGGTGCTTGTCCCCTGCCACTTTAAGACTGCCAGGGGGCTGTTGGGAAACCCCCATAGTGTGCTGGGAGGCAGTTGAACAGTCTCGGGGCCCCCCACACTTTTTTATGGTCCCCCTTAACGTGTAGTGACACCCCGTTTTATTGGGGGGGGTATCGTCTGCCCAAATCTTTTTTCTTTGTAGTGAGTGATTTTCGTGTGCAGTTCGGTACTATCCCTCTAGGGTTTTTCCCGGTGTTTAAACATGTATCCTCCCTCCTGCGTTCCAGGAAACGGTTAGGAACCTCAAGCGCTCCCAAAATTGAGGGGGGGTTTTTTTCTCCCCTTAGCGCGCCTGAAAGTTCTCTGTCATTTTCTAGGTCGGCAATTTCACCTGCCTTGAAAGGTGCTGTTAGTGTGCAGCAATATTCCAGCCTAGATAGAACAAGTGACCTGAAGAGTGTCATCATGGGTTTGGGCCCTCCCTAGTTCTGAAGGTTCTCATTATCCATCCTGTCATTTTTCTAGCAGATGCGATTGATACAATGTTATGGTCCTTGAAGGTGAGATCCTCCGACATGATCACTCCCAGGTCTTTGACGTTGGTGTTTCGCTCTATTTTGTGGCCAGAATTTGTTTTGTACTCTGATGAAGATTTAATTTCCTCATGTTTACCATATCTGAGTAATTGAAATTTCTCATCGTTGAACTTCATATTGTTTTCTGCAGCCCACTGAAAGATTTGGTTGATGTCTGCCTGGAGCTTTGCAGTGTCTGCAATGGAAGACACTGTCATGCAGATTCGGGTGTCATCTGCAAAGGAAGACACGGTGCTGTGGCTGACATCCTTGTCTATGTCGGATATAATGATGAGGAACAAGATGGGAGCGAGTACTGTGCCTTGTGGAACAGAGCTTTTCACCGTAGCTGCCTCGGACTTTACTCTGTTGACGACTACTCTCTGTGTTCTGTTAGTGAGGAAATTATAGATCCATCGACCAACTTTTCCTGTTATTCGGCGATAGATCTGCAATATTTCGCTGGATGGCCAAATCGCCAGCAATTTCTACACTGTTGTGGTGTAGGGATCACCTTTCGAACTTGTAACCGATGTCCTGCTATATAAACTGAGGATGGGAGTTCTCGGCTGTCAAAAGTTAAACGAGCCACATTGCTAGGGTATCGTCTCCGCCCACGGGCAGGAAGAATGTAAGTGTCTACCTTGAGGATTGGGAGATCTTGGAGTTCCAGCTGTTCTAGAATGTCAGTGCCACATGTCTGGAAATTTTGTTGAACTATGGTATGGGGCAGAATGACGGTACCACTACAAGAATTGAGGGAATGATGTTTTTCAAGAGTGACAGGAACAGTATTGATATGGGAAAGACGAGAGAGCTCATGAGCCTGGGTAGCATTCTGTACGGTAATGATGCGCGTACCGCTCTTAAGAGCATGAAAAGAAATATCTTTACCAACATGGCGTAGGAGTGCCTTGCCAATACTATGGTCAGGAAGATAGGCAGTAGAGGAAGTTGGTCGTAAAGTGAAGAATTTAGTCCACTGTTCAGTCTGAAACTGAGCGTGGAAAGGTAGTGAAGGACGTGTCGATCGTTTCTGAAAAGAACGAGAAGGTGGAGAAGTATCATCAGCAGGTAATTGTCGTTGGCGTTTAGGCGTGGGACCAGAGTTGGTCCGACGTGGAACTGGTCGGCGATTTGAAAATTGCCGCACCATAGAGGGAGAGGCCGGAAGCATAGTCAGAGGAGAGCAAAGGTCCGATAAATCGAAGGAGTCAGTCGAGGCCTCAGTACCTGAAGCGGGTGAGGAAACAGCACCGGCAATAGGTACAGAGGCATGAGGAATGTCTGAAGAGTGGTCCAAAGACGAGGCAGGGTCAGAATGGGGTGCGGTATCAAGAAGGGGCCCGGGGGTACCAGGTTCATGGACTAGGGCTGCCATGGTTAGGTTACTTCTTTCTTTTTGTTTTTAAGAAAAAAAAGAAAGAAGAAAATAAAATAAAAATAAAAAAAAGAAAAAAAAAGGGGGACCGGGGAGGGATAGGTCCTAGGAGGAATGAAAGGGCCAGAAATCTCCCTCCGCGCCCAAGAGGACCTCAGCACCGCAAGTAGCGCAGATGCAGCATGGAACCCGTGCCATACCCTACCCATCATGCTAGTAAACTAACAATCCGGGATAGCAACCTCACATCTGCCGAGCTACCTCGGTGGACAAAAGAGAGGGCGGCCGGATATCCGTCACAAAGCATACCTCCTTTGGCCACCACCCCCGGAATCCGAAAGGTGGCTTCCAGAGATACACTCGTCGCCCGAAAGACACCCAAAGCTACTCCGGGATACCGGAGAGGGATCGGGACATCCCCAGGCGATCCAGATTCCACGGCAAACTACGCCACTGCTAAGAACCTCAACGGAGTGGGATGGACCCCGGTATCCTTTCCCCTACCTAGGAACTAGCGCGCCTGTGGGAGAAATCCCAAAGGACAAAAAGAGGAAGGGCAAAAGGGAGGGGTGGGGAGGAGGAGGAGGAAAGGAAAAAGGGGAGGATGGGGAGGATGGGATAGGGGAGGGGAGATTGGGGGGTAATTAGGTTCGGTCTGAGGAAGAAGACCGATAGGTCTAATTCCTCAGACCAAGAGCCTCTTCACCACGCCAAGGAGCCCCCCTTGAAGAGGTTGTGTGTAGGAAAATGTATATTTCATGTGGTAAAATTTTTTTTTTTTTTTCATACTTTTGGGTGTCTTGCAAGGATTAATTTGATTTCCATTATTTCTTATGGGGAAAATTCATTCGCATAACGATAATTTCACATAACAATGAGCTCTCAGGAATGGATTAATATCGTTATGCGGGGGTCCACTGAATCTTGTTTAACCTATCTATATTGTCCCTACAGCGTTGTTGGTAAATTGCTCATTCCACTGGCATTGATTATGAACGCACTCTCACAGCTGCGCAACTGCATTCACTGACCACTGACAAACTTCGAGAAGAAGAGATAGCACATCAGACTCCTCCCTCTGCAGGAGCTAGGAATAAAACTCCTATGTTCTTGCAGGAGGACGATGATACATCAACGGAGCAAAATCATCAGTCTAGTGCAGCAGGGTTGTCTCAAGGTGAATCAGTGGTGTTGGCACTTGAGCTGGCAAAAATCAATCTTGAGCAGACTAGGAAACAGAGAGCATTTGCAAAAGAAGAATTTGATAGGGAAAAAGAAAGAAGGCAGTTTTTGCATCTTGTAAATTACTTTAGTTTACAGAAAGCAGTACAGCTTGTTCCCCGCTTCAATGAGGCTGAACCAGAACAATTTTTTGAAGCTTTTGAAAATCAGGCTCGAGCCTTGAGGTGGCCGGAACAGCACTGGGCTTCGTTGGTTCACACAGCAGTTTGGTAAGGCACAGGAATTTACGTCAGTGTTAAATGACATTGAATTTTCCGATTATAAAGTGAAGACCACAGTTTTGAGAGCATATACAGTGGACCCCCGCTTAATGATCACTTCCCAATGTGACCAATTATGTAAGTGTATTTATGTAAGTGCTTTTGTACGTGTATGTTTGGGGGGTCTGAAATGGACTAATCTACTTCACAATATTCCTTATTGGAACAAATTCGGTCAGTACTGGCAACTGAACATACTTCTGGAATGAAAAAATATCGTTAACCGGGGGTCCACTGTACTTGTATCCCAGCTAAGTATCGGAAGCTTTTCAAGCTAAGCAGACGACAGCTTGGTCAATCCCTGGTTGATTTTGTGCCACAGCAGACCAAAGCTTTTAACAGCTGGTATAAAGCAAGTGGTGTTGCTACCTTTGATGATCTTGTGCAGCTTATTCTGATTGACAACCTGTTGGAGTCTGTGGGACCAGAGGTTAGTCTTTCTGCAGGATCGTGACTTAACCACTGCAGTGGAGGCAGCCAGGTTGGCTGATACCTTTGAAACTAACCTTGCCAGAGTGGTCCCATCTCTCTTTTCAACAGCCTGGCATGAGCAGAGACCGTCAACCTTGGAGGATGAAGTGCCAGCCAGAGGGAGAACGTTTACATCAGCCAACTAAATCACCTAGTGAGCCACGCTTCTCAACTTATGGTCCACCTGGTGAGAGACAAACTACTCAACATGGTGCAACTCGACAACAGTATCCAGAGAGACACCAGCCAGAGCGACACCAGTTGCAATGTCAGCAGGGAGTTAAGGGCAAACCTGTCGTCTGCTTTTTGTGTAACCAAGTAGATCACATCCGTCCCAACTGCCCCCGAAAATCCCAACAAATTGGGAAAATCTCTAATATCCCTAGTAACATGTCCCTGAAAGAAGTAGAAAAGGGATGGCCCCTTATTACTGTCAGAGTCTTATTTCCCTTCAGGAAAACTCCAAAACAACTGAAGTCAAAACCTTTAGAGATACTGAGCATATTGCTCACGTATAAGAGAGGGAATATTACCCCTTTCAAAGAATACCTCCTTAAATTCCTCTGTTTTGTTGGAAACATTTGGAGGAGTTACATATCCTGTCACTTTGCATAAAATTTATGTACAGTGCAAATATTATACTGGGTACTTGACTGTGGGTGTATCTAAAGGATTCCCCATGAAAGTTGCCATGTTATTACTGGGTAATAACATTACCACTGCTATTGTATGTCCTGAACCCATAATGATTAATTCTTCTCCGGTGTTGGCCATAACTCGGGCAACATCCCAAGGGTTGTCTGGCGAGAATGCTGACCTATCCTTGGACGACTCCGATCTCGGAATAGCCACTTTGTTTTATGAGGAAAACTGGCCAGAGCCTCATTAATCAAGTGAACAGACCCAGATCAAGCCTTCCTATTCCAAGGTAGCAGGATTGCCAGATATCTCTGTTTCCACGCCCGAGGGACTGTCGTTCTGGGAGGAACAATGAAAGGACCCTTCTTTAAATTTCTCTTTTCAGGCAGCCATGGGTAAATCCTCTTTGGATCATCCGGTCAAGTATAAACGTAAAAACGACTATTTGATCTGCACTGAGACTGGTAAGGAGATAGAGGGCCAGCAATTCTCTGACAGGTTAGTATTTCCAACAAAGTTTAGACCTCAAATATTGAATATAGCTCATAATACTTCATTAGGAGGTCACTTAGGAATTACTAAAACATTATATAGAATTACAAAAGAATTTTATTGGCCAAAATTAAGGCAGGATGTGAAGAATCATATCCGGTGTTGCTGAGAATGTGAGCAAGTAGGGAAACCTGGACATTCCGTTAAACCTGCACCTCTTCAACCTATACCTGCTGATGGAGAACCTTTTGCAGATTTAATTATAGACTGCGTAGGTCCACTACCTAGGTCAAAGTTGGGAAATCAGTATTTATTTACCATTATTTACCATTCATTTATAACGGCACAAAACATACTCAACCCCTGCCAATTTGGATTCAGGAAAAATAAAAGCACTAATGATGCAATTATAAAAATGCTAGATCTGCTTTACACAGCATTGGAAAATAAGGAATATCCACTAGGAATTTTTATTGACCTAGGAAAAGCTTTTGACACAGTAGACCATGGCATCCTACTCCACAAACTTGACCATTATGGTATAAGAGGCCATGCACTTGCATATTTCAAATCTTACCTTACTAATAGGTATCAGTATGTCACCATTAAATACACAGCATCAACAACATGGCCACTTGATACTGGAGTTCCGCAGGGAAGTGTCCTTGGTCCCCTGCTCTTCCTCATATACATCAATGATCTTCCAAACATATCCCGACACCTGAACCCCATTCTCTTTGCTGATGACACGACTTATGTCATCTCTCACCCTAATCTTGCCACCCTCAACACCATTCTTAATGAGGAGCTGCTCAAAATATCGACTTGGATGACGGCCAATAAACTTACGCTTAACACTGACAAAACCTACTATATTATGTTTGGTAACAGAGCAGGAGTTGCGCAAATTAACATTAAGATCGACAACACTCAAATTGCCAGACATAATGAGGGCAAATTCCTAGGCCTATACCTCGACAACAACCTGAATTTCAGAACCCATATCCAACACATAACCAAAAAAAGTATCCAAAACTGTTGGGATCCTCTCCAAGATACGATACTACATGCCGCAAAATGCCCTTCTCACACTATACCACCCACTTATTTATCCTTCCCTCACCTATGCTTTTTGTGTTGGGGATCAACTGCAGAACCCAAAACCAAAAAAGGCCAATAATAACCCAAAAAAAAGGGCCGTAGTAAAAAAAATCACTAAACCCCCCATCCCTAAAAACAAAACCCCCCACTTTTCCCTAGATCTAAACTTATTTTCCCCCTGTTCGGGTAAAATCCACCCTTTCCCCCCCCCCCCCCCCCTATGCAATCCCCATTACAGGCCCCTTTAAATTTTTCCAAAAATTAAACCCTTGCCCCAAAATGTTTTCCCCTTGATAGTTGTGACAGAACCGCCCACAAACATCTCTATGACTTTTTCCCCTGCCCGACAAACCCCCTTTTAAAAAAATTCAATTATGTAAAAGGCCCTAAAATCGGGAAAAACACCCCTCCCGAAAACTCTAGAACTCAAAACAAAATTCCCACCCAACCTTTCCCCAAAATACCATTAAAAAAACATCTTATCTCCCTTATACCCCCCCCGAAAAATAATTAAAAAAACAAAAAAACCCAACCTGGTGGTTCAAAAACTTACACCCCCCACTAAACCCCTTTTTGACCAAAAACAAAAAAAATTTCAACTAAAATTTTTAAAATAATGAACCCCAAAAATAGTCTAATTGGCCTTTGATACCCCAAAAAACTGAAATATTTTTATTGTGCCAAAAAAAAAAGGGCATTCACATTGCAAAAAACAAATTAACCCAGTATTTAGTCATTTGGGGGCCTTTAACCCCCAATTTTTCCCCTCAAAATTTTTGAAAAATTTTAAATTTAGAATTAATCTAATTTGGGGCCCAAAATGCCTACCCCTTTGCTGGGTGTTCTAGTGGCCCCCCCTCTTTTAATTTTTTTTTTTACTACTTTGTAAACCACACAAAAAAACCAAATTTCCCTGTAAACTCAGCTTTGTAACCTTTTTTGAGAAAAATTTGGGAAAATTTATAAAATAGAGAAACCCTAGAAAACCCTAAAGAAATTTCCCCCAGGGCCAAGTATTAAAAAACAAAGCAATTCTAAAAAGTTTTAAAAACCAAAATTTTTTTCTTGTTTTGGCATTCCAAAAAACTTTTTCCAAAGTGATCAAGGAAACTAATTTCCCCTGCCAAACATTTGGGGAAAGCTTTAAAAAAAATTTTTAGGGATAAACCCAAAACAATTTAAATCCACGGGCCTATCAATCCTCAGTCCCAAGGCACCGGGAAAGATTCCATCAGACTTAAAAAAAAAAACCATGATGAAAAAACTTTTTGCCATGCTTTTTCCCCTAAAAAACGGGGATAAAATTCACTACCTTTTTTTTGCTGTTCTCAGTACGAAAAAAGGGGGCAAGAGCCAATTTGGGTTTACCCTTTTAAAGCTGTTTTTTGGGCAAAAAAAGTACGAGGCCCTTTTTTCCCGGGTGCTAAAAAGAAGGGGGAGGGGAGAAAAAGGTTGTTTAAAACCCACTCTAAAACCCCCACCCTTAAAGGGGTTGCAGGGGGGCACTCAGTTACCCAAAAGGCAAACCCCTAAAGGCAGTAAAAAATAAGATAAAAAACAGAGGTATGACAAAAATGAAAAAATTCCCCGTTTCCTTCCCCCCCAGGAGAAAAAGGTGTTGGTCAGGAATCTATCCCCATGGCCAAAAACCTTTAAAAACTAGTTTTTAGGGGACCAAATGCAATTTGTAAGTAAATTACAGGGACCCCCCAAATTTTTCCCGGAAAAGCCTGGACTTTCGTAAAATTTTCGCCCCCCCTTTTTCGGCGAGTTTTTTTTGGGAAAATTTGGCCTGATTTTTCATGAAAAAACCGTTTTTTCAGCAAAAACCGTCCACCGTCCCCCAACACAACCCAAAAGGGTTTCCCATCCCTTCACCCTCAGGGGCCCCCCTGTTTCCCAAAACCCCAACCTTTCACCTCGCTTTTTTTAAAATGCAAAAACATTTCATAAAAATTTCCATTGTTTTTTGGGGCTTGAAAAAACTCCCAAAAATTAAGTCATCATGGACCCAAGGAAAGCTAGTGCAAGCCCTTTGGTAAATAAAGTGAGTGATGGGGATGTGGAAGAGTTGGTGGAGGACCACAGGGAAGAGCTAACCACTGACAAACTGCAAGAGCGTCAACTGGAACAGCATCAGACCACAGCTGAGGAACTTGCTTCAGAGGAGGAGGAAAAGGGAGTGGATGAGGTGCCTTCTTCAGTGATTAAGGACATGTGTGGAATGTGGAATGAGTTGCAAGGTTTTGTTGAAAAGTACCACCCTGACCAAGCTGAAACAAGCCATATCTGCAACATGTACAATGACAGTGTTGTGTCCTACTTCAGGGAAATATTAAAGAAATGCCAGAAAAAGATCTCTCAGGACAGATATTTTGTGCAACAGGGGTCCAGTGACTCTCAAGTTGTTCCCAATGGCATTAAAAGAAGAAGGGAAGTAACCCCACATAAGGACTTGCTATCTAAAGTCCTAATGGAAGGAGATTCTCCTTCCAAACAATAGTGTACACCTTCCTATCCCTCCTTCAGTCTTCCATCCACTCAAAAGTCTTCAGTAAAGGTAAGTGTAATATTATTATTTTTTTAAATGCCTGTACTTGATTTCTGATTGTTTTCATTATGTAAATCTTTATTTAATTTGAAAAAAACAACTTTATTTTAATATTTTTGGGTGTCTGGAACGGATTAATTTTATTTCCATTATTTCTTATGGGGAAAATGGTTTCGAGTTTCGTGAATTTCGACCTTCGGCAGGCTCTCTGGAATATATCTGGAGTATATCTGAGAGAGTTCCGGGGGTCAACGCCCCGCGGCCTGGTCTGTGACCAGGCCTCCTTAGGTCAGTGTCCCAGGATGCGACCCACACCAGTCGACTAACACCCAGGTACCCATTTTACTGATGGGGAACATAGACAACAGGTGGAAAGAAACACGTCCAATGTTTCTACTCTGGCTGGGAATCGAACCCAGGCCCTCACCGTGTGAAGCGAGAGCATTAACCACCAGGCCACCAGAGCCCCCACCGGAATGGATTAATCACGAAACTTGGGGGTCCACTGTATCTGATGTAAATTATGTAATAGCTCCCCTTGATAAGACTTCAAAAACTGAAACTTAATACAATAATCAATTAAAATATTTTCGTACACCAGATAAAGTCCCAGTAATGACTCTGTCCTCTACCTCTGAGGATGACTCTGACTCTTTGCACTCTATTTCTGAAATTAATGTCAAACTTCCAAACTCTGTCCTCCTCAAGGACCCTGGCCCTTTAATGGTGGGGCTATCTGAAACTCGAGCAACAAGTTTAACTGTGCTTCTACAGTCATACCCTGATATTTTTTTGAATGTGCCAAAAAAATGTACTTTAGTTATCATGATGTAGATGTGGGAAACTCTAAACCTATTAAACTCTCCCCCTACAGAGCTAGTCCTGAAAAGCAGAGGCTACTTCAGCAGGAGGTAGAATTTCTGTTAGAGCATGGGTTAGTGGAAGAGTCGTCTAGTCCAGGGGCTTCACCGTGCATTCTTGTTAAAAAAGCTGATGGAGGGTTTTGTATGTGTACAGACTACCATAAGGTGAATGAGGTTACAATCACAGATGCTTACCCTCTTCCTCATCTGGATAACGTAATCGACTTTGTGGGTAAGGCTACTTTTGTGTCCAAGTTATATCTCCATAAAGGTTACTATCAGGTACCTCTGACAGATAAGGCGAAGGAAATCTCTGCCTTCGTAATTCCAGGAGGTCATTATCAATATACAGTTACCCCCTTCGAATGAAAAACTCCCCCTCTTCATTCCAGAAACTTATCCATCAGGCTATTAAAGGACTTGAAGGCATGGCAGCGTACCTGGGTGATACTGTTGTGGTGTCTGATACTTGGGATCAACACCTATTTAGACTTATGGCTCTTTTTGAGACCTTTCAGAGTTCCCAATTAACTGTTAATTTATCGAAGTCTTCTTTGGCCAGGCCACTGTTACTTTTCTAGGCCATGAAGTAGGTAGTGGTAAAGTTGCTCCTAAACATGTTAAAGTTCTTGTCATTAAGATTATCCAGTTCCACATGACAGGAAATCTCTTCAACATTTCCTAGGCATGATAGGATTTTACAGAAGATTCTGTAAGAATTTTTCAGATATTGTGGCCTCTCTTACCAGTCACAAAGTTCCCTTTATTTGGACTTCAGTTGCTCAGGATGCATTTGACAAAGCAAAAAGATTGTGTACTGCACCCATTCTTTTGTCTCCAGACTTCTCCAAACCTTTCTCATTACAGGTTGATGCTTGCGAGTCTGGGATTGGGGCAGTACTGTTGCAAAACGGGGTCAAGGAGTTGCAGCCTGTAGCCTTTTACTCTGTCAAGTTCCAGCCGCATCAGAGGGTTTACTCTACAATTGAAAAAGCCCTCGTACTGGTACTGGCTTTGGAGCACTTTAATGTATACGTGGGACAGACTTCGCAGGTGGTCACTGTTAAATCACTAATCCTTTAGTTTTTATCTCAATCATAAGTCCAATCACTAATTGGTTTTGACTCTACCAATCATCCCCTCTTAATTTCTCATTCTGCAAAAAAAGTGGCAGACTTTTATCTAGTGTACAACTTATACTATTTATTTTATAATAAAAAAGAAGCGCTAACCACAAGGGCTATCAGCGCTGCAGGGTAGGGAAGGAAGCGGGGTATTGGATGGCAGAAGGGAGGAGGGACGATCAGTAGGTTACAGAAAACAGCGGGGCAGGGGATAGTACGGGGGTAGAGGGTAGCAAGAGATTGAAGAAGAAAGGGCTGAAGGTATCAGAATTTGTGAAGTAAGTCAGTTGTTGTCAAAAAGTCAATGAGAGAGTCTGGATGTAAGGTGGGTCCATCAGCGAGAAGGGAAGGTAAAGAGAGAGCAGCGGAGCGAAGATGATGACGGAGGTAAATTCTGCGTGCTCGTTGATAAAGTGGGCAGTCCAACAGAATGTGGCTGACTGATAATGGAGCTTGGCAATTCTCACAAAGAGGAGCAGGGCGCCTCTCCATGAGATATCCATGAGTAAGATGGGTAAGGCCAATGCGAAGATGGGAGAGAGTAGTCTCCCAACCTTGACACTGGTGATAAGAAGACGGCCAGTAACCTATACTCGGTTTAATAGATTGAAGTTTGTTGCCGAGCATAGTAGACCAATGCTGTTGCCAACGGGTGTGAAGGTGGGAAGATATTGCAGCAAAATAGTCCGTAAATGGAATACCTCTATATGAAACTGGTAGGTCATGTACTGCTGACCGCGCAGCAGTGTCTGCCTGTTCATTGCCCTGTACGTCAACATGACCAGGGACCCAACAAAAAACAATAACTTTGTGTTTGGTAAAGATGCGGTGTAGCCAAAGTTGGATACGGAGGACTAAGGGGTGAGGTGTATCAAATTTCTGTATAGCCTGTAAAGCACTAAGGGAGTCTGAGACAACCACAAATGATGACACAGGCATAGATGCAATACGGATAAATGCTGTAAGGATGGCATACAATTCAGCAGTAAAAATACTAGACGAAGATAGTAAATGCCCTTGTACGATGCTGTCCGGAAACACTGCTGCGAATCCTACGCCGTCAGAAGACTTAGAGCCATCTGTGTACACAGCAATGGCATGAGAATGAGAGTGAAAGTGGTCAAGAAAAAGAGAGCGGGAAGCGACCGTAGACAGATGGGCTTTCGAGCAAGAGAGTGAGAAAGAACAGACTCGAACAGCTGGAACTTCCCAGGGGGGTAGGGAAAAGTGAGATGCTAGATGTACATAGAAAGGTGGTAATTGAAGAGAAGACAAGAGCGAATGAAGGCGAAGAGAGAAGGGATGGAGTAAACAGGGGCGGCAAACATATAAAGAATGTCTACTAATATCAGTGACCATTCTATAAATTGAAGGATTGTGGAGATCATGAGAGCGTACATAGTAGCGAAGGCAATGGCCATCACGGCGCTCAGATATGGATGGAACCTTCGCTTCTGCATAGAGGCTCTCAACAGGGGAAGAGCAAAAAGCACCAAGGCATAAACGTAATCCTTGGTGATGAATGGGGTTAAGGCTAGAGAGAGTAGCAGGAGATGCCGCTGAATAGATCTGGTCACCATAATCAAGTTTCGATAAAATAAGGGTGGAATGTAGGCGAAGGAGGGTTCAACGATCAGCTCCCCATGAAAGATGAGCAAGGGTTTTAAGAAGGTACAGCCGGCTGTGACAAGTTGCCTTCAGAGAGGTAATGTGAGGTTTCCAGGATAACCTACGATCAAAGAGGAGGCCCAGAAACTTGACTGTATCACGTTCAGGGATACAGGAGCCATAGAGGTACAAAGGATGATCGGAGATGACAGAGCGTCTAGTGAAAGTAATTTGGTGGGTTTTAGTGCTGGAAAATTTAAACCCACGTGTGGTGGCCCAATTGGAAACACGGTCGACTGTATGTTGGAGAGAAGCTGTAATGAGGTGACAGTCAGCGCCTGCACAGGCAATAGCGAAGTCATCAACATAGAGTGATGACCAAATATTTGATGGAAGACTAGAGGCCAAATCATTAATATCAAGGAGAAAAAGTGTTGTGCTCAGAACACATCCCTGGGGGACACCTTCAGCTTGGATAAAGTCCGGGGGGAGCACATTATTAACCCGAACACGGAAATGCCTGTCAGTTAAAAAGTTCTTAAGGAAGGATGGTAGATTGCCTCGAAGGCCTAAGGAGTGGGCTTGGGCTAAAATGCTATACCTCCAAGTTGTGTCATATGCCTTCTCAAGGTCAAAAAATATGGCAATAACTGAGTGGTTATTCGCAAAGGCATTACGAACATACGTATCCAAGCATAGTAAGGGGTCTATGGTAGAACGTCCCTTACGAAAGCCATATTGATGAGTGGAGAGACTGTTGTGTGTCTCTAAATACCACACTAAACGTCTATTTACTAGGCGTTCCATCACTTTGCAAACTGCACTGGTAAGAGCAATGGGATGATAGTGGGAGGTTTCATGTCCTGTAGTGCCTGGTTTGCGGAAAGGGAGAACAATGGCGGATTTCCACAGCTGTGGAAGAACTCCTTGTGACCAAATAAGATTGTAAAGGCGTAATAGGACTGCAAGGGCTGACTGATGTAAATGTTGTAGCATATGAATATGAATGTCGTCGGGTCCAGCTGCCGATGATCGGCAATTTAAGAGTCTTGCCTCCAGTTCTTGAAGTGTAAAAGGCACATTATACTGTTCTTCTCTGAGAGAAGAAAAGTCCAAGGGTGTTAACTCTCTGGCAGACTTTGAGGAAAGAAATGAGGGGCATAGATGGAGTCCCTGAGAAATACAGACCAGATAATTGCCAGTTTCATTGGCAACATCTAGTGGGTTTGCTATATCAACACCGGCAACCCGCAGAACAGGAGCCGGGTCAAGAGAATATTTACCACTCAGTTTTCGTACTTTTTTCCAGACTGCACTCATAGAGGAAGCAGAGGTGATGGTGGAGACATAATCTCGCCAGCAAGTGCGTTTAACGTCACGGATGACGCGGCGAGTGATCGCATGCTTCTGCTTAAAATCAAGAAGTCTCTCTGTGGTTCTATTGTACCGGTACCTGCCCCATGCAGCGCGTTTCAAACGTACTGCACGAGCACAAGTAGGAGACCACCAAAGCACACATTTCTGAGAATGCCTGCCCAAAGTTTGGGGTATAGAATGAGAAGCTGCAGTTAAAATGGAGGACAAGAAGAGGTGTAAAAGCTCATCGATGGAGGACGAAGAAGGAACCTCTCTAAAAACAGTTATGTGTGAGTAAAGGTTCCAATTTGCCTGATCAAATTGCCAGCATGGGATGCGAAGAGGTGGTGAATATGAAGGGGAAGTAAGAATGATTGGGAAATGATCACTGTCATGTAAGTCCGGGAGAACAGACCAAGTGAAGTCTAATGCGGTGGAGGAAGAGCAGGCTGAGAGATCGATGCAAGAGAGAGTGTGAGTCCGAGGATCAAAATGGGTGTGAGTACCTGTATTTAAAACATGGAGGGGGTGGGTGGCAAGAAAAGCCTCTAACTGAATGCCACAGGAATCACAGTGAGACCCCCCCCCAGAGGAAATGGTGGGCATTAAAATCACCAAGTAACAGAATCGGTGGCAGTAATGATGAAACAAGAAAGGCAATATCTGGAATAGATAATGCCCGAGAAGGAGAGAGATATAAAGAACAGAGCATATACCACGTATGGAAGTGGATACGGGCTGCTGTGTAATGCAGTGAAGTATGAACAAATAGCTGATGGTACGGAATATCAGTGCGTAGAAGAAGGTCCCATCAGGAAAAGGATCTGAAGAATACAATAAATTATAGCCTGAGATGGGAGAGATAACAGCAGTGTAATTTTGGTTCCTGTAAGCAAACACCAACAGGGGAAAACTGGGAGAGTAACATCTGAAGCTCACCCCGATTACCCCTGAGGCCGTGTATATTCCACTGTAAATAGGCCATGATTAGCAATGATAAAGATACCTGAAATCCGCAGGTAAGGGTTCCTACAGACTAGAGGGGTTAGAAAAGTCCACATGCGGAGGCAGTGGAAAACGTTCAAGCAGTGAAGGAACGGTGCACTGTGAAGAAAGGAGTTGCGCAGATGGAGCAGAGGAGAGAGAAGGAGCGGAGGGTGGATCAGTGTCCATTGATGGTTTGGTCTCTGCAATATATTCAGAGATTGCTTCAAGTGTTTCGGAATTCAGAGACGTCGTATGGGAGACAATATTGGAAATGGTAGGGGGAGGATGAGTAAAGATTGGAACTGTATTGGACTGCACCAAGGTAGGGGGGGAGGGCAAAAGGGTGGAGGGAACTGGAGAAGTGTGGAAGGGGACAGAAGAGGCAGAAACCTGCGAGGTGGCAGAAGAGGAAGAAACTTTGGAGGGAACAGGGGAGGAAGGTACAGTATGAGGAGGAGGGTGAACTTCTACACTTGTAACAGAGCCAGTGAGAGGGGGAGAACCAGGTACAGAGACAGGGAAGGTAAAATGAGAAAGTGGAAGATGGGTAGGAGGTGTTAACGGACCTTTTTTTGACTTTTGAGAAGTAGAGGGACGATTGGGAGGTGTCATACGAGATCTCGTCGCTACTGAGGCTTGTGAGAGAGAACACGAAGAAGCGAGATCAGACTGAGGCGTTGAAGTAGGGACGTCTGAGCCGAGGACAGCAAAAGAATTAGATACAGGAGTGATTATGGGAGAGGTAACCACAGAGGTGGGTGCAGAAGATGGGATACCAGAAGTGGGGGACGTTTTGAAACACGGGAATAAGAAACATGAGGTAGTCTCCCTTTGAGGCAGAGATGAGAAACTGCCATGGCATAAGGGAGACCTTCTGCCTCTTTGAGGTAACGGATTTCCCGCTCGTTTAAGTAGACTTGACAATGGCGAGAGTATGAAGGGTGAGCCTCATGACAATTAAGGCAAGAGGGAGGACGATTGCAAGACGTATTAAATGGTCATCGGCACCACAGACTGGGCATTCGGCGATAGATCTGCAATATTTCACTGGATGGCCAAATCGCCAGCAATTTCTACACTGTTGAGGTGTAGGGATCACCTTTCGAACTTGTAACCGATGTCCTGCTACATAAACTGAGGATGGGAGTTCACGGCTGTCAAAAGTTAAATGAGCCACATTGCTAGGGTATCGTCTCCGCCCACGGGCAGGAAGAACGTAAGTGTCTACCTTGAGGATTGAGAGATCTTGGAGTTCCAGCTGTTCAAGAATGTCAGTGCCACATGACTGGAAATTTTGTTGAACTATGGTATGGGGCAGAATGACGGTACCACTACAAGAATTGAGGGAATGATGTTTTTCAATAGTGACAGGAACAGTATCAATTTGGGAAAGATGAGAAAGCTCATGAGCCTGGGTAGCACTCTGTACGGTGATGATGTGCATACCGCTCTTAAGAGCATGAAAAGAAATATCTTTGCCAACATGGCATAGGAGTGCCTTGCCAATACTATGGTCAGAAAGATAGGCAGTAGAGGAAGTCGGTCGTAAAGTGAAGAATTTAGTCCATTGTGCAGTCTGAAACTGAGCGTGGAAAGATAGTGAAGGACGTGTCGATCTTTTCTGAGAAGAACGAGAAGGTGGAGATGTATCATCAGCAGGTAATTGTCATTGGCATCTAGGCGTCGGACCAGAGTTGGTCCGACGTGGAACGGGTCGGTGATTCGAAAATTGCCGCACCATAGAGGGAGAGGCCGGAAGCATAGTCAGAGGAGAGCGAAGGTCAGATAAATCGAAGGAGTCAGTCGAGGCCTCAGTACCTGAAGCGGGTGAGGAAACAGCACCAGGAAGAGGTACAGAGGCATGAGGAGTGTCCGAAGAGTAGTCCAAAGATGAGGCGGGGTCAGAACGGGGTGCGGTATCAAGAAGGGGCCCGGGGGTAGCAGGTTCATGGACTAGGGCTGCCATGGTTAGGTTACTTCTTTCTTTTTGTTTTTAAGAAAAAAAAAAGAAAGAAAAGAAAATAAAAAAAAAAAGAATAAAAAAAGGGGGGACTGGGGAGGGATAGTTCCTAGGAGGAATGAAAGGGCCAGAAATCTCCCTCCGCGCCCAAGAGGACCTCAGCACCGCAAGTAGTGTAGATGCAGCATGGAACCCGTGCCAAACCCTACCCATCATGCCAGTAAACCGTCAATCCGGGATAGCAACCTCACATCTGCCGAGCTACCTCGGTGGACAAAAGAGAGGGCAGCCGGAAATCCACCACAAAGCATACCTCCTTCGGCCACCACCCCCGGAATTCAAAAGGTGGCTTCCAGAGATACACCCGTCGCCCGAGAGACACCCAAAGCCACCCTCCGGGATACCGGAGAGGGATCGGGACATCCCCAGGCAATCCAGATTCCACAGCAAACTACACCACCGCCAAGAACCTCAACGGAATGGGATGGACCCCGATACCCTTTCCCCTACCTAGGAACTGGCGTGCATGTGGGAAAAAAAAAAAAAAAAAAAAAAAAGGTCAAAAAGGAAGGGCAAAAGGGAGGGTTGGGGAGGAGGAAAGGAAAAAGGGGAGGATGTGGAGGATGGGATAGGGAATGGGGGATTGGGGGGTAATTAGGTTCGGTCTGAGGAAGGAGACCGACAGGTCTAATTCCTCAGACCAAGAGCCTCTTCACCACGCCAAGGAGCCCCCCTTTAAGAGGTATATTATTTATAATAATTATATATTAGGTTAGGATGTGCTAGGTTACTTGTGGTAACCCCTTCCAAGCTTTTTTTTTTTATCCCCTGGTGTGGGGGTCTTTTTTAGTGAGGGGATATGGGCTACTGTCCGCCTATGTCTTGGACCTAAGCTAGCCCGGCTGTCTGCTGTCTCACTCTGAGTTTAGGGTTTGGCTTTTAGTCACTAGAAAAGCTGAGCTATATCTAAGAGTTGGATGGTTGAGAGGAAAGGCGGTCCCATTATTTTGTGCCATGGCGGCACGGTTATCACTGGGAGGTGAGAGCCTAATCCTGAGCCTTCTCGGGGTAGGGGTGTGGCATGCAAGGAGTACGTAACCTTTATTCAGTGCATGTACACACCCTCATTTACAGGCTATCTCCCCCAACCAGCGAACCAGGGGACTGAGGGTTGATGATGGGGCCCCGTTGTTCAACCAGTACCCAGGTTCCAGCCAATGAGAAGATGGTTTTGGCAATTGCAGAGGTTATGTGGGTACCACTCTCCTGTCTGCCCTTGTCATTCCCATTCTAGAACTGGTTGAAGCACGGTCTGCTCTCTAGTGGCTTCTATTCTGCATTACTTACTGTGGAGTGCACTGATACCTATTGCTGTACATAGTGTATGTAGTGTACATACTTCTGTTCTAAATTGGTGAAGGATAATATAAGTCAAAAGTTTTTCTGCTGTGTTTATTTTGCTCCCTTTACACCCAGGATAACATGACATTTGGACTCCTGAGTTGTAATACCTTCACAAAAATATACTCTTTAATTCTGTAAGAAAAAATAATTTTATTTTTTTTCAAAATTTCTTAGACACTGGGGCACCCCTTCCAATTTCGGCCTTGGACCCTGAAAGGGCTAATAACTTCACAACAGCAATGACAAACATCAACTGGCATACTGAGCTAGAAATCTATACAGATATTGACAAATGTATTAATAATTTTCTAAAATAAACCCAATACCTCTATAACAAGCACTGCCCTAAAAAACTAAACAGATCACAGCTAAGAGACTGAACAGTCCCTGGCTAACACCCAACATCCTCAAATACATAAATACAAAGCACCTATATGAAAAACAGTACGGAAAGGGTCACATAATCAGAGACCAAAAAAAGCATTATTCGTCAATCCTAACCAGCCTGATAAGAAGGGCAAAAAATTTTTATTATGAGAACAGATTATCCAACTTAAAAGGTGATACAAAAAAGACCTGGAAAACCCTATCAGAAATTCTATGACCAAAAAAGATATCAGGAAATAGTGCAATTGCACTAACAAAACAAGATGAACCCCAACTCCCACCAACTGAAACAGCAGACTCAGTTTTCCTCTCCACCATAGGAAAAAACCTTGCCGATAAAATCCCAAGCTCAAATACCCCACCCAATGAGTACCTCACTGGCAACTACCCGAACACACCGTTCCTAGCTCTGACTATCCCAACAGAAGTCTCCCTTATTATCAACACACTAAAAAACAAGACAAGAGATTTAAATACCTTACCACCCTTTATATACAAAAAAGCTTCACAAGCACTGTCACCAATCATTGCAATACTCTAACAAATCCATCGACTCCTCTACCTTCCCTACAGTTCTCAAAATAGCAAGGGCCACTCTGATACATAAAAGAGGAGACCAAACAGACTTGAATAACTATAGGCCAATATTCAACTTACACCCTCTCTCTAAAATCTTTGAAAAATTCATAAGTGAATCTACTCCAACCTCATCTCCCACAACATATTCAATCAACCTGTCAGTTTGGGTTCAGGCTTAATAAAAATACGAATGATGCATTATACACATGCTAGAACAAACATACACTGCACTCGAGAAAAATGATGTCCCACTGGGGATCTTCATTGATTTACGTAAAGCTTTTGATACAGTTGACCATGATTTGCTCCACATAAAATTATCACACTACCTAAAGTCATACCGTAGCAATAGAAGCCAATATGTGTACACAAATGGAGCAAACTCTTCCACACAGTCAATTATAGTTGGTGTCCAACAGGGAGGTGTCCTTGGCCCTCTTCTCTTTCTCATTTACATAAACGACCTACCAAATGCATCACAACTACTCATACCCACACTATTTGCAGATGACACTACATACGTATTCTCTCACCCATGCCCAGTCATGCTAGCCAATACTGTAAATACCGAATTACAGAAAATATCTACCTGGATGATGACTAACAAACTTACTCTCAACATTGAAAAAAGCCTACTTCATTCAGTTTGGAAACAGAGCTACAAATGACCCTCTTAACATAATGATAAACGGATCACCTATCACAAAGTTCACAGAGGGAAAATTCTTAGGAATCCACCTTGATAATAGACTCAAATTTCAAACACATGTACAGGAAATTTCCAAGAAAATTTCCAAGACCGTAGGCAAACTATCGAAGATACGGTACTATGTTCCACAGTCAGCTCTCCTGGCTCTATATCACTCACTCGTTTACCCCTATCTCACCTATGGAATTTGTGCATGGGGCTCAACAACAATAAACCATCTCAGACCATTAATTACCCAACAAAAGGCTGCAGTCAGAATAACAAATTCCCACTACAGGCAGCACATGCAACTAATATTCAAAACTCTAAACCTACTCACCATACAAAACATCTATAATTATTATTGTACCTACTACATATATAGAACACTTTACTCAGACATAAACCCTCCCCTCAAACGTCTCCTTAGCAACCTCAACAGAACACATGACCGTAATACAAGGCACAGATCACTCTTTGATGTTCCTCGTGTCCATCTCACACTATGTAAAAACTCAATGCACATAAAAGGCCCAAAAATCTGGAATTCATTACTTGTGAATATAAAAGAAACACTGTCTGTTTATAAATTCAAGTCTCTTCTCAAAAACCACTTACCCACAACTAAATAAATACCGAATAACTACATCTCATAAATGCATAACCTGTAACCCTATCAAACTGCTCTTTTTTAATTACATTAATTACATTACCTCCATTCTCTTTAATGCACAGTAACTCATCAAATCACCATATAACTTGTCTCTGAAATGCTCATTTGTGCTTAATTGTAATTTGTTTACTGCAATTTTTGCAACTGAATACATCATTGCTTAGTTAATCTTAAGTTAATTTTAAGCCTGCCCATAATGCTCTGCATACAAGGGGCTTTTGGCATGTACACTCAACCAATGTATTTCTTTGTACATCTATGTATCATGTCCAAATTAAACCTATACTGCGCGGTGCCTCAATATATTATATTATTTATTTATTAAATAAATAAATAAATAATATAATATAGTGTTTACTCATTACTTACCTTAAAATATCTGTAGTCTTAATGTAGAGTGAGAGGTGAGTAAACAAGACTAAATGAATAAATGAGAGAGAGAATGAGTGTAGAAGGTTCGCGAGTTTTGTTGTTATTACCAGCCTGAACACAAATGGTTTTTGTTCACTCTGTCAAGCTGGCTGGAAAAACGTCTCATATTTATGTTAATTTATATGTTAATCATAGTGTGTTTATTATATAATTTTGAAAAAAAAATCATAGATGGATTAAGCAAAATGTCTATATTAAAATTCTATACACATTTAATGTGCCTCAGAGTGATTATTATTATTATCGTTATTAACCCTTTGAGGGTCGACAGGCCCTCTCCGAAACTTGTTCTCAGGGTCGGCCAAATTTAAAAAAAAAAAAAAATATTTTCTCTTATGAAAAGATAGAGAATCTTTTCCCGATCATAAAGACACCAAAAGTTTGAAATTTGATAGAAAACTTACGGAATTATGCTCTCGCAAAGTTAGCGGTCTCGGCAATGTTTACGCATCGGCGATTTTGCCTACTCGGAGCCCCATTTTCGGCCAATTTCATTGTACTAGTTGACAAAAAACATGAATATTTCGCTAGAACTCCATTTTTTCTATCGAGTGGGTGCAAGAAACCACCCATTTATGAAATCAACTATCCAGTACAGTGGTCAGAATTTAGCAATTTTGCCAATTTCACACAAATTTCAAAAGATGCCAATTTCCGAATAGGGTCCAGAATAAACAAGAAAGACATTCCTGGCACTAAAATGACATTTCCTCTAGTCATTAGTCACGTCTCAAGGCCCCTCTTATATTCTTTTGCTTTCCACTTTGAATTTTTATTCTCACAAAAAATATAAGATTTACTGTTATGCAGACTACTGCATTAGTGTAAAAAATGGTATAAATATTATTGGTGCACTTGTGAAAGAATATTAGACTCACCAGTTGACGTGTATTGCACGCTTGGCACGATTTGTTTACTTTTGAAGTTTGGTAAAAATCGAACATTTCTGCTACTTTGAGCTCAATTTCAAGGTACCTTTCATTGTAAAACCAGTCAAAATCATCTCAATTTCTGTAATATGTCTTCCATTCTATAAAATGAGACCAAGAAAACTAGAATACAACAATAAATACCATACGAAAATACACTGCAAAGTCGCTGATTTATTCCAAAAAAATGGTCAAAGTTTTTTTTTTCTCATTACGCACTGTGTGCTGCAGGATTTTTTTTAGACTGTGCACACTGACCACATAGACCCATTCTTTCATATGAAGGCCTACCAGCTTTCTCCCACTAGATTTGAGGCCGCTAGAATTTATGCGTACTAGTACGTCAAAAACCCCTACGCGTAAGACGTACTAGTACGACCAAAACCCTCAAAGGGTTAATATGGCATCCTCAAGACCAATAACACACTCTTAATGATTTTAATGCATGCCTGCACACCAGCACAGGTACAAGATGTGGAGTTTAAAGTAGCATGAGTTTACTTGGCACGATTTGAGTATAGCAAGATTGAAGAATTGCAGCACAATTTTATGTAACACGTCCTATGATGAATTTAACACAGTTCAGTTTGCGGGAAGATAAAAAACTTCCCTTTTAGTCAAGCAGCCGCCTTGTTGTGGTTCAGCGGGGGAGACCTCCCGCCATCCACAGCCACCCCCTAACACCACCCTACTATCCTAGCATTTGTACTTTATACTTGTCCAGTCCACCTCCTCTGCTACAAGCTTGTGATTGTGAACTGTGTTTTGATCTTTATCTACCAAGCAATCATGATGCCCAGTAAGCATACCAGTGTTTCTCAAAGTGGCAAGAAAAGGTGTAAACATTTAAGTCTTAGAATTAACAAAGGAAACAAAGATATTAGACAAGACATCCTGTAGTTATAATGAAGTGTTACTTTGTACACATAAAAAAAGGTAAACATAAATTTGTGTGATTGACTTAGTGACTGACTGAGTGACTTGACTGGCTTACTGAATGATTTGACTAACTGAATGACCTGATCCTGACTTACTGAATGATTTGATTGACTAACTGAATGACTTGACTTACTGAATGACTTGACTGACTTACTGAATGACTTGATTGACTGAATGACAAAGTTAGACACTCCAGTACAACCATCAACTTCAGTACCAGAACCTCTACCATCCACCTCAGCCCAGTGCGGCCACAACATAACTCCACTCTCTTCACAATCATCCACAAACACCAGCATCCACAATTTAAGGTAAGAAATACTATTATTTCTGTTACATTTCTAGTCTTAAGCAGTAAAAACATAATACATCACAACAATGAACTACAATTACATATTCACTTTTAGTTTTGTAAGATGTGGAGGCCTAAAAAAAAAAAAGTTGTTTGGCTTTTTTGGGGCTCGTTCATATTTTATTCATTCTAGAGTGTAAATCAGGTTTTTATGTTATTTATATTGTTTATGTCATATTAGATGAATTGTGATTGATAAGCCGTATAGCGATATTAGCATCATATTGAAGATGTGACAACTCTGCTTCATGTGTAATACCTGTTGGTTCATGAGCGGCTCTGAGGCAGAGAGACAAGCAGACAGAAAGACAGACACACAGGTAGACAAAAAGACAGATACACACAGGAAGTCAAAAGACAGACAGAGACAGATATAGACAGACAGGTATACAGGCAGACAAATACAGACAGATTTGTGTGCAACAGTGAAAACAAATAGAGAGTAAGAGCCTTTCTTGCCTTCTTGCCACAAACTCCAGTGCAAAATTCAGACTTCCTCTTAGGTATCATGGTGAAATTTACTGTCCAGTTAGTACAGTATGTATGATGCTGTTGATAAGGCAGGGTAACTCAAACTGATGCTGCCTGCATGGCGCATTGCCACCGCGAGTATCGTCAAATATTGTACAGTGGCATGTATCAGCCGGCCCAGTCCAGATGCCAGATGTACGGTCATAAATCAAGTGGACATATGTCGAGCAGGTCGTAAGTCAGATGGTAGGTGTATTGTCTGGCTAAATCCACAACTCGTGCGCCTTGCTTATGTTTATCTATGATTTCATGCTTTAATTCCATCAAAACCGTCTTTTTCTTCTCAGCACTGTCCTTCACACTTATTTTCTTAGGACCCATAGTTAGAAAAGCAAAATTTGGCCAAATAAGTGTCAGAAATGTAAGCAAAGCAGGAGAGAATTGCTCCCACAGAGATGTTAACATGTGTACTGCTTACCGGATATTCTGGAATCAGCTGCAGCAACTAGCGGCAGCATTCATAATTATTAAATATGTATTATATACATAATATTTTCATAATTGTAATAATAATTACAGTGGACCTTCGTTTTTCATAATTAATCCATTCCAGAGTGTGTAACTATTGTCGAAATTGACGATTTGCGAATCGATTTTCCCCATAAGAAATAATGTAAATCTAATTAGTTCGTTCCAGACACCCAGAAGTATCAACCATTTTTTTTTTTTACTTTAACCCTTCCAGGGTCAGCAGACCCTCTCCCAAACCTGTTCTCAGGGCCGGAAAAAATTAAAAAAAAACAAAAAAAAAATTATGAAGTGTTTTTTTTCTAAATTTTATAGGCTAAAAAAAAATTCTTTGCTATCAATACTTACCGAGATATGGAGGCGTGAAGTTGACAGAAATTGAACAGCATACGCCAACATCGCCGACCACTTGGCGGTCACTCGGTAATAGTTTTTGTTTTTTTCTACTTTTTTCTTTTATTTCTTAATATTTAATTTTTTCAAGTAACTTTTATGGCCTCTGAGACCAATATGAAGACTATTTGGTATATATTCACTCATTGTATACTACACAATAACAGTACAAACTTTGCTGTCATTATATTGTTTACAAAACATGTTTACACAAACAATAAAAAAATGTTTATTACTATTTTTCTATCAGATATATACTCATATAGTCACTGGACAGGTTCCAATAACTACAAGAGGTTCTGAAAGCTTGTAGTAGGGTGGGGGTGAACTTGTAAATATGCTGAGTCACCAGTGTGTCGTGTGTCACAATGATGCATCATACCACCACTCACTAACCTCACTGCCTTCCACAACACATCCCTTCCTCCCTACACACCTACCTACCTTCATTCTCTTCCTACCTACCTTCAGTCCTCCTTCCTCTCATCTTACCTACTTTCCCTCCTTCCTTCTCTCCTTCCTTCCCTCCCTCCTTCCTTTACTCCTTCCTTCCCTCCCTCCTTCCTTCTCTGGCAGATCACTCTTATGGCTGTAAGGCAGCTGAGTGAAGCCTGTTTTTCTCAATATAATAGGTTATACTACACACACACACACAATTTAAGGACGTAGTTTATAAAGCTGTATTTCTTTTGTAACAGTAAATTAAGGTGTGGTAGAATTGTGGTAACTAGAGAATTGTGCTTGGCAACAATCTTCTGTTTTTTGGTGGGTGTGGGAGGAGCTTAGCTAGGCTCCTCCCTCTCCCTCTCTCACTTTTTTGTTGACTTCAAGCTGGCAGGACCTCTGGGTCCTTCTATCTATTTTTTGGGCATTGTGTGCACTCCAGGGGTGAGCTTTTATAACTTAAGTTGTGGCCACCATACCCAGGATGACTAAAGTGTGTCAAAACACTGGTTAGCCCAGAGATTAGTCATGAAGAGAGAAGGGCAAAGTTGCTGAGATGCACCATGTGGGGGAGCAGCTAAGGAGTGTGTAGACTTGTGGGTAAAGGATTCCAGAGAGTAGAGACTCTGGAAGGGGATGATTTTTCTGTGATAAAATTAAGGAGGAAGTATTGCTTGCATACCAAATGATACCTGAGAAAGGATGGGCAGACGTTAACTGAGTTTGGGAATGAGAAACTGTTCCTTTTTAAGAAATGGGTTTGTTCTAAAGGAGTTAATAAAGACTATGACAAATTAGTAGATCTGATGGTTCATGAGGAATTGTACAATACAATCCCTGCTGACCTCAGAGTATTTGGAGGACAAAAACCCAAATAATCTTTCAGAAACACTGGATCTAGATGACAGATTATTGGCTCGCAGGGAATTGGTAAGTAAAAACAGTCATGCCCCTTGTGAAAATTTCCCCACTCGTTCTAAACCTTATTCCAAGTCCTATGGTCATAAAGGTAAGTGGGACAAGAATTTTCAGGGACAAATGAAGGTTGAGGCACCCTCTAAAACAGAAGGAAAACGTAAGTCAACTGGAGCTCAAAGTTTACCTAGATCATCAGATCATGTTTCAGGTCCTCGAGTTAACAGTGCCAGTCCTACACCAAATGGTAAAAATACCTTTAAGAGTTTTACCTGTTACTACTGTAACAAAACTGGACATACACAAAAGTTTTACTGGTCAAGATGGCGAGATCAGGAAAGGGAGGAACCATCCCAGGGGACCCTAACTGCAGAGATACATCCAGTTGCCTGCATTAGGTCTTCAAGGCAAGGTGAGGAGGAACCTTTGGATCTAGACCCCAGGATGTGCATATTTTCTAGTAGGTCCACAGTTGGTTTGCAAAAGGATGTAGGCAGAGTCGAGAACATACTGTCCTTGAGAGATGGTTGTAGCACCTACTCCTTGCTATGTGCTGGAGTGCTGCCAGTGTCTAAGAATACCTACACTGGGGTAGATATATTGTTGAAGGGTATTACGGGTTCAACCATAAGGACACCTGTACACAAATTATGGGTAGAATCTGCATACCAAGTTGGCTATCTCCCTGTAGGTATTTCAGATGAAATTCCCTTCGAAGGGGTCAACCTCTTATTAGGGAACAATGTTATGGGCCTGTTAGATAGTGAGGAACAACTAGTTTGAGGGAAACCAAGTTCCAAATGTTGAGAAAAAAAAGGCTAGGGGAACCCTGCCAGACCTTCTCCCTGATGGTTCCACCATGAGAAGTATGGCTCATGATCATGCTATCAAGTCTTCGTATTTCTCATGAGGATGGTGAGGGCTTAAGTCTGGAAACTCTGTTTTCTGATGTTGAACTGCAGTCAACTAAAGAAAAGGATGTTCCAGCCAGAGCTGAGCATGATTGGAGAATGGGTCAGTTAAGTAGTGAGAGAGAGGCTGCACCTACTAGGGTGCAATTAATTTCTGCACAGGAAAATGTCACTCTTAAGCTGATCAGAGCCTCAGCTGTTGCTTAGGAAGAGATTTTACAATTAAATATTTAAGTGTTTTCATTTCAGGGAGGAAACTCTTACAAAGTCGTCTCTGTTTGCAGTACCGATGGAAGGAGAACAAGAGTTTTGTCACCAGATGGTGATGTCCAAGGTTTCCAGGCATTTCTTCTGGTCTCAGCTGTGGGAGACTCTCAGAGAGTATATTGAGACCTATCATGTGTCTCAATTTATAGGGAGACCTAGTCAAAGTATTAAACCTGTTCCCCTTCAGTCTATTTCAGCACCAGGTGAACCCTTCAGCAAGCTGGTAGTAGATGTACTTGGTCCATTCCCAAGGGCCAAACTGGGAAATGATTATTTACTCACAATTATTTGCTCCACTACCAGGTACCTGGAAGCAGTCCCTCTGCATAAGATAACTGCTCATGTAGTCTTAAGGGTTTTGATCAAGTTCTCTTTTCATGTTGGTTTTCCTCAAGAGGTGCAAAAAGACCAAGGGCCTAACTTTACCTCAAACTCTTTTAGAAATGTTTTGAAAAATTAAAAGTAGAGCCTAACTTTTCAATAGCCTATCACCCTCCATCTCAAGGGGAAATAGAGAAATTACATCAAACCCTCAAGGCAATGATGCAAGTATATGGTATAGACAATACTAACTGGGATGAGAGGATCCCTTTCTTCGTATTTGCTGAGTGGGGAAGCACTCTGGAATCTCTGAGCTATTGGCTTAGGGAGGATGGTGATGCTACCCCCTCGGAGCTTTTTCTCAGTTTCAGACACTGTTTGGCTCGTATGAGGTGGATGGTACCAGTGAATGTGCCCATCAACCAGACCAGGATGATGTGGAACCATAATGTGGACCATAATGCTCTGGAGGCTGGAGAGGAAGTGCCGATGCTGGAACCAATTCATGTGAAAATCTGTATGGCAAGTTGCTCTGAGCTAAACATGTTGTGGGGGAAGTTCCCAGGGGTTAGATATAAAACCCACACACCCGAGCAGGAAGAAAATGATTATAGTGTACACAGTAACTGGTTAAAGGGTTTGAAGTTATGTCAAAAATTCAGAGAAACCAGTGTTTTAATGGAATGTAAAGGGCTGCAAAACAATAATCTGTATGAAATACGAAAAGTGTATTTAATAACATGTGAGTAAAAGATTTTGGGAAATGCATGTTTGGTTTTAATGAGAAAAATGTTGGAGAGCTGGCTCAGCCGCCTTGGAACTTTATAAAAGTTTGAGATGTCAGTAATGGGGAAAAGTTGAAACTCCATGAAGTAATTGTTAAGGAAGCTGAGCCAATTCAATAACTTTTGTGTGAGAAAAATCTGTATGAAAAATGGGATATAGAGGAGGAAGTGAAATTTTTCCAACACCAGTTTGTAGTGCTTAGTGAGAGTCAGTGGGCATTCCCATGCTTCATGGTTCCCAAATTAGATGGGACCCTGGACATAAGCACTGACTACCACAAGGTACATTTAACAACTAAGGATTACAGGATTAGAAAGATTGATACTGATGCTCTAAGAGATGCAAACATTTTAAATAAACTAAAATGTGGGGCAGGAAGATGTGATTTCCATGGCCTGCATTCCAGTACCATTTTCATGTGTGTAATGCAAATTGTGTTCATGGTGTACTTAAAATTTATGTGTGAGATGGAATGTGATGGTATTTGTGTAAACTTGGTGTACCCAACCTGGGTGCAAAGAGATCTTTGGTGTTTGTGTTTGTACTGCGAGAGGTTGCAGAACTGTTACTATGAACAACCTTCTAAGTTTAAATGTCAACATTTTACCACAGGAAAGAAAATTTTAATTTTTGGGCTCGCTATTCAGCATTTGTATGTCTCAGGATCTCTTCATCCTGTTCCTGTGTATGGTGACTAAAATCAGACTCTTAAAATGGGCTTTGCTCTTACAGCCTTTTAATTTGGAAGTTAAATATATAGAAGGCTCAGAGAATGTGGTTGCTGATGCTCTCTCTAGATGTTTCATGCAGATGCATGGTGCATACTTTGTACATAGTGCTTGTCGTGAGCTGACCTCATTGTTTTTGCAGTGGTGAACTCTTGGCGAGCCTGAGTACTCCCTACCAGCCCTCTGACTGTGGAGGAGACGAGTCGGAGCCAAAAGTGTGACGAGGGTCAGTGTATATGTATGTATTTGTGACTCGAGGCAGAGGTTGATAACCTTCGATAACATAAGACGTTCAGGAAGGTATGTGATATATTGTGTCTTGGTGTGCTCTATGTACGATACGGCCCAACAATTTGCCTTTGTGGTCCCTTGGACCCTCCATGTTCTGTGTCGGCCTCCTCTTCATAAGGTTGGAGGATCTGTGTGGAGTGGGACCTTGGAAGATGGGCTTGAGTGCATGACCATGTTAAGGATCGTGAGTGTTGACTGCAAGTCTCACTGTTTGGTTCGGCCCCAAGTGAGAGACACCTTGACATGTTTTGTGAAGTTTCCTGCCTGGTGTACACCTGACTGCTCTGGGTTTGGCTCTACTCTTGTCTCCTGATCAGGAAGATGCCATCCTGGAGTACCAGTTGCTTGCTGGATTACCACAGCGGAGGCACAGGCCTGTCAGTGCAGGCTTTCACAGTGGGCATTGTGTGCAATTCTTGCATTGTAATGTGTTTTGTTCAAAAGCCACTAAAACTGTAAATAGTTACACCCTTGAGTATGTGGGTATGGTTAAAATGCTTTTCTAAAAAACTCTGCAATCTGTTCTAGTATTGTTCCTTTCAGGGTTTTATATGGTATTGGGAGGAAGTGCATGTGTAATCTGGGAAGGCTCAGTGGAGCCACACAAATTTGTAAATTGCCATGTAGTATGTCACCTTGTTGTAAATAACAGTAAAGTGAAGAGTAGTATGGTGCTGGGAAATATGTAACATTTCTAGTAGTCTTGCTAACCACCTTCAGGGTAAAGCAATTTTTTTATTACTAGCCATATCCTGAGGGACACGGCTAGCTTTTGTGAGACTTAGTCTGGAGGTGGGGGTGTTATGGGGCTATAAGACCCAACATGTATTTATGTATCTGTAACAGTTACTCTGGAATACCTAATTGTATTGAATTGATGGGGACTCGGCTCTAAATGTCATAAGGGCAGATCACTCTTATGGCTGTAAGGCAGCTGAGTCAAGCCTGTTTTTCTCAATATAATAGGTTATACTACAGACACACACACACACACACACACACACACAATTTAAGTTTATAAAGTTGTATTTCTTTTGTAACAGTAAATTAAGGTGTGGTAGAATTATGATAACTAGAGAATTGCGCTTGGCAAAAGTCTTGGTTTTTGGTGGGTGTGGGAGGAGCTTAGCTAGGCTCCTCCCTCTCCCTCTCTCACTTTTTTGTTGACTTCAAGCTGGCAGGACCTCTGGGTCATTCTTTCTATTTTTTGGGGCATTATGTGTGCTCCAGGAGTGAGTTTTTATAACTTAAGTTGTGGCCACCATACCCAGGGTGACTAAAGTGTGTCAAAACACTGGTTAGCCCAGAGATTAGTCATGAAGAGAGAAGGGCAAAGTTGCTGAGATGCACCATGTGGGATAGCAGCTAAGGAGTGTGTAGACTTATGTTTTGAATATGTGAGTGCTGTAATTGTATATTATGTACATATCTATTTAGAATACAGTTATATTTTTATAGTAGTAGTTTAAATAACCTGTGAAGAGGGCTGGTGAAAGGATATTAGAGACACTGAGGATGATCAGTCATGATGTATTACCCTAGACAGATTAGGCCATTAAGTAAAAAGCTACCCCCACACACTAGAACATGTAGTGAGAACCTTACTATCAAAGTAATAAGGGACAACAACATAACACCCTCATTTCTTCCCTCCCTCCTTCCTTCCTTCCCTTCTTCCCTCCTTCCTTCCCTCCCTCCTTTCTTCCCTCCCTCCTTCCTTCCCTCCCTCCTTTCTTCCCTCTCTCCTTCCTTCCTTTCCTTCTTCCCTCCCTACTTCCTTCCTTCAAGTAACTTTTCTGGCCTATGAGACCATATAAGGTATATTGAATGTATATTCACTAGTTGTCTGATACACAGTAACCACACAAACAGTTATTGTATTGTTTACTAAACATGTTACACAAACCAACAATAAAAAAATGTTATTTATTACTATTTTCCTATCACTATTATACACATATAAAGTCACACTGGACACTTCCCAGAACAGCTACAGCTTCTGTAAAGCTCATAGTTGTTGTGTGGGATTGGACTTGTATTACAACCCAGGAGTCCCAATGGCCTGTTATCCTGGGTGTAAAGGGAGCAAAATAAACACAGCAGAAAAACTTTTGACTTGCATTATCCTTCACCAATTTAGAACAGAAGTATGTACACTATATACACTATGTAAAACAATAGGTATTAGTGCATTCCACAGTAAGCAAGGCAGAATAGAAGCCACTAGAGAGCAGACCGTGCTTCAACCAGCTCTAGAATGAGAGTGACAAGGGCAGACAGGTGAGTGGTACCCACATCACCTCTGCAAGTGCCAAAAACATCTTCTCTTGGCTGGAAGCTGGGTATTGATTGAACGACGGGGCCCCATCGTCAACCCCCTGGTTCGCTGGTTGGGGGAGATAGCCTGTCAATGAGGGTGTGTACATGCGCCGAATAAAGGTTACGTACTCTTTGCATGCCACACCCCCGCCCTGAGAGGGCTCAGGATTAGGCTCCCACCTCCCAGTGGTAACCGTGCCGCCATGGCACCATATAATGGGACCGCCTTTCTCTCAACCATCCAACTCTTAGATAGAGCTCAGCTTTATTCATGACGAAAGCCAAACCCTACACTCAGAGTGAGACAGCAGACAGTTGGGCTAACATAGGTCCAAGACACGGGCGGACGGTAGCCCGTGTCCCCTCACTAAAAAAAAAAAAAAACCCCACACATGGGGACAAAAAAAAAAAAAAAAAGAGCATGAAAGGGGTTACCACAGGTAATTTAACACATCCTAACCTAATATACAATTATAATTATAATATAGAGTAACATTGTTAGACTCTAGATAAAGAGTCTGCCAACTTATTTTCTTTGCTGGCAATGTGTAATATTCTGAGAGAGTAGGGCTGCAGTCATAGACTCCATCTCATGATTCATCCCAGTTTGTAAGAAAATGCATGCAAAAAGTTCTCATCATGGTTTTTAACCTCTGATGGAATCTTTCCAAGGCGCCTTGGGACTGAGGATGATAGGCAGTGGATAAGTTGTGGATTATCCCTAACCTAGTTAATGCTTCCCTAAATGCTTTGGCAGTGAAGTTAGTACCCTGATCACTTTGAATAGATTTAGGAATGCCAAAACAAGAAATAAATCTGTTTAAAGCTTTGAGAACAGCATTAGAATTAACACTGCACATGGGAATTCCTTCAGAGTATCTAGTTACTTTATCCATAATGGTAAATAAGTACTGATTTCCAGACTTTGACTTAGGTAGTGGACCTATGCAATCTATAATTAAATCTGCGAAAGGTTCTCCATCAGCAGGTATAGGTTGAAGAGGTGCAGGTTTAATGGAATGTCCAGATTTTCCTACTTGTTGACATTCTCGGCAACACCGGATATGATTCTTCACATCCTGCCTTAATTTTGGCCAATAGAATTCTTTTTTTTTATTTATTTATTTATTTATAATTTGAGCACACTTACAGAGGTACAAAAAAATACAGATAAGAGCAGCATGCCAAAGCCACTTATACTATGCATAGCATTACGGGCTGGCTTAAAATTAACTTAAGATTAACTAAGCAATGATGAAATCAGTGAAAAACATTAATGTAAACTGATTACTATAAAGCACAAGTGAGTATTACAAAGACAGGTCATATGGTTGCATGCATTGTTGTAAATTCAGTAGAATGGAGTATTCTGTTAGGTAGTGTATTTAAAAAATAATAAAGTTAGATTGGGTTTTAGGTTTAACATTTTATGTGATATAATTGTGAGAAAACATTTAAGATATACAATTTATAAGGTTCAGTTATTCAGTATTATTTGGTTTTGGAGTGGTAAGTGATCTTTGAGAAGAGACTTGAATTTATAAACAGGTAGTGTTTCTTTTATATTTACAGGTAATGAATTCCAGATTTTTAGGGCCTTTTATGTGCATTGAGTTTTTGCATAGCGTGAGATGGACACGAGGAATATCAAAGAGTGATCTGTGCCTTGTGTTATGGTCATGTGTTCTGTTGAGGTTGGCAAGGAGATGTTTGAGGGGAGGGTTAATATCAGAGTTGAGTGTTCTATGTATGTAATAAGTGCAGTAATAAGTATGGATGTTTTGTATGGTGAGTAGGTTGAGTGTATTGAATATTGGTGGAGTGTGTGTGCCTGTAGTGAGAATTTGTTATCATTCTAACTGCAGCTTTTGTTGGGTAATTAGTGGTCTGAGATGGTTACTTGTTGTTGAGCCCCATGCACAAATTCCATAGGCGAGATAGGGGTAAATAAGAGAGTGATATAGGGCCAGGAGGGCTGGCTGTGGAGCATAGTACCGTATCTTCGATAGTATGCCTACAGTCTTGGAAATTTTCTTAGAAATTTGTTGTATATGTGTATGAAATTTGAGTCTATTTCAAGGTGGATTCCTAAGAATTTCCCTCTGTTAGCTTTGTGATAGGTGATCCGTTTATCATTATGTTAAGAGGGACATCTGTAGCTCTGTTACCAAACTGAATGAAGTAGGTTTTGTCAATGTTTAGTGTAGTTTGTTAGTACTCATCCAGGTAGATATTTTCTGTAATTCGGTATTTACAGTATTGGCTAGCGTGCTGGGCTCGGGTGGGAGAAGACGTATGTTGTGTCATCAGCAAATAGTGTGGGTTTGAGTAATTGAGAAGCATTTGGTAGGTCATTTATGTATAGGGAAAGAGAAGAGGGCCAAGGACACTTCCCTGTGGGACACCAACTGTAATTGGTTGTGCAGAAGAGTTTGCCCCATTTGCGTACACATATTGGCTTCTGTTGCTGAGGTATGACTTGAGGTAGTTGAGGGAGTGCCCTCTTATACCATAGTGTGACAATTTTACGTGGAGCAAGTCATGGTCAACTGTATCAAAAGCTTTACGTAAGTCAATGAAGATCCCCAGTGGGACTTCTTTTTTCTCTATTGCATTGTATATATGTTCTAGCATGTGTATAATAGCATCATTAGTATTTTTATTAGGCCTGAATCAAATTGGCAGGGTTGAGTATGTTTTGGGAGATAAGGTAGGAGTAGATTCGTTTATGAATTAATTTTTCGAAGATTTTTGAGTAGAGGGTGTAAGTTGGAATATTGGCTATAGTTATTCAACTCTGTTTGGTCTCCTCCTTTGTGGATCGGGGTGACCCTTGCTATTTTGAGTACTGTAGGGAAGGTGGAGGATTCAATGGATTTGTTAAAGAGTGTTGCAATGATTGGTGATAGCACTTGTGACACTTTTTTGTATATAAAGGGTGGTAAGGTATTTAAATCTCCTGCCTTGTTTTTTAGTGCGTTGATAATAAGGGAGACTTCGTATGGGTTAGTCGGAGCTAGGAACAGTGTGTTCGGGTAGTTGCCGGTGAGGTAGTCATTTGGTGGGGTATCTGAGCTTGGGATTTTATTGGCAAGGTTTTGTCCTATAGTGGAGAAGAAATCATTGAGTCTGTTTGCTGTTTCTGTTGGTGGGAGTTTGGGTTCATCTGATTTTGCTAATTTTATTTCGCTATTTCGTGATATTCTTTTTTGTTCCCAGAATTTCTGATAGGGTTTTCCAGGTCTTTTTTATATCACCTCGTAAGTTGGATAATCTGTTTCATAATACAATTTTTTTGCCCTTCTTATCAGGCTGGTTAGGATTGACGAGTAACGTTTTGTTTGGTCTCTGGTTATGTGACCCATTCTGTACTGTTTTTCATATTGGTGTTTTGTATTTATGGATTTGAGAATGCTGGGTGTTAGCCAGGGACTGTTCAGTCTCTTAGCTGTCATCTGCTTAGTTTTTTTAGGGCAGTGCTTGTTATAGAGGTATTGAGTCTTTTTAGAAAATTATTAATACATTCGTCAATATTGTATTGATTTCTAGCTCAGTGTGCAGTCAATGTTTGCTACTGCTGTTGTGAAGTTATTAATGGCTGCCTCATTGTGAAGTCTGAAGGTGACTTTAGTAGTGTCTTGGGGTATTTACCAAGAGTTGTTATGAGGAAGTAGGGTAGTGGTCTGTGGTATTATCTGTAATTATGCCTGATTTTGAAGGGATATGGTGTTGGTCCAGATGTGGTCAAGTAGGGAAACACTAGTCTCTGTAACTCTTGTAGGTTTTGTTACTGTTGGTAGCAACATACAGTTACTCATTGTGTTTGTGAATTCAGTAACGTGTGGGTCCTGGTCTTGCAGGAGATTTATATTGAAGTCACCTGAGAGTAGTAAGTGATCTTTGTTCATGCGTGCATCAGTTATGATTCTAAATATGCTTTAGTAATCCCTAGGTGACCTAATGAATGTATTATGAGCTATGTTCAATATTTAAGGTCTAAACTATGTTGGAACTACTAACCTGTCTGACAGTTGCCGGCCCTCCATCTCCTTACCAGTCTTAGTGCAAATCAAATAGAGTGGTCCCTCGCTTTTCGTAGTTCTCGGCAATCGTAAATCTCGCCAATCATAGGGGTATTTTCGTAATAACATGGACTCACTTTTCATAGGTTGACTCGCGAATAGTAGTTCGTCCGGGGCGCATACGCACGGTGTGAGCCGGGGCGGCCTCCCTACCCAGCCAGTCTGGCATTGTTTACCAGTGAGTGAAGGTCCCCTCAAGTGCTCCTACGAAATTTTTCATAATATTCCACTCATTTTAGTGCTTGCAAATTACTAAATAAGCTACCATGGCTCCAAAGAAAGCTCCTAGTGCCAAGCCTGTGGTAAAGAAGGTGAGAAATATGTACAGTGACAAAGTTTTGGGCCATTTTTAGGGAAGTGTTAAAGAGACGCCAGAAACAGAGCTCTCTCCACAGTTACTTTGCGAGACAGGATCTAGAGTGACTCTCAAGGTGGTCTTAGTGGCATTAAGAAACAGAGAAAGAGAAGTAACCCTGAGAAGCAATTGGTACCTGAGGTGTTGCTGGAAGGGGATTCCCCTTCCAAACTGTAAACATATCAATCTCTTTCCTCCTCCAGTCTCCGATACACTAAGAAGAATCTCCAATAAGGTAGGTGTTATGCTGTTAATGTTTCATTCATCATTTCCCATTGTATTGTTTATGTACTATTTGTATATTTCATGTAAAAAAAATTTTTTTTAATACTTCTGGGTGTCAGGAACGGATTAATTGTATTTACATTATTTCTTATGGGGAAAATTGATTCGCAAATCGTAAATTTCGTTTATAGTAACTGCTCAGGAACGGATTAATTACGAAAAACGAGGGACCACTGTAGTCGTTTTTAAGTTTATACTTGACGGATGATCTGAAAAGGATTTACCATGGCTGCCTGAAAAGCGAAATTCAAAGAAGGGTCCTTTTTGTTGTTTCTCCCGGAAGGACAGTCCTAGGGCATGGAGACAGAGATATCTGGCAATCTTGCTACCCTGGAATAGAAAGGCTTGATTTGGGTTGTTCATTTGATCTACGAGGCCCTGGCAGTTTTCCTCATAAACAAAGTGGCTATTCCGAGATTGGAGTCGTCCAAGGATAGGTCAGCATTCTCGCCAGACAACCCTTGGGATGTTGCCCGAGTTATGGCCAACACAGGAGAAGAATTAATCATTATGGGTTCAGGATATACACTAACAGTGGTAATGTTATTACCCAGTAATAACATGGCATCTTTCATGGGGAATTCTTGGATACACCCACAGTCAAGTATCCAGTGTAATATTTGCACTGTACATAAATTCTATGCAAGGGGACCAAAAATATAGCTCCTCAAATGCTTCCAATAAAATAGAGGAATTCAAGGAGGTGTTCTTTGAAAGGGGTAATATTCCCTCTCTTATAAGTGAGCATATGCTCCAGTATCTCTAAAGGTTCTGACTTCAGTTGTTTTGGAGTCTCCTGAAGGGAAATAAGACTTGACAGTAATAAGGGGCCTTCCCTTTCTCTACTTCATTCAGGGACATGTTACTAGGGATATTATAAATTTTCCTATGGGTTGGGGTTTGTGGGGGGCAATTGGGACGGATGTGACCTACTTTATTACACAGGAAGCAGATGACAGGTTTGCCCTTAACTCCCTGCTGATGTTGCAATGGTGTCACTCTGGCTGGTGTCTCTCTGGATACTGTTGTCGAGTTGCACTATGTTGAGTAGTTTGTCTCTCACCAGGTGGACCATAAGTTGAGAAGCATGGCTCACCAGGTGATCTTAGTTGGCTGACGTAAACGTTCTCCTCCAGCTGGCACTTCATCCTCCAAAGTGACAATCTCTGCTCATGCCAGGCTGTTGAAAAGAGAGATGGGACTGCTCAGACAAGGAGCGGTTAGTTCAAAGGTATCAGCCAACCTGGCTGCCTCAATGCAGTGGTTAAGTCACGATCCTGCAGAAAGACTCCAACAGGTTGTCAACCAGAATAGCTGCACAAGATCATCGAAGGTAGCAACACCACTTGCTTTATACCAGCTGGTAAAAGCTTTGGTCTGCTGTCGCACAAATCAACCAGGGATTGACCAAGCTGTCGTCTGCCTAGTTTGAAAAGCTTCCGATATTTAGCTGGGATACATGTATATGCTCCCAAAGCTGTGGTCTTCACTACTTTATAATCGGAAAAATCAGTGTCATTTAACACTGACGTAAATTCCTGTGCCTTACCAAACAATGCTGTGTGAACCAACAATGCCCAATGCTCTTCCGGCCACCTCAAGGCTCGAGCCTGGTTTTTGAAACTTTCAAAAAACTGTTCTGGCTCTGCATCATTGAAGTGGTAAACAAGCTGTACTGCTTTCTGTAACCTAAAGTCATTTACAACTTGCAAAAACTGCCTTCTTTCATTTTCCCTATCACTCACTTCCTTTGCATATGCCCTCTGTTCCCTAGTCTCCTCAAGATTGATTTTTGCCAATTCAAGTGCCAATGCCGCTGATTCGCTTCCAGACAACCCTGCTGCACGAGACTGACAATTTTGCTCCATTGATGTATCATCTTCCTCCTGCGAGAACATCGGAGTTTTATTCCTAGCTCCCTTAGACGGAGGAGTCTGATGTGCCATCTCCTCGTCCTGAAGTTTGTCGGTGATCAGTGAACGCAGTTGTGCAGCTGTGAGAGTGCGTTCATAATTAATGCCAATGGAATGAGCAATTTGCCAACAACGCTGTAGGGACAATTTAGGCAAGTTAACCCCTTCAGGGTCCAAGGTCCAAATCTGAAGTGGTGCCCACTTCAATTTTATTTTTCTTATGAAATGGTAGAGAATATTTTTGTGAAGGTAATAAAACAAAAAGTACGAAATTTGATGGAAAATTGACGAAATTATGCTCTCACGAATTTTGATGTGTCAGTGATATTTACGAATCGGCGATTTTGCCGAGTTTGACTCCTATTTTAGGCCAATTACATTATTCCAGTCAACCAAATTCTTAGCTATTTCACTAGTATTACTTCTATTCTATCGATTGAGCACAAGAAATCGCCAAGTCAACTGTTTCAACTACAAATTAAAGTGATTGGAAATTGTTAATTTGGCCAATTTAACACAAAGTTCAAAATATTCCAATTTCAAAATAGGGTCCAGAATAAACAATATAGGTATTCCTGGAACTAAATAACATTTCCTTGTTTATTAGTTATGTTTTGAGGCTTTACAAATAAATTCCATTTTGAGTTTTTATTCATATAATGAATTTTTATTCACACCAAAAATAGAAGATTTACTGTTATGCAATACTGTATAATTGTATAAATATCATCACCATATTTGTGAATGCATATTAGACCCACCAGCTGGCGTGTATTGACGTGTGAGGTCGTTTGTTTACTCTTGAATATCGGCAAAAATTTAACATTTCTGCTACTTTGAGCTCAGTTTCAAGCCATTTCCAGTGCTAAAACCAATCAAAATCATGTCTATTTCTGTAATATGTCCCCATTCTATCAAATGAGACCAAGAAATTGCAAATACAACCATAAAAAACATACAAAAAAAACACTGCAAAGCCGCTGTTTTATTCGAAAAATCATGATTTCAGTTTTTCTCTCTCATACACAGTGTGCTGCAGGATCTGTTTTATGTGGTGCACACATACCACATAAATGTATTCTCTCATATCTAGGCCCAAATGTACCACTCACAGCTTATCAGAGTGAGATGAGCTCATGACGTAGATCTACGGTTTGGACCCTGAACATAAAGCCGTAGATCTACGGGACGGACCCTGAAAGGGTTAAATAAAGTATATGCTGACACCAGACGTCTGACTCGTCTAGGTGGCATACCCCAATGTAGAAGTTATTTGCTATGCGCAGTACGATTGCAGAATGCCCCAACGTAACACGTTATTTGCAGAACACGCTTAGCTATGAACAGTACAATTGCAGAATACGCACATACACTTACAAGGTGGATACACAATAGCAAAGCTGACTGCAAAAATCTTCACACCGAACAAGCTAGTAGCGAGCTGTTGAACGATCATACAATAGCAAGGCTGACCATAGCAAAGCAATTGACATGTAAAGTTTGTAAAGCATTGGCAAAGCTAATGCAGTGCCAGACAGCAAACTACACACTGTTCCAAAAGATTGACCATAGCAAAGCGAGCACACCGAACAAGCTAGTAGCGAGCTGCTGAACGATCATACAATAGCAAGGCTGACCATGGCAAAGCAATTGACACGCAAAGTTTGTAAAGCGTTGGCAAAGCCAATGCAATGCCAGACAGCAAGCTACACAATGTTCCTGCTTCCAGCGTCACCCTAGGCTCAACCCGTGCTCTAAGTCCAGCTCCAGCTCTCAGACAGGCTACCCATATCAGAGGCGTCGTAAGGGGGGCGGGGGGGGGCCGCCCCGGGTGACACCATTTAGGGGGTGACACTATAGAGCCTCTAAAGAAGGTGACACTAATGCCAAAAACAGTGCTGCAGCAACATAAGAGAAGAATCCTTCATTTCTATATAGCCTGTTATATATTAACAAAGTACAAATAAGTCTATATAGGGAAAATCATTGATTTTGATGAGATAGGTGATTTTGCATAACTGAAGGCAAGGAAATGTAAGATCAGATTCACTGAGATGTTACCTGTACTCAAGGTCAGATTGGAACTAGTGTCTCTCTGGTATTGCAATGTTTTTCTTTATTTTTCAAGTTTTTTTTGGCATTCTTAAAGATGAATAAATGTAGGATCTATTGGCTGTACTAAAAGTGGTATTTGAGCTTGTTTCCTTAATATTATTACGTTTATTTATTTTATCATTAATAAAGTCGAGAAGTATTCTCCTGTTCAGTTTATGGTCCTTAAATGTTCTCATTGCTAAACATTTGTCGCTGGCCATGCAGTAGTGACATAACTGGAGTTTACCCCCACCCCCCCCACCTTTGAATTTCATGGGGGTGACACCAAAGATACTGCCCCGGGTGACACCAGAGATTCCGCCCCAGGTGACACCATCTCTAACGACGCCTCTGACCCATATTACAACCCAGGAGTCCCAATGGCCTGTTATCTTGGGTGTAAAGGGAGCAAAATAAACACAGCAGAAAAACTTTTGACTTGTATTATCCTTCACCAATTTAGAACAGAAGTATGTGCAATATATACACTATGTACAGCAATAGGTATTAGTGCACTCCATGGTAAGCAAGGCAGAATAGAAGCCACTAGAGAGCAGACTGTGCTTCAACCAGCTTTAGAATGGGAATGACAAGGGCAGACAGGTGAGTGGTACCCACATCACCACTGAGATTGCCAAAACCATCTTCTATTGGCTGGAACCTGGGTACTGATTGAACGACGGGGCCCCATCCTCAACCCTTAGTCCCCTGGTTCGCTAGTTGGGGGAGATAGCCTGTCAACGAGGGTGTGTACATGTGCCGAATAAAGGTTACGTACTCTTAGCATGCCACAACTTGTAAATATGCTGAGTCACTGGCCTAATTAGTGTCACAATTACAAATAACACCACCACTCACTTCCCTCACTGCCTGTCAACACCAATCCCTTCCCCCCCACCCCACCAACCCACATGGAAATTAGTCACTGTCTGAATTTTTTGAGTTATCGTAGGTTGCTGGTCTTCCTTTCTTCCCTCCATCCTTCCTCTCATCTCTTCCATCTTTGCACCCTTTTTTCTACCTTCCTTCGTTCCTTGAGGTTGGTTTCCTGGGCATTGCTTTTGGTCACAAACTCCTCAAAACCATGAAATTCATCTTCACTGACACTTCCATCTGTGTTTGAACTGTCACTTGGGAACAAAAGAGCCCCAATTAGCCGAGGAGTGAGGAGTTTCTTACTGATAGACATGGTGAACAAGGTGTAATAAAATGGCTTTCCCACAATGCACCACTGGGTCCCTATACAGTGCACACTGACCATGGAGACCCATCTCTCACATCCAGGACTACCAGCCTTTTCCTGCTTGATATGAGGACGCTAGAATTTGTGTGTACTAGTACGGCACCGACCCTGGTGCGTAAGCCATACTAGTACAGCACCAACCCTGAACGGTTAAAGACAGATTTACATGCACAAAAGAGTGAATATTCAACATGACAGTTACCTTTATTGAAGGCTGTTGTTAATGAATGGAAGACAGGGGGGAGGAGGAGAGAGGCAAGAGAGGTTATTGTTTGGAAGGGGAATTCCCCTCCATAAGGACTCTAGGTCACTTCAGGGGTCACTTCCCTAGCTTAAATATACATTTACATACAGAAAAGAATGCCAAATAAATGTAAAGCACTAATAAAATGTATAAATGAACATTTAACATCACACTTACCTATATTGAATACTCTTGTTTGTGTATGGTGGACGAGGCAGATGGAGGGGAGGAGAGTTTATATTTGGAGAATATGACACTATCAACTCTATGGCTTATTTATCTATCACAATTCAACTAATATAAAATAATAAACAATATTAATAACATAGAAACATAGAATATACTCTAGAATGAATAAAATAAGTCATTATGAATGTCACAAGAGGTGTTCTGTTTTTGTTGTTGGGTGCATAAGGGCCACTGAGAGCATAAGCCGTCCATAATGGTGGTGAAGCAGAAGCTGAGGCAGTGGTGTTTTCTGTAGTCCTATATAACTGCAACAACATTGGAGGAGTTAGAAGAATCGTTGAATCACTGAAGAAGGCACCCTCTACCATCATCACAACCACTACTGCCTTCTACCACCATCACTACCACCCTCTACCATTATCACAACTGCTACCACCATCACTACCACCCTCTACCACTATCACAATTGCTACCACCATCACTACCACCATCTACCACCATCACTACCACCCTCTACCACCATCACCACCACCCTCTACCACTATCACAACTGTTACCACCCTCCACCACCATCATTACCACCCTCTACCACTATCACAACTGCTTCCACTCCACCACTTTCGTATTTTTCTAGAAATTTTTCTTAAATTATGTGTTTCACACACACTATACCAAAGGACTAGCACTAGAAGCTTTCTTTGGAGCAATGGTAACTTATTTAACAGTTGCAAGCACTAAAACGAATGGAATACAGTGGACCCTCGCCTAATGATATTAATCCGTTCCTGAGAGCTCATCGTTAGCTGAAATTATTGTTACCCGAATTAATTTTCCCCATAAGAAATAATGGAAATCCAATTAATCCGTTCCACACAGCCAAAAGCATTAAAACTTTTTTTTTCATGAAATAGTATACATTTCCATACAAAGCAAACAATGAGACATGCACAAAAACGACATAAATGTTAAAATGACACTTACCTATATTGAAGAGTATTGATGAGTGACAAGACACTGTTTTTCTTGAACACTCTGGGATTTTCAGTGATACATGAGTAAAGGCTTCACTTTGCAATCCCCACTAGCATTACAACAAAACATGAGAGTTAGCCTGTCTTTCACAGGCTTGTGTCCTGGGAGTGCCTTTTCCTCCTGAGTAATGTAGGCCCTGTTTGGCATTTTCTTCCAGAACATTCCTGTTTTGTCACAATTGAACACTTGTTGGGGTTGGAATTTTTCAGCTTCACCATGCCTTATCACACTGTGTATGCCACTACAATTCTTACATCTCTCAAATCAACCTTTGCTGGCCTTAAATTCACCAATATGAGCACTAGTTCCAGGTATTTTTTCCTGTTCACCTGGGTGTTAGTTGACCGTTGTCGGTCACATCCTGAGGGACAAGATTAAGGACCGCAATGGAAATAAGTTAGACAGTCCTTGATGATGCACTGGCTCTCTTGGGTTATCCTGGGTGGCTAGCCATCTGGAGTTGTTTCTCGGTAATTGTTTCCCGTTAAGCCACACCAACAACACACTCTCCACATCTTCGAGTAGTACAGCTGATGGTGGTGGAGCAACAGCTGATGATGGTTCAGCAGCAGCAACAGCTGACTGTGGTGCAACAACAGCTGACCGTGGTGCAGCAACAGCTGACTGGTCCAGCAACAGCTGACGGTGGTGCAGCAGCAGCTGACTGTGGTGCAGCAGCAGCTGACTATGGTACAATAGTATTTCGATAGTATTTCTCACCCTTTTTAATACAGGTTGGCACTAGAAGCTTTCTTTGGGCCCATGGTGGCTTATTTAACGTTACAAGCACTAAAAATAATGGAATAATACAAAAAGTATCGAATGCATGCATGCAACTGGCCACCCGGGCTTGTAAACAATGACGTCAGGACAGCTGAAGCGCTCAGGCTGGACGGACAGGTTCGGATGAGTCATGTTGATCAGAAACAGCTGACTGTGGTGCAGCAACAACTGATGGTGGTGCAGCAGCAGCTGACAGTTATGCAGCAGCAGCTTACTGTGGTGCAGCAGCAGTTGATTGAGGTTCAGCAGCAGCTGACCATGGTTCAGCAACAGCAGACTGGTGTAGCAACAGCTGACCGTGGTGCAGCAACAGCTGACTGTGATGCAGCAACAGCTGACGGTGGTGCAGCAACAGCTGACCGAGGTGCAGCAACAGCTGACTGTGGCGCAGCAACAGCTGATGGTGGTGCAGCAGCAGCTGACCGTGGTATGATAGTACGTATTTCTCACCCTTTGGGCCCATGGTGGCTTATTTAGCAGTTATAAGCACAATAAACAATGGAATAATACAAAATGTATCGAATATATGCATGCAGCCGGCCACCCTGGCTTGTAAACAATAACAGCAGGGTAGCTGAGGTGCTCAGGCTGGACGGACAGTTTGGGAGGAATCACGTTGGGCGAGTTTACCGTGAGGCAAGGCAAAATTTTTGCGTTCAAATGCTTCGTATGGCAGAATTAACATTATGCGATGCATTCGTTATGCAGGGGTCCACTGTATTATGAAATGTATCGTATGAACTTGTGGGATCATCCTCACTCACTGATAAACAATAGCACACTGGCTGGGAATGGGGTGCGAGGCGGCTAGGGGCCATATGTACGTGTCCCAGATGAACGACTATTTTTTTTGATGAAAAAAAAGTTACAATTTCCTAAAATAATTACTTTCGAGCCTTACGAAAAACGAGGGTCCACTGTGTTATTATAATCATTATTGATAATAATTTAGGGAACTGAAGCTCTACAATTACAATAATTATTATTATTATTATTATTGTTGTTGTTGCTAATTTAGAGAACTAGAGCATATATCCAATTCCCTAAATGAAGAGCCCCTCACCAGCGTCAAGGAACCTTGATGCTAATGAGGGGGCTTCAGTTCCCTAAATTATTAAAAATAATAATTATAATAATAATTATTACAATAATGATGAAGCTTCAGTTCCCTAAATTAATAATAATAATAGTACATTATTATAACGAGAGCTTCAGAGTGAAGCCAGCTCAGTGCACTGTTTACCTAGCTGTGGGAGCAGTTCTCTCCTGGTTTGCTTACATTTTTGACAGTCATTTGGCCAAATTTTGCTTTTCTAACCATGGGTCCTAAGAAAGTAAGTGTATAGGACAGTGCTGAGAAGAAACAGAGGATGATTTCCATGGAATTAAAGTATGAAATTATAGATAAACAAGCAAGATGTCAAGGTTCTGGGTAGAAGGGGAAGCAGGGGGAGATGGTTCCTAACTCGAAGCAAAAAATCGACCAAGGGATGACTCATATCTTAAAAAATTCGTATGTTGAGACACTCGTAAGTCAAGGTTCCACTGTATTATAATCTTTCAAGGTAAGTGTTTGTGTTTTGGTACGAATGTGGGGGAGGGGCGGAATAATGCCATGACTAGCACTGTAGTTGCAGTGCTCATGAGGAAACAAACTTTCACAAATCAAAACTTGCATGATCAGGAAATATAAATTTGAGGGACATGATCATTTACACAGTTGGAAGACAGAAACAAGTGTTCTCCAGATAGTTCTTCCACATCTTATTAGATAACATGTTATAACATTTATGAAGGGATTCAGGGAAACCGGCAGGCCGGACTTGAGTCCTGGAGATGGTAAGTACAGTGTCTACACTTTGAAGGAGGGGTGTTAATGATGCAGTTTTATAACTTTAGTGTAAAGCACCCCTCTGGCAAGACAGTGATGAAGTGAATGATGAAAGTTTTTCTTTTTCGGGCCACCCTGCCTTGGTTGGAATCGGATGTGTCAATAAAAAAATATAAAATAATGTCTTCTGATCATGATAAGATTTTACTCACAGGAAGATTACTGATGTGCATAAATCAAATTAAAATGAGAAGGCCTCTACACTCTTTTATGATTTATTTACTAAATTAGATGTATGGAAAACTTTTTTAAATACGTCGAACACTGATCTCTCTCAAGTATGACTTCTTATGTGTCTTACCATACTTGATTTTTCATTCAAGTCATTCTGCACACTGATATTGTTTCTTACTATTATGAGTTCTCATGTGACTAACTAAATTTGATTTTTGACTAAAGTCCTTCAGACATTCTGAACATTGATATGGTTTCTCTCCAGTATGAGTTCTCATGTGTTTTACTAAATCCCTTTTACAAGAAAAGTTTTTCAGACAATCTGCACATTGATATGGTTTCTCTCCAGTATGAGTTCTCATGTGTCTTACTAAATCACTTTTATGAGAAATGCCTCTTAGACATTCTGGACACTGATATCGTTTCTCTCCAGTATGCGTTCTCATATGACTAACTAAACTTGATTGATGAGAAAAGTCCTTCAGACATTCTGAACATTGATATGGTTTCTCTCCAGTATGAGTTCTCATGTGTCTTTCTAAAATTTCCTTTTACAAGAAAAGTCTTTCAGACAATCTGCACACTGATAGGGTTTCTCTCCAGTATGAGTTCTCATGTGCCTTGCAAAATCACTTTTACGAGAAGCGCTTCTTAGACATTCTGGACACTGATATGGTTTCTCTCCAGTATGCGTTCTCATGTGACTAACTAAATGTGACTTTTGATTAAATTTCTTCTGACATTCTGAACACTGGTAAGGTTTCTCTCCAGTATGAGTTCTCATATGAGTTCTCATTTTTGACTTTGATTAAAGTGTTTCCCAGACATTCTGGACACTGATATGTTTTTCTCTCCAGTATCCATTCTCATGTGACTACTAAACTTGATTTATCAGAAAAGTCTCTTAGACATTTTAAACACTGAATTGTTTTCTCTCCAGTATGAGTTCTCATATGACTTACTAAATGTAATTTTTGACTAAAGTCCTTCAGACATTCTGAACACTGATATGGTTTCTCTCCAGTATGAGTTTCTCATATGTTTTATTAAATCCCTTTTAAGAGACTAGTCTTTTACATATTTTTGGACACTGATATGGTTGCTCGTCAGTATGAGCTTTTACAGACTTACAATTTTTTTTATTATACTAATATTTTATTATACTGAAAAAAAATTTGAAAATATTTTATTATAAATTAACAAGCACTAAACCTGTGAAGGTAATACAGTGTCTGAGGAACATGAAGGAAGACACTAAGAGATATTTTACGGTTTATGACACATTAACCTTATGGCACTGTTGCTGTCACTGTAAATGTTGTATTACCAAAACTGTTGTTACAGTGTTGTGACTATTAACACTATAATTATTGTTGCCACTATTATAACATTGTTGTGTTTCACTATATTAACACTGTAAAAGTCACTGAATTAATACTGTAGTGTTGTCACTGTATTTACACTAAAGAGTTGTTTAATGAGTTAATATCATTGTAGTTTTGTGTTGTTACTTATTATTAACACTCTAGGTAACTTTTTTCATTCTATAATCAAATTAATTTGTGTTGTCACTGTATTATTCATCTTTAGTTATTGTCACTTTTTATTAATAATGTAGTTAGTGTTGCCATATATTACCATCATTGTATTTAGTGTTGTAACTTTATATTAATTACAAAAATTTACAGAACATTTCTAACACTGATATTGGCACTACAAGTGCTAGCTTCTTGTGCCATCATGACCTGCATTACTGATACTGCAAGTGTCAGGAAGATCTGCAGTACTGATACATGTGTCAGCCTCTTGAACCAAGTTAACATGTAGTACTGACACTACAAGTTCCTGTTTCTTGGCTTCTTCTTCCACAATAACCAAAAGTAAGGGCAGAATGACCTGCAGTGCAGACACTACAAGTACCAGCTTCTTGTATCAGGATAAAATACAGTATTGACACTACACATACAAGCCTCTTGTACCAGGATAAACTGCAGCATAAACACTACAAGTGCCAGCCTCTTGTACCAGGATGACCTGCAATATTGACACCACAAATGCCATTTTTTGGTGCCAGGATCACCTGAAAAAAAAAAATTATGTATATATATATATATATATTTTTTTTTTTTTAACACAGCCATTTTCCACCAAGGCAAGGTGACCCTACAGAGGTGTGCCTTCACTACAGTTAACCCTTTCAAATCAAATAAAATAAAATCAAGCTTATTCTCTATAAAGATTACAATGCGGGTTTACATATTTTAGGATATTTTGTGATTTACATGTTATAAAATACTAATTTTGGAGGGGACCACTATCACACCTAGCATGGCTAGGCATTTCGGGAAGACTAAGATTAATTCATAACTCTAAATTATTACAGATTATGGAGCAAGTTGGTATTAAGGATAAGTAACTACATTACAGTTTGTAAATTTAGCAATGTGAATGCTTTTGTTTTGGTACAATACATAGTTTCTAATATTGGATTTATCACAGGCAAACTTATGACTAGTTAGGATTCATTATTTTAACAACTCGTATTTCCTTGTTTATAGTCAACTGGCGAGTGTTAAGCCTAAATGTAAAGCACCAGGTGGTTTTCATGCAGTTAGCTGACAGGGTGTATCAGGGAGACGAGATGTTTTCTAACAGTAGTTTGAAAATGATGAAATGTGACTGCAGTTCAAGATTTTCAGGTAGGGTGGCCAGATTTTAGGCCCTTTGACGTACATTGAATTTTTGTAAAGGGAATGTCATAGGGATGTTTGGTCTTGTAGCCTGTGGTCCCCTTACAACTATCAAGAAAGCATTCTAGGTCAGGGTTAAATTGGAATTTAAGGTCCTGTAAATGTAGTTTGGGCACAGTAGAAAGTGTGGATGTTCTGAACAGTAAGTTTAGATTTATGAAGAGTGGGGGGGGGGGGGTTGTTACCTTGGGGTTGGAATTGCATGATTATCTTACTCCCAGCTTTTTTGTTGGGTTTTTATTGGCTTTAGGTGTGTTGCTACGGTTGATTCCCCAGCACAAATAGCATAGGTGAGGTATGGATAAAAGAGAGAATGGAATAGTGTGAGAAGGGCAGACTGCAGCACAAAAGTACTGTATCTTGGACAGGACCCAACTGTTTTTGGATACTTTTTTTATTGTTTGGATAAAGAGTGCTGAAATTCAGGGTTGTTGTCGAGGTATAGGCCTAGGAATTTGCCCTCATTATGTCTGGCAACTAGAGTGTTGTCGATCTTAATGTTAAGTTGCGCAACACCTGCTCTGCTACCAAACATAATATAGTAGGTTTTATCAGTGTTAAGTGTAAGTTTATTGGCTGTCACCCAAGTCGATATTTTGAGCAAGATTTGGGTGGGAGATAACATAAGTCGTGTCGTCAGCAAAGAGAATGGGCAGACTGCAGCACATAGTACTGTATCTTGGACAGGATCCCAACTGTTTTGGATACTTTTTTTATGTGTTGGATATGAGTGCTGAAATTCAGGTTGTTGTCGAGGTATAGGCCTAGGAATTTGCCCTCATTATGTCTGGCAATTAGAGTGTTGTCGATCTTAATGTTAAGTTGCGCAACACCTGCTCTGCTACCAAACATAATATAGTAGGTTTTATCAGTGTTAAGTGTAAGTTTATTGGCTGTCACCCAAGTCGATATTTTGAGCAAGATTTGGGTGGGAGATAACATAAGTCGTGTCGTCAGCAAAGAGAATGGGTTTCAGGTGTTGGGATACGTTGGGAAGATCATTGATGTATATGAAGAGCAGGGGATCAAGGACACTTCCCACTTCCCTGTGACACTCCAGTATCAAGTAGCTGTGATGATGAGGCTGTGTCTTTAATGGTGACATACTGATACCTATTAGTAAGGTAGGATTTGAAATATGCAAGTGCATGGCCTCTTATACCATAATGGTCAAGTATGTGGAGTAGGATGCCATGGTCTATTGTGTCAAAAGCTTTTCTTAGGTCAATAAAAATTCCTAGTGGATATTCCTTATTTTCCAATGCTGTGTAAAGCACCTCTTCAAGGGGGGCTCCTTGGCGTGGTGAAGAGGCTCTTGGTCTGAGGAATTAGCCCTGTCGGTCTTCTTCCTCAGACCGAACCTAATTACCCCCCATTCTCCCCTCCCCTATCCCATCCTCCCCTTTTTCCATTCCTCCTCCTCCTCCTCCCCACCCCTCCCTTTTGCCCTTCCTCTTTTTGGCCTTTGGAATTTCTCCCACAGCACGCTAATTCCTAGGTAGGGGAAAGGACACCGGGGTCCATCCCTTTCCCGTTGAGGTTCTTGGCAGTGGCGTATTTGCCGTGGAATCTGGATCGCCGGGGGTCCCGATCCCCCCTACCCGGGTAGTTTTTGGTGTTTTTTGGGTGATGGGTGTATCTCTGGAAAGCCACCTTTCGGTTCCGGGGGTGGTCCCCAAAAAGGGATGTTTTTGTGGGGGATACCCCGGCCCCCCCTTTCTTTTGTCCACTGAGGTACTCGGCAGATGTGGGGGTTTGCTACCCAGATCCGGGTTTTAAACGGCAAAAGGGGTAGGTAGGCCCGGGGGTTTTCCATGCTGCACGTGCACTAGCGGTGTGGGGTCCTCTTGGCGGGGAGGGAGATTCCGGGCTTTTTTCATTCCTCGGGGAACTTTTCCTCCCTGCCCCCCTTTTTTTTTTTTTTTTTTTATTTTTTATTTTTTTTTCTTCTTTTTTTTTTTTTCTTAAAAAAAAGCAAAGGAGTAACCTAACCATGGAGCCCCCAACCCATGAACCCACTACCCCCGGGCCCCCCTTTCTTGATACCGCCCCCCATTCTGACCCTGCCTTGTTTTTAGCCCACTTTTCGGACACTCCAAAGCCCCTGTACCTCTTGTGGTGCTGTTTCCTCACCTGTTCAGGTCTGGGGTTCGAGACTCCTTCGATTTGTTGAACCCCGCTCTCCTTTGACTTTTTTCCCGGGCTTCCCTTTTTGGTAGGGCAATTTTCAATTTGCCCACCATTTCACCCCGGACCAACCCCGGTCCTACTCCAAACCCCATTGTAAATCTCCGATGAGCTCCTTTTACCTTTCCCCATTCAAATGGGAAAAAACCGACAGTAAAGCACTCCCTTCCACGCTCAGTTTCGACCCACAAGGGGCCCAAATTCTTCCCTTAAACCCTACTTTTTTCGCCTCCCTTTTCTGACATAGTATTGGCAAAGCGCTCCTCGTCATGTTGGGAGATATTTCTTTTCATGATCCCCAAAGCGGTACGCGCATCGCACTGTCCAAATGCTCCCCAAGTCTGATCTTTCTCTCCTTTCAAAATCGATACTCTCCTATCAATTAAAAAACATCTTTCTCCAATTCTTTAGGGGCACTGTCATTCTGCCCCATACCATAGCCCAACAAAATTTTCCACCCTGTGGCAATGACTTTCTTGAACAGCGGGAACTCCGGGATCCCCCAAACCCCAAAAGAGACATTTTTCCCTTTTCCTCCCCGGGGCGGGGACTTTCCCCTTTGAAAAGGGCTCATTTAACTTTTGAAGCCGAGAACTCTCCCCCTCTTGTATGTCGGGGGACAGGGTTACAATTTTCAAAAGGTGAACCTACACCGCAACAATGTAGAAATTTCTGGGCTTTTGGCCACCCGCAAAATATTACAGATCTATGGCCGAATCCCCCGTCTGTGGTGCTGACGACCTTTCTAATACATCTTGCATCAACCCCATCTTGCCTTAATTGTAATAAAGCCACCCCTACTCCGCCGTTCCAGGTCTATTTAAAAACAACGTGAAATCCTTCCTCAAAGAGGCAGAAGGCCCCCCTCTGCAGGGCATTTTACTCATCTCCGCCTCCAAGGGAGTACCCCCGTGTTCTTATTCCGTGTTTCCAAACTCCCCCTACTTCGGGGGCCCCATCTTCTGCGCCTCCTCGGGTTTTTACCCCTCCATAGCCACTCCCATCAAACCCTTTTGCTGTCCTTGGCTCTGATTTCAACTACAACTCAGTCTGTTCTCAATCTTGCGTCCTTCCTCACAAGCCCCGATCGACAAACCTCGTACCACCTAATCCCAATCCCCCCTCACTTCTCAGAAGCCCAAAAAATCCCATTGCTAAATCTTTTTTGCCCCTTCCTTCCCTTCTTCCACCCCACACTTTACCTTTCCGTCCGTACCTGTTCTTCCCCTCTCCGGGCTCTATTACAAGGGGAATTCCCCTCCCCTCGTACTATGCCTTTCCCCCCCCGTCCCCCCCCAAAGTTTCTCCCTCTTCGCCACCCCCCGGGTTTCTGCCTTTTCTGCCCCCCCCCCCCAACTTCACTCCAGCCCTTAACTTTCCCTCCCCCTTCTTTTGTACAGCCCATTACGTCCAATTTTTAATCACCCTCCCCCTTCTATCTCCAAATGGTCTCCCAACATCTTTGAATTCAGAAACTTTTGAACCATTTCAAAATATATTGCAGAGACTAAACCTTCAATGGCCTTATTCACTTCCTGTTCCTTTCTTTTCCCTCTCCCCCCATCTTTCAACCCCTTTTCTTCGCAACCTCCGTTTTTTCCTGCAAGAACGTTTTCCAATGCCCCCAAAAACGTTGACTTTTTAAAACCCCTCTAGTCCGTAGGTGCCTTTCCTTCGTTTCCGGGTATTTTCTTCACCCCAAACAGGCCCTTTTTTACATGGAATATCCGGGGGCCTCAGGGGTAATCGGGTGAGCTTCAATTTTTGTTTTCCCGGGTTTTTCCCCTTTTGGCGCTTGCTTACAAAAAAAAAAAATTACACTGGGCTTTTTTCCCCAACCCTATCTCAGGCTATAATTTTTTTTCTTGGGATTTTTTCTCAGATGCGCCCCTTTAATGAAAGTTTTCCTTCTTCTACGCAATTATATTCCGTACTGTCAACTATTTTTCCATACCTCCTGCATTACACTGCACCCGTATCCATTTGAAAAAGTGGTTTACAAATTTTTTTTATATCTCTCCCTTTTTGGATTTTCTATCCCAATTTTGCCTTTTTTGTGTCACCCTTCCCACCACCATTTCTGTACGGTGATTTTAATCCCCACCATTTCCTTTGGGGGGGGGTTCTCATTGTGACTCACGTGGCACCCCGTTGGGCTTTTTCGCCTCTCACCCCCCCTGTTTAAATAGGGGTCTCCCCCCCTTTTTTATCCTTTTCCATACTCTCTCTTGCATCGATCTATCATTGCTCTTCCTCCATGCACTAGACTTCACCGGGTCGTTCACCGGACTTACAAAAGCGATCTTTTCCAATCATTCTTATTCTCCTTCCTATTCACCACCTTTCCGTACCCCCCTGGAATTTGATTGGGCAAATTGGGATCTTTACTCACACCTCACTGTTTTTAGTGAAGTTCTTTTGAATCTCATTGATGAGCTCCACACTTTTCCGATAGTTTATACCACAGTTTCTCATTCTATCCCCCAAACCTCGGCGGGCTTCTCAAAGGGGGTCCCTTTGGTGGTGTCCGGGCATCTCGTGCAGTACGTTTGAAACGTGTTTGCATGGGGCGGTCCCGGTACAATAGAACTGCTGAGGATTTCTTGATTTTAAGCAGAAGGTGCGACGCTCCCGGGTGTCACTGTGAAGCAAAACCCCACTTGTTGGCGAGATATTTTTCCACCTCACCTCGTTTTTTCCCCTGATGCAATCTGGAAAAAAGTGAGGAAATTGAGGGTAAATACTTTCCTGCCCCGGGCTCCTTTTCAAACGGGCGTGGTTTGATGTAGAAACCTTCTCGACGTTGCCATTGAATTTGGCACACATCAGGTCCGTTTTTCCCCGAGGCTATCTTGCCCCCGTTTCTTTCCCAAACTGCCAGAGATTTTGTCCCCTTTGGATTTTTTCCTAAAGAAAACATAAATGTCCCTTTTACACTTCAAGAACTAGGGCAACGCTCTTTGCTTGTCGATCATCGGGACTGGGCCTGAGCTTCATATTCGATGTTACAACTTTACATCGGGCGCCCTTGTATCCTCTTTCACCCTTCAATCTTTTATGGGCACAAGAATTCTTCCCAGCTGTGGAAACTGCCTTTTTTCTCCCCTTTCCGCAACCCGGGGACTACAGGGCATGATGCCTCCCCCACACCCCCTCGCTCTTACTAGTGCAGTTTGCAAATATGGAACGTCTCGTAAATCGACGTTTAAGTGGCATTTAAAACAAACAGTCTCTCCGACAAATGGTTTTTTTAAGGGTTTGTTCTACCTAGACCCCTTTCTACGCTTGGATCGTTGTTGTAATGCCTTTGCGAACATCACTCTTATTGCCAATTTTTGAAACCTTGAAAGCATATAACAACTTGGAGGGATAAATTTGGCCCGGCCCTTCCCTTTGGGCCCCCGAGGCAATCTAACCTATTCCTTAAGAACTTTTTAACTGAAGACATTTCCATGTTCGAGTAAAAAATGTTCTTTCCCCGGACTTGTCCAAACAAGGGTCCCCCGAGTGTTTTCTAAGCCAACACTTTTTTCTCCTTTTATTAATTTATTTGGCCTTGTTCTTCCACCCAAAAATTTGGTCTCACTCTAATGGGTTTTTTTCGCTATTGCTTGTCAGGGCGGACTGTATTTTTTTGCAGTTTCTCTCCAGCATGTGGGGGATCGGTTCCACTTGGGCCACCCTCATGGGTTTAAATTTTTAATACCAAAACTCACCAAATTTTTTCCCTAACACATGTTATCTCCGACATCCTTTTTATGAAATTGAACACTTATGCACATAGGAAATTTTTTCAGGAAACTTCGCCACCAGTGGCTTTATAGTCCCCATACAAAGTAAATTTGGGAAGGAGGAGGAGTTTAGGAATCAGTCCCTCACCGGAGTCGAGTGTTCATCCCTCAATCTTGTGAATTACAGCATAGGGCCTTTGCGTGGGTTATTATGTAGTGAGGTGAAGCGAAGCAGGAGGGGGGGTGAGGTTGGAGGTGATGGACTGAACACATCGACTCCCGGCTGAGGGACTGTTTCCCCAAACTCCTCCCCCCTTACCTTTCTACTTTTTATCGGACTGATGAACCACTGCTGGCGAAATTTCCTGAATAAAGTTCCCCTATGTTCATAAGTGTCCAATCTTCAACTTGTCGGTTTTTTTAAAACCCTTCATCACAACTGTTTTAAACTGCGATCATGGGACTTGTACAAAGAATTTTTCAAAATTGTCCAACTTTGGACGAAGAATTTCTTCGATAGTGGAGGGACCATTATGACCTCAACTCCCCCTGCTTTACTTCACCCCACTACAGTAATAAGCCACGTCTCGGCCCTTGCGTACATTTTACAAGATTTATGGACTGAACACATCGACTCCGGCTGAGGGGTTGTTCCTCAAACTCCTCCTCTCCTTCCCCCTTTCTACTTTTTATCGGCTGATGAACCCTGCGTGGCGAAAAGTTTTCCTGAATAAAGTTCCCATTTTGCATAAGTGTCTCAATCTTCAACTTGTCGGTTTTTCAAACCTTCTCCATCCTTTGTACCTATGGTCCCGTATCCCCGAAGTGATCAGTCAGGTTTTGGCCCTTTTCTTTGAGTAGGTTATCCTGGAAACCCCACTTTACCTCTTTTGAAGGGAATTGTCACAGCCCTAAACCTTCTTTAAAACCCTTGCCATCTTTCCTTGGGGGGCTGATCGTCGAACTCTGCTTGCCCACATTTTCCCTCGTTTTATCGAAACTCGATTATGGTGACCAGTTTATTCCGCGGCCTCTCCTGCACTCTCTCAAGCCTTAATTATCCATCACCAAGGATTAGTTTTTTGCCTTGGTGCTTTTTTCGCCTTCCCCCTTGGGCCTCTATACAGAAGCCCAAAAATTCCCTCCTTTTTGTCGCCGTTTATGCCCTTGCCTTTTGCTACTATTACCTCTAATCTACACAATCCTTCCATTTAAGAAAGGTCACCGTATTAGTAAAATTCTTTTTTCGTTTCGCCGCCCCGTTTGCTCCCCCCTTTTTTTTTCGCCTACATTTACCTTTTTCTTCCCTTTGTTACCCCCCTTTAATTTTTTGTGCATCTCATTTTTCCCTAAAACCCCCCCGGGGAATTCCAGTGTTCGGGCTGTTTTTTCTCATCCCTTGCCGAAGCTCAACTGCCTACGGGGGCTTCCCTCCTTTTTCTTGATTTACTTCCACTCCCATTCATGCCACCGTGTGTACACAGATGCTCTAAGTTTCAAGGCTCCCGATTCGCAGCAGTGTTTCCCGGCAGCGTCGTCGGGGGGTTTCTATCTTCAGCAGCTTTTTTTCTGCTGAACTGTATGCCATTCTTGCAGCACTTATTCGTATCGATCTATGCCTTTTTATCTTTGTGGGAGTCTCAACTCCCTTAGTGCCTACATACAAAAATTTTGATACATTCACCCCCCCAGTTCTCCGTTTTCCACTTTGGCTCGCCTATCTCTACGAAGCATAAAGATATTATTTTTTTTTGGGGGCCCTGGGCATGTCAACTCAGGGCAATGAACAGGGAGAAACTGCTGCGTGGGGCAGCAGTACATACCTACCAATTTTCCCATAGAGGTTTTCCATTTTTGGGCTATTTTTCTACAATACTGCCACCCCTTGCGCCCCTTGGCAACAAAGTTGGGCAACTCTGCTTTGGAACAAACTTCATTCTATTAAACCCAGCATGGTTACTGGGGGTCTTCTTGTCATCAGGAGTGGTTGGGAGGCCACTCTCTCCCGCCTTCGCATTGGCCGTACTCGTCTTACCCGGGGATCTCATGGAAGGACCCGTACCTCTGGAGCAGTGTCAAGTTCCATTCGATTTGCCACATTCTGTTAACGCCCCCTCTACAAAGAGCACGCGAAATTTTCCTCCAACGCCGTCTTCGTTCTTATCCTCTTTACCTTCCCCTTTTTGCTGATGGACCCCCCTTTAAAACCTGACTCTTCATTGACTTCTTTACAATGATGATTTACTCCACAACCGATGAGATATTACCACTCCCCCCAGCCCCTTTTTAGCCAGTCTCTTTTCTGCCCCTTTACCCTTTTACCCCCACTGCTCCGCGTTATCCCTAACCTATTATCATCCACCTCCCTTTTGCCACCTGATGCCCTCGCTTCCTTCCTGCCCTGCAGCGCTGTATAGCCCTTGTGGCTTAGCGCTTTTTTTTTTTTTTTTTTGATTATAATAATAAAGTGCTTTTTTTTTTTTATTATAATAATCATGTGTAAAGCAGATCTATCATTTTTAAAATTGCATCATTAGTGCTTTTATTTTTCCAGAATCCAAATTGGCAGGGGTTGAGTATGTTTTCTGCTGTTATAAATGAATATAGTCTCCTATGCACGAGTTTCTCAAAGATTTTAGATAGCAATGGTAAGTTTGATATTGGCCTATAGTTGTTTACATCTGTAGGGTGTATTGGTGTAACCCTTGCTGTCTTGAGTAGTATTGTGAAAGTGCTAGTTTCCAGTGACTTGTTAAAAAGTAATGTAATAGAATGCGAAAGGACATGGGCTGCTCGCTTGTACAGTAATGGTGGGACATGAGACAGATTCCCTGAGATAATTTTAAGTGACTTTATAATCGTGGTGACTTCAGTGGGCTCAGTTGGTACAAGATATAAGGAGTCTGGAAAATACCCATCTAGGTAGTCACTGGCACGGGCGTTGGTACATGGGATTTTACTCGCGAGATTAGATCCAATGGTTCTTAACTGCATCATTGGGATGCAGTGGTTTTTCATTAGGTTTAGTTAGGACAATATTCTTGGTATTTTTCAGTGTGTGGGTCCCTAGAATCTGGGAGAGTGTTTTCCAGGTCTTTTTTATATCTTTCGTTTCAGTGAATCTGCTGAGTAGTACAGTTGTTTGACTTTTTTTATTAGTTTGGTGAGAACTGATGAATAGTGTTTAAGAATATCTTCATGTATTAAGTCCTGTGTGTATTGCTTTTCATATTGGTGTTTCTTATCAATGAGTTTCAAAATGCTGCTTGTTAGCCATGGGCATTTATTTGTGATGTTTTGTTTTTATAGAACAATGTTTGTTGTATAGTCTAAGTAATTTATTAAGAAAAATGTCTGTCCAATCGTCAATACCATTGGCCTTGGAGAATTCTGTAGGCCAGTCAACAGACTCTAGGTCTGCTGTGAAATTACTTATTGAGGCCTCGTCATGGAGTCTAAATGAAACTTTGTTGTATTCCAGTGGTAGTTTACTAATGTTTGTTAACCCTTTCAGGGTCTGCAGGCCCTCTCCCAAACCTGTTCTCAGGGTCGGCAAAAATTCCAAAAAAATATAAAATATTTTTTCTTATGAAAAGATAGAGTTTTTCTTTTCTAAATTTTATTGGCTAAAAATTTTTTTTTTGCCATTAATACTTACCGAGGTATGGAGGCGTGAAGTTGACAGAAATTGAACCACATACGGCAACATCGCTGACTGCCGGTCACCCGGTAATAGTTTATTTTGTTTTTTCTACTTTTTTCTTTTAGTTTTTAATATTGTACTTTTTCAAGTAACTTTTAGGGCCTCTGAGACCAATATGAAGACTATTTGGTATATATTCACTCATTGTATACTACACAATAACAGCACAAACTTTGTTGTCATTATATTGTTTACAAAACATGTTCATACAAACCAACAATAAAAACTGTTGTTTATTACTATTTTTCTATTGTATATATACTCATATAGAGTCACTGGACAGGTTCCTATAACTACAAGAGGTTCTGAAAGCTTGTAGTAGTGTGGGGGTGGACTTGTAAATATGCTGAGTCACCGGTGTGTCGTGTGTCACAATGATGCATCATACCACCACTCACTAACCTCACTGCCTTCCACAACACATCCCGTCCTCCCCACACACCTACCTTCCTTCATTCTCTTCCTACCTACTTTCCCTCCTTCCTTCCTTCCTTCTCTCCTTCCTTCCTTCTCTCCTTCCTTCCTTCCCTCCTTCTTTCCTTCCTTCCCTCCCTCCCTTCCCTCCATCCCTCCTTCCTTCCCTCCCTTCTTCCTTCCATCCCTCCTTCCTTCCATCCCTCCTTCCTTCCATCCCTCCTTCCCTCCCTCCTTCCTTCCATCCCTCCTTCCCTCCCTCCTTCCTTCCCTCCTTTCTTCCCCCCTCCTTCCTTCCTTCCCTCCTTCCTTCCCTCCTTTCTTCCTTCCCTCCTTCCTGCCTTCCCTCCCTCCTTCCTTCCTTCAAGTACATTTTCTGGCTTGTGAGACCAATATAAGGTATTTTGAAGGTATATTCACTCATTGTCTACTACACAGTAACCGCACAGTTATTATATTGTTTACAAAACATGTTTAAACAAACCAACAATAAAAAATGTTGTTTATTTCTATTTTTCTATCACATATATACACATATAAAGTCACTGGACACTTCCCAGAGCTGCTACAGCTTCTGCAAAGCTCGTAGTTGTTGTGTGGGGGGTGGACTTGTAAATATGCTGATTCGCTGGACTAATTAGTGTCACAATGACAAATAATACCACCACTCACCACCCTCACTGCCAGTCAACACCCATCCCTTCCTCCCCACCCCACCAACCAACATGGAAATAAGTCACTGTCTGAATTTTTTGAGTTATCCTAGGTTAATGGTCTCCTTCCTTTCTTCCCTCCTTCCTTCCTCTCATCTCTTCCTTTCTTCATCTCTTCTTTCTTTCCTCTCTTACTTCTACCTTCCTTCTTTCCTTCCTCCTTCGTACGCTGAGGTCAGTGGTGAGTACGCTGAGGTCAGTGGTCAAGTGCAGTCATACTGCTAAGCTCTTGGGAGTTAGCGTGGGCTGTTACCCATACCATGGCTTGTTGTAGTGCTTTAGAATCCCAGGTTCATGTGTTGAAGAAGGAGATTCTACTTCTTCAGGAGGAAAATAGGAGGTTGAAGCTTCGCATAGATGAGTTTGGGAGTGAGTGTGAGAAGGATTTAGCTGGTAAGGAAGGAATGGTCACCAGCAGTGATAGTGGCAGCCGCTTTAAGTGGCAAGTGGTTCACAGTTCAGGAAGAAGGAAGATGAAAAGAGTTAATAGAGAAGATGTGAAGGTAGGAAATCGATTCTCTGTTCTCCAAGATGAGTGTACTTCAGTGGTTAGTGAGGTTGAAGGTACCACTGATTCCCCTGCTAATCAAGGTAAGAATATTTTAATAGGCGATTCTCAGGTAAGATATATGGACCGTGCATTTTGTAATAGAGACAGAAAGGTCAGACAGAGAGTGTGTCTTCCTGGAGCTGGTGTTGGTGACATAGTCAGCAGGTTGGATAATATTATGGCAGGTAATGGGAACAAGCCCATTATCTGTCTTAGTGCTGGGGGAAATGACATTGGGAAGGGCAGGAGAGGAGCTGCTGGATAAGTACAGGTCAGCCATAGAAGTAGTTAGGTCTAAGTGAGGGATCCCAGTCATATGTAGCATCTTGCCTAGAAAGGGATTGGGCAATGAATGGATGTCTAGAGCAATTGGTATAAATCGCTGGCTAGACAGGTACTGCAAGGAACTTGGACTCCCATTCATTGATAACTGGGACCTTTTCTTTGGCAAACGTGATATGTATGCAAGGGATGGGGTTCATCTCTCTGGGGATGGAGTGGTTGCATTAGCCAATTCAATTGAGAGGGTAATTGATGCCTTGTCTAGGAATTTAAACTGGTAGATTATAGAGGTATGGGCGTTTGTGGGAAACAATCAGGCTGCAGCATTAGGGTTAAAAACAGCAGTTATTACAGGGATACCTCAGGGATATGTTTAAAAGACAATATTCAAAATAAAGTTGCTAGTAATGGTAAATCAATTGATCAACAATCAAAGAGAGATAGTAGAGGGCAACGATTGACTAGCTCCCTTAAGGTTTACTATACAAATAGTAGGAGTCTAAGAAATAAGATAGATGAGCTAAAATTACTTGCAAGTGTAGGTAATATAGATATTATTGGTATAACAGAGACCTGGTTCAACCTGAAAGATAGAGAAATGCCTTCTAAACTGGCGAGTCTAATATTCTTTCACAAGTGCGCTGATATTATTTATACCATTTCTACACCAATGTAGTAGTCTGCATAACAGTAAATCTTCTATTGTTTGTGAGAATAAAAATTCAAAGTGGAAAGCCAAAGAAATATAAGAGGGGCCTGGGGATGTGACTAACAAACAGAGAACTTGTTATTTTAGTGCCAGGAATGTCTTTTTTGTTTATTCTGGACCCTATTCGGAAATTGGCATCTTTTGAAATTTGTGTGAAATTGGCAAAATTGCTAAATTCTGACCACTTTATTGGATAGTTGAAATTGGTAAATGGGTGGTTTCTTGTACTCATTCGATAGCAAAAATGGAGTTCTAGCGAAATAGTTATGATTTTTGTTGACTAGTACATTGGAATTGGCCGAAAATAGGGCTCAAAGTGGGCAAAATCGCCGATGCTTAAACATTGTCGAGACTGCTAACTTCGCGAGAGCATAATTTCATACTTTTGGTGTCATTATGATCGGGAAAAGATTCTCTATCTTTTCATAAGAAAAAATCATTTTTTTTTTTAAAATTCGCCAACCCTGAGAACGCGTCTCGGAGAGGGCCTGTCGACCCTCAAAGGGTTAAGCCTGCCCATAATGCTCTGCATACAAGTGGCTTTGGCATGCTGCACTCAACTGTATTCTTTTGTTACTTTTCTGTATCATGTTCAAATAAATAAATAAATAAATAAAATGGAGTTCTAGCGAAATAGTTATGATTTTTGTCGACAAGTACACTGGAATTGGCTGAAAATAGGGCTCAAAGTGGGCAAAATTGCCGATGCATAAACATCGAGACGGCTAACTTTGCGAGAGCATAATTTCATACTTTTGGTGTCATTATGATCGGGAAAAGATTCTCTATCATTTCATAAGAAAAAATTTTTTTTTTTAAATTTGGCCGACCCTGAGAACAAGTCTTTGAGAGGGCCTGTCGATCCTGAAAGGGTTAAAGCAAGAGTCTTAAGACTCCTCTTTTTATCACAGCTAAGCTTAGACGCCATCCTCAATGAGAGCCAACTAATTAACGAAAGAGTAAACGAGAGAGAGAACGAGATACAGAGTTCAGACAATGTAAGAACACAAACTGAACAGGTAGTGGGCGATCACTTGGTCAGGTAAAATAAATGCGTATTAATGTGTGTCTACTTTTAGTTCATTCACGTACGTTTGTAAGAGTTTGTAAAACATTTACCTCAATATTTTTTTTATTATAATAATAATTACCTCACAATACAAACACTCTTACATTGTGTACAAGTTGTACAATTTAGTACAGATTAAACAAGGAGCAACATACCACTTTTAGAGTGGATGAAGATATTATTATTTTCATAATAAAAAGCACTAAACCCCCAAGAATCATGAATTGCTATATATAGAGTGAAGGCATACGAAAAGAATATTTTTCTACAGTTAACCCCAGTTTGACTAGAGAAAACGTAATTCTTCCTACACTAGCTACACAGCTGCTTCGTAAACAAATCTCATATTTACGTCAATTTTTATTCTGTGAGTGTATGTATCATGTTTATATGCTATGTAACAGGTTTCATATATAATTTTAAGGAAAATATCATAGATGGATTAATGAAAATGCCTATATTAATGTAAAATAAGACATTTAATGTGCCCAAGAATGATTATTATTGCGTAGTATTGGCCTCATGAGTAGAGAGTACCTGCACACCAGCACAGTGTGTAAGTATATATAGGTACAGGTACACATAAGTATAATTATCAAAGTACATATAAAATATGCAGTAACTTTAAAACACTTGAAATTTTGGAAAGTTTCCTGATATAATAGATATGGTCATGAAGAATGTGAGCAAACTGGGTGGGGCACGCCATATTTGAAAGACCGCTTGCAGTATAGCAAATTTTTGTCATAATTTGACATCGCCATATTGGTGGAACACTGTAAGGTAAAACGTCATAAAGCGGGGCCCTACTGTATATACGCTCTCTCGTGTAGCACCCCGAATATTTTGAGAAAAAAAAAATTATAGGAAAAAAGAGCATATGGTGCACAGGCGTCCCCAATTTTTTTCATATGGCACACACTTAGTGCACACACCCATTCTCTCATGTCTAGGCGACTCAGGCTTATCGTGCCAATGTTGAATGAATGACAAAGGAAACGTATGTATACGTTTGGGGTGCTATGCGAGAGAACGTATATATACGTTTGGACCGTTTAAGGGTTAAGGGTTGAGAGGCCCTCTGCCAAACTCGTTCTCAGGATTGAAAAATTTTCAGAAATTTTTTTTCTTTTTTTTTTTTAAATGATAGTATGAAATTTGATGGATAACTTATGGAATTATGCTCTCGCAAAGTTAGCAGAATCGACAATATTTAGGCATCAAGGATTCCACCATTTTGAGCCCTATTTTCGGCCAATTCCAATGTTTCAGTCTACTAAAATCATAGCTGTTTCACTAGAATTCCATTTGTTCTATTGATTGAGTACAAGAAACTGGTCATTTACCGATTTCAACTACCCAATAAAGTGGTCAGAATTTGGCAATTTGCCAATTTCACACAAATTTCAAAAGATGCCAGTTTCAAAACAGGGTCCAGAATAAACCAGACAGACATTCCTGGCACTAAAATAACATTTTATCTGTACATTAGTCACAGTTCCAGGCCCCTCTTACATTACTTTTGCTTTCCATTTTGGATTTTTTATTCCCACAAAAAATAGAAGATTTACTGTTAGGTATACTACTGCATCATTGTAAAAATGGTATAAATAATATCAGCACACTTGTGCAAGAATATTAGACTCACCAGTTGATGTGTATTGGACGCATGACGTGATTTGTTTACTTTTGAACATTGGGAAAAATCAAACATTATCGCTTTCATGTCATTGCGAAACCAATCAAAGTTATCTCTATTTCTGTAATATATCTTCCATTCTATCAAATGAGGCCAAGGAAACGATAATACAACCGTAAACACCATATAAAAATAGACTGCAAATTTGCTGTTTTAAACCAAAATCACACTTTTTTTTTTCTCATTATGCACTGTGTGCTGCAGGATTTTTTTTATACTGGTAACACTGACCATGCAGACCCATTCTTTCACATCTAGGCCTACCAACCTTTTCCCGCTTGATTTGAGGGTGCTAGAATTTACGCGTATTCGTACGTCACCAACCTTGGCACGTAACACGTACTAGTTACGTTCCTGATAATGTCATGTTAGGTAAAACCGTGTTGAACTGAAGAACTTTTGGGAAAAATGGGGTTACATTCCTGGCAGCCACCAAAAAGCCAAACAACTTTTTTTTTAGACAAATAGATCTTACAAAAAAATAAAAGTGAATATGTATTGTAGTTCATTGTCGTGATGTATTATGTTATTTTTACTACCAAACCTTTTGACTGTTTTGGTTGTTTATATATGTCTTACGAGCCACCGTTTGACTTATTAATACACCAAAATTCTAGCAGCTTCAAATCAAGCAGGAGAAAGCTGCTAAGCCCACATGTGAGAGAATGGGTCTCCATGGTCATTGTGTGCACTATAAAAAAAATTGGGAAGCCAGTGGTGCATTATGGGGATGCCATTTCAGTAGTCCTTTTTCAGCATGCCTAGCAGTAAGAAATATGTGACTCCCCGGTGAATCTGGAACTCTTCTCTCCCCAAGTGATCGCTTTAACACAAATGGAAGTGTCAGTGAAGATCAATTTCATGGTTTTGAGAAGTTTGTGACCAAAAGCAGTGTACAGGATATCAGAAGAAAGAAAGGAGGAGAAAGAAGGAGGAGAAAGGAGGAGGAGAAAGAAGAAGAAGAAAGGAGGAGAATGAAGGAAAATGAAAGAGAAAGAAAAATTGAAAGAAAGAAAGAGAAAAAGAGAAAGAAAATGAAAGAGAAAGAGAAAGAAGAAAGGAGAAAACAGAAAAAAGGAGAAAGAAGTAGAAAGATAATTACGTAGGAGGATGGAGGGGAGGCGAGCATCGGAGCCCATTGTGTATGATAGGCAGTAGGAGGAGTGAGTAATGAGACAATATGTCATTTTGACAGCTACCAGACCCTGACTGAGCACATTTAGAAGTCCACACACACACTCACACAACACAATGAAAGTGTCCAGTGACTATATGTGTGTACAGTGGAACCTCAAAAATCGAACTGCTCCCAACACGACCAATTATGTAAGTGTATTTTTGTAAGTGCTTTTATAAGTGTATTTTTGAGGGTCTGAAATGGACTAATCTAATTTACATTATTCCTGATTGGAATAAATTCATTCGGTAAAGGCACTCGAACAGCCTTCTGGACCGAAGAAAGTTCAATATTTGAGGTTCCACTGTATATATATTAGCATATGAGAACTTTTTACAAAGTAGAAGTGATGCAAGGAGGGAAGAGTATATGGAGAAGAAGAGAGAGGTTAAGAAAGTGGTGAAGCAATGTAAAAAGAGAGCAAATGAGAGAGTGGGTGAGATGCTATCAACAAATTTTGTTGAAAACAAGAAAAAGTATTGGAGTGAGATTAACAAGTTAAGGAAGCCTAGAGAACAAATGGATTTGTCAGTTAAAAATAGGAGAGGAGACTTATTAAATGGAGAGTTAGAGGTATTGGGAAGATGGAGAGAATATTATGAGGAAGAGGAATAACATCTTGTAGGAGTGAGGAAGAGCCAGTTGTGAGTGTGGGGGAAGTTCGTGAGGCAGTAGGTAAAATGAAAGGGGGTAAGGCAGCCGGGATTGATGGGATAAAGATAGAATGTTAAAAGCAGGGGGGGGATATAGTTTTGGAGGGGTTTTGGTGCAATTATTTAATAAATGTATGGGAAAGGGGTAAGGTACCTAGGGATTGGCGAGAGTATGCATAGTTCCTTTGTATAAAGGCAAAGGGGACAAAAGAGAGTGCAAAAATTATAGGGAATAAGTCTGTTGAGTATACCCGGTAAAGTGTATCGTAGAGTTATTATTGAAAGAATTAAGAATAAGACGGAGAATAGGATAGCAGATGAACAAGGAGGCTTTAGGAAAGGTAAGGGGGGGTGTGGACCCGGTGTTTTACAGTGAAACATTAAGTGAACAGTATTTAGATAAAGGGTAAAAAGGGGTTTTTTTGGGATTTATGGATTTGGAAAAGGCATATGACAGGGTGGATAGGGGGGCCCAATGTGGCAGATGTTGCAGGTGTATGGGTAGGAGGTAGGTTACTGAAAGCAGTGAAGAGCTTTTACGAGGATAGTGAGGCTCAAGTTAGACTATGTAGGAAAGAGGGAGATTATTTCCCAATAAAAGTAGGCCTAGACAAGGATGTGTGATGTCACCATGGTTGTTTAATATATTTATAGTTTGGGGTTGTAAGAAAAGTAAATGCAAGGGTCTTGGCAAGAGGCGTGGAGTTAAAAGATAAAGAATCACACATAAAGTGGGAGTTTGTCACAGCTGCTCTTTGCTTTATGACACTGTGCTCTTGGGAGATTCTGAAAAAAAGTTGCAGAGGTTGGGGGAAAGAATTTGGTAGGGTATGCAAAAGAAGAAAATTAAAAATGAATACAGGAAAGAGTAAGGTTATGAGAATAAAAAAAAGATTAGGTGATGAAAGACTGGATATCAGATTGGAGGGAGAGAGTAAGGAGGAGGTGAATGTATTCAGATATTTGGGAGTGGACGTGTCAGCGGATCGTTTATTAAAGATGAGGTGAATCATAGAATTGATGAGGGGAAAAGGAGTGAGGGGGTGCACTTAGGAGTCTGTGGAGACAAGAACTTTGTCCTTGGAGGCAAAGAGGGGAATGTATGAGATTTATAGTTTTACCAACGCTCTTATATGGGTGTGAAGCATGGTGTTGAATGTTGCAGCGAGGAGAAGGCTGGGGCAGTGGAGATGTCATGTTTGGGGGGCAATGTGTGGTGTGTAATATAATGCAGAAAATTTCGTAGTTTGGAAGTTAGGAGGAGGTGTGGGATTACCAAAAACTGTTGGTCAGAGGGCTGAGGAAAGGTTTTTGGGAGGTGGTTGAGACATGTAGAGAGAAAGAAGCAAACAGAATGACTTCAAGAGTGTATCAGTCTGTAGTGGAGGGAAGGCGGGGTAGGGGTTGGCCTAGGAAAGGTTGGAGGGAGGGGGTAAAGGAGGTTTTGTGTGGGAGGGGCTTGGACTTCCAGCAGGCATGCGTGAGCGTGTTTGATAGGAGTGAATGGAGACAAAATGGTTTTTAATACTTGACGTGCTGTTGGAGTGTGAGCAAAGTAACACTTATGAAGGGATTCAGGGAAATCGGCAGGCCAGAATTGAGTCCTGGAGATGGGAAGTACAGTGCCTGCACTCTGAAGGAGGGGTGTTAATGTTGCAGTTTAAAACTGTAGTGTAAAGCATCCTTCTGGCAAGACAGTGATGGAGTGAATGATGGTGAAAGTTTTTCTTTTTCGGGCCACCCTGCCTTGGTGGGAATCGGCCAGTGTGTTAATAAATAAATAAATATATTATAGAAACCAGATGGAAGTAAAGAATGACAAAAGAAAGAATGAAGAAAGAAAGAAGGATAGGTAGGAATAAATGATGACACAGTACCATTTACCTAGCATAACTACCTAACACAACTGCATGCCACTACTTTGAAGAAAAATACTCAGACGAGGTGCTATGTCTGTGCATATAAAAAAAAAATGCCCACAAAAATGCAGACACTCGTTTTATTTGTGATGACTGTAAAACACCACTCAGTGTGAAACCATGTTCTACAAGCTGCAGAACTTCTAGGAACATGTCCAGTGACTGCATACTTGTACAGTGGACTCTCGGGTAATGACATTAATCCGTTCCAGAGAGCGCTGTTTTTAACAAATTTTGTCATTGGCTGAATTAACTTAACCCCATAAGAAATAATGGAAATCCAATTAATCCGTTTCAGACACCCAAAAGTATTAACAAAAAATACTTTTTTTAAAGATTAAATATAGATATACATAGTAAACAATGACAAATATAAAGCACTAATAAAATGGATAAATGAACATTTAACATCACACTTACCTTTACTGATTCTTGTTGGTGTATGGGAGACAAGTGGGAGGCAAGAGTTAGGCGAGTTCATTATGCTTCAATATGAATCTAATATCTCAACGGCTTATTTATTTATCACAATTCATCTAATATGACATAATAAACAATATTAATAACATAGAAACATGATATATACCCTAGAATGAATAAAATATGTCATAATGTATAAGAGTAGTGGTGGAAGTGTTGTTGTTGGGTTTATAAGGGTCACTGAGAGAAGCCATACATATTAGTGATGGTGGAGGTGGCAGCAGAACCCATCAACACTATCACACTTAAACATTGTATGTAATTTATAAATAAGAAATATTTACAGTAGGGCCCCGCTTATACGGCAGGTTAGGTTTCAGGCTACTGCCATAAAGCGGAAATCGCCATAAAGTGGAACACCCTTTTTTTCCACTTATAAATGCATACAAATACTAGATAACAAGTTTACACTAACATATATTAAGTTAGCAATAGAACTAGGCATCAAAAAACAATAAAAAAAGTACAATACACACATAGTGCACTCATTACTTGCCTTAAAATATTTATAGTCTTAATCTTGGGTGAGACAAGTAGTATTTATTGTAAGAAATCAAGTGTGGTATGTATGGTAGTCAGCCGGGCTACCATACCAGGCCATTCCACCCACACATACTATTCTATGCTATTTAAGCATCCCAGAGCGATAAAATGTATATACAGTTCACTCATTACTTACCTTAAAAATTTTTTGTAGTCTTAATGTAGGGTCAGGAGTAAGTAAATGAGATAAAACGAATAAATGCGAGAGAGAGAGAGAGAGAGAGAGAGAATGAGTGCATGAGGGAGAACAGGCACAGAGTTACGTAAAACACCACACGAGGGTAAGTTTTGTAAACAACAAAGTGTACACGTCTGGTTTGTGTACAAGTTACATTGTGTACAAGTTGTCTCTACATTGATATGGTTTGAATAAATAAAGAAACACTCCCATTCTCATGTAACATTTTGAGAAGAAATGATGCTCTGAGTGAAGGCAATGGAAATAAGTCACTATGACTTTTTTTGGTTATCCTAGGTTCTCTACACATATGCTGTAATGTATGATAATCTATGTAACTGTATTTGTGTAAACCTGAATAAACTTACATACGAAAGGAATAATTTTCTACAGTTACCCCCAGTAACACATTTTCTCTTATTTTTAGATTAGAGAAAATGTTATTTTTGCCATCACTTGTACAAGTTATCTGGCTACCACATCTCATATTTATGTTTATTTATTCTATTGTGGGGTGTATTTATCATCTTTGTATGTTATGTATCGTGTTATATAATTTTGAAAAAAATATCATGGATGGATTAATGAAAATGTGTATATTAACGTAATATATGACATTTAATGAGACTCGGTGATTATTATTATTATTTCTAATATGGCATCACTTGTGCAAGGCGTCTGGCTACCACATCTCATATTTATGTTTATTTATTCTACTGTGGGGTGTATTTATCATATTTATATGTTATGCATCGTGTTTATTACAGAATTTTGAAAAAATATCATAGATGGATTAATGAAAATGTGTATATTAATGCAATATACGACATTTAAATGACACTCGGTGATTATTATCATCATTACTAATATGACGTCAGGAGACATAAAAGACTCTTACTGATTTTAATGTGTACCTGCACGCCAGCACAGTATGTAAGTTTATCTAAGTACAGGTATACATAAGTATAATTATCAGAGTATATATAAAATATGAAATAACTTTTAAAAACACTTGAAATTTTGGAGTCTCCAGACCAAATGGATCTCACAGAGAATGTAAACAAACTGGGTGGGGCGCAGTGATCGTATTAGAAAGTCAGGTGGGGGGAGCCGTATAGTGAGTTTTGGTCATAATTTGAAATGACCATATTTGGAGACGCCGTAAAGCAAAACGCCGTAAAGCGGGGCCCTACTGTACAGTGGACCCCCGGTTAACGATTTTAATCCGTGCAAGAGGGGTAATTGTTATGCGAAATAATCGTTATGTGAATGAATTTTCCCCATAAGAAATAATGGAAATAAAATTAATCCGTGCAAGACACCCAAAAGTATGAAAAAAAAAATTTTACCACATGAAATTATACATTTTCCCACACACAAAGAGAAGGATACATGCCCCAAAAAGTAGAGTAGTACATGACAGTATATATTGTGCATGTACTACTCTACTAAATGAAGAATAAATGACACTTACCCTTTTTTGAAGATGCAGCAATGACTGATGAGACACTGTGTCCTGGGTGGGCCCTTTTCCTCCTGGTACTGTAGGTCCTGTTTGGCATTTTCTTCCGGAACAGGCCTTATCACACTGTGTATGCCACTACGATTCTTAAATCTCTCAAACCAACCCTTTGCTGGCTTTAAATTCACCAATATGAGCACTAGTTCCAGGCATTTTTCCCGTTCCCCTGGGTGTTAGTCGACTGGTGTGGGTTGCATCCTGGGAGACAAGATTAAGGACCCTAATGGAAATAAGTTAGACAGTCTTCAATGACACTGACTTTTTTGGGTTATCCTGGGTGGCAAATCCTCTGGGGTTAATTGTTTCTTGGTATTCTCAATAAGCCACACCAACAAGGGTTTGCTACAGCAGCAGCAGCAGCTGACGGTGGTACAGCAGCAACAGACGGTGGTACAGCAGCAACAATGCTCAGCAGCAGCAGACGATGCTACAGCAGCAGCAGCAGCAGACGATGCTACAGCAGCGCAGCAGCAGCAGACAATGCTACAGCTGCAGCAGACGATGCTACAGCAGCAGCAGACGGGGCTACAACAGCAGCAGCAGCAGACGATGCTACAGCAGCAGCAGCAGCAGCGGGCAATGCTACAGCAGCAGCAGACGTGCTACAGCAGCAGCAGCAGCTGACAGTGCAGCAGCAGCGCAGCTGTACCCCCAATTAGTAGCGATATTATCAAATGATCTTTTTCTTCTTCTTATTTTTAATTTCACCCTTATTGCTGTAGGGTTGGCACTAGAAGCTTTCTTGGGGCCCAGGTCACTTATTTTCCAGAAAAAAGCACCGAAAACACTGTAATAATACGAAATATTCCGATTGTATGCTTGGATGTTACCGCAGAGGCTGGCTGGTAAACAATGCCACCGGCGGAACATGTGAGCGTGGCTCAGGCCGCACATTGGACGCGTCTCGGAGGAAAATCGGTAAGCGGGTTTTTAAGCGGTATGTGAGGCAAAATTTTTGCAATTAAAGTAAGCGGTATGCGAAATAATCGCTATGTGATGCCATCGTTATGCGGGGGTCCACTGTACTTATAATTTATAAAGAAATATTTAATTTTAATTTATAAATAAGTATGTTTATTAAGGTATACACAAATGCAGTTACGTACATAGCTTATCATACGGAGCAGCGTGTGTAAAGTACGTACCTAGGATAACCCAAAAAAGTCAGAGTGACTTACTTCCATTGGGATTCTTTTATATTTACACTTATATTTACTTTTATACTTACACTTTTATATTTACACTTACATTGGAAGAGATGTTAGTTTAATTCGTTAGTTTAACCCTTTCAGGGTTGGTACCATACTAGTACAGCTTACACGCCAGGGTTGGTGCCGTACTAGTACGCATAAATTCTAGCATCCTCAAATCAAGCAGGAAAAGGCTGGTAGCTCTGGATGTGAGAGAATGGGTCTCCATGGTCAGTGTGTGCAGTATAAAAAAAAATCGGGGACCCAGTGGTGCATTGTGGGAAAGCCATTTTATTACACCTTGTTCACCATGTCTAACGGTAAGAAACTCCTCACTCATCGGCTAATTGGGACTCTTTTGTTCCCAAGTGACAGTTCAAACACAGATGGAAGTGTTAGTGAAGATGAATTTCATGGTTTTGAGGAGTTTGTGACTGAAAGCAATGCCCAGGAAACCAACTTGAAGGGAGGGAGGAAGGAGGGAGGAAGGAAGAAGGAAGGAAGAAAGGAAGGAAGGAAGGAAGGAAGGTAGAAGAAAGGGAGGAAAAGGGAAGAAGGGAGATGAGAGGAAGGAAGGAAGAAAGGAAGTGATGAGAGGAAGGAGGGAAGGAGGGAAGGAAGGAAGGAAGGAAGGAAGGAAGGAAGGAAGGAAGGAAGGAAGGAAGGAAGGAAGGAGGGAAGGAAGGAGGAAAAAAGGAAGGAAGGTAGAAGTAAGGGAGGAAAGAGGGAAGAGATGAAGAAAGGAAGAGATGAGGGAAGGAGGGAAGGAAAGAAGGAAGGAAGAAGGGAAGGAAGGAAGAAGGGAAGGAAGGAAGGAGGGAAGGAAGGAAGGAGCCATCAACTAGGATAAACTCAAAAATTCAGACAGTGACTTATTTCCATGTGGGTTGGTTGGGGTGGGGAGGAAGGGATGGGTGTTGAAGGCATGAGGGTGGGTGAGTGGTGGTGTTATTTGTCATTGTGACACTAATTAGTCCAGTGAATCAGCATATTTACAAGTCCACCCCCACACAACAACTACGAGCTTTACAGAAGCTGTAGCAGTTCTGGGGAGTGTCCAGTGACTTTATATATGTTATATGGGGATGGGAAAAATAGTAATAAACAACATTTTTTATTGTTGGTTTGTGTAAACATGTTTTGTAAGCAATATAATAACTGTTTGTGTGGTTACTGAGTAGCAGACAACTAGTGAATATACATTCAATATACCTTATATTGGTCTCACAGGCCAGAAAAGTTACTTGAAGGAAGGAAGGAGGGAGGGAAGAAGGGAAGGAAGGAAGGAGGGAAGGAAGGAAGGAAGGAAGGAGAGAAGTACAGAAGGAGGGAATGTAGGTAGGAAGAGATGAGAGGAAGGAGGGAAGGTAGGTAGGAAGAGAATGAAGGAAGGTAGGTGTGTGGGGAGGACGGGATGTGTTGTGGAAGGCAGTGAGGTTAGTGAGTGGTGGTATGATGCATCATTGTGACACACGACACACCAGTGACTCAGCATATTTACAAGTCCACCCCCACACTACTACAAGCTTTCAGAACCTCTTGTAGTTATAGGAACCTGTCCAGTGACTCTACATGAGTATACATGTATATGATAGAAAAATAGTAATAAACAACATTTTATTATTGTTTGTGTAAACATGTTTTGTAAACAATATAATGACAGCAAAGTTTGTGCTGTTATTGTGTAGTATAAAATGAGTGAATATATACAAAATAGTCTTCATATTGTTCTCAGTGGCCATAAAAGTTACTTGAAAAAATAAAACATTAAAAAATAAAAGAAAAAAGTAGAAAAAAACAAAATAAACTATTACTGGGTGACCAGCAGTCAGCGATGTTGCTGTATGTGGTTCAATTTCTGTCAAGTTCACGCCTCCATATTGATGGCAGAAAAAATTTTTTTAGCCTATAAAATTTAGAAAAATTACTCTGTTTTCATAAGAAAAAATAATTTTTTTTTCGAATTTTTACCGACACTGAGAACAGGTTTGGGAGAGGGCCTGCCGACCCTTAAAGGGTTAATGGAGGAGATGCTGGCAGAGGTTTAGGGTGGTGGAAGATAGCAAGCAGGTGTTATGTTCATTGGCCCTATAAACATCCAACAGCATTGGAGAGTTACTTTCGTGTCGTTTTTCTATCGCTTACTCGCTTAACTTATTTGCTAATCTGTTAATTCTACACTTTATCACTGGCTGGCAGTATAGCGTTTATCGATACTTGCTGCTTTCGTATCATACATATTGTAAAATCATTGAAACTCTACAGACGGCACATTCTCCCCTCTCTCTTCCTCCTCCACATTGGTACTTTGATACGAGTTTTTTCTTGAATTCTAATGCGTTTCTTTCCTTCTTTACCACAGGACTAGCACTAGAAGCTTTCTTTGGGCCCATGGTGGCTTATTTATCAGTTAAAAGCACTAAAAACAATGGAATAATACAAAATACATCGCATGTGTCCATGGAATCGTTCTCCCTGGCTTGTAAGCAATTGCATACTAGCTGTACATGGAGTGGCCAGGCCCAATCAGGGCACGCGGACACGTTTGGGAAGAATGTCCTTAACTGAGTTCTTTGTCGTTAGTCGAGCCAATATTTTGATGCAAAAACATGTCGCTACCCAATTTTTTCGTTAGCCGATGATGTCGTTACCCAGGGGGTCCACTGTATATATAACAATAGTAAAAAGCAATTTTTTGTATTGTTTATGTAAACAAGTTTTGTAAACAATATACTGATAGGTTTTGCACTTATTGTGTTGTATCCAACAAGTGTATACAGTGGACCCTTAACCAACGGCTTTAATCCGTTCCAGAGAGCTAGCCTTTAGTCGAATTAGCCGTTAGTCAAATTAATTTTCCCCATAAGAAATAATGGAAATCCAATTAATCCGTTCCAGACAGCCAAAAGTATTAAAGAAAAATAATTTTTTCTACATGAAATATACATTTCCCTACACAGAAAACAATGAGACATGACCACTACATACATAAATAGATACTAGAATTATACTTACCTTCATTAAAGAGTATTGTTGAGTGATAGGACACTTTTTCTTGAACATTCTGGGATTTTCAGTGATACATGAGTAAGGGCTTCACTTTGCAATTCCCACTAGCATTACAACAGAACATGCAAGTTAGCCTGTCTTTCATAGGCTTGTGTCCTGGGAGTGCCTTTTCCTCCTGAGTAATGTAGGTCCTGTTTGGCATTTTCTTCCAGAACAGGCCTGTTTCGTCACAATTAAACACTTGTTGGGGTTGGAATTTTTCAGCTTTGCCATGCCTTATCACACTGTGTATGTCACTACTATTCTTACATCTCTCAAACCAACCTTTGCTGGTCTTAACCCTCTGGCTGTCGCAGGCCCCTTTCTGAAACTGTCATTCTATGTCGCAAAATACTCGAAAAAAAAGTAAAATATTTTTTCTTATGAAAATGTTAAGATTATTTTTCTGATTTTTTTAGTCCGAAAAAAATTTTTTTCCCCCTCAGTATTCCGA
>NC_069429.1:46980712-47013212 GCF_026875155.1 Cherax quadricarinatus
CCTTTTCCTCAAGCACCCCCTTTTGGGTTAACGGGGCCCCCCGCCATCCACAGCCACCCCACTAACACCACCTACTATCCTAGCATTCGTACTTTATACTTGTCCAGTCCACCTCCTCTGCTACAAGCTTGTGATTGTGAACTGTGTTTTGATCTTTATCTACCAAGCAATCATGATGCCCAGTAAGCATACCAGTGTTTCTCAAAGTGGCAAGAAAAGGTGTAAACATTTAAGTCTTAGAATTAACAAAGGAAACAAAGATATTAGACAAGACATCCTGTAGTTATAATGAAGTGTTACTTTGTACACATAAAAAAAGGTAAACATAAATTTGTGTGATTGACTTAGTGACTGACTGAGTGACTTGACTGGCTTACTGAATGATTTGACTAACTGAATGACCTGATCCTGACTTACTGAATGATTTGATTGACTGAATGACAAAGTTAGACACTCCAGTACAACCATCAACTTCAGTACCAGAACCTCTACCATCCACCTCAGCCCAGTGCGGCCACAACATAACTCTCCACTCTCTTCACAATCATCCACAAACACCAGCATCCACAATTTAAGGTAAGAAATACTATTATTTCTGTTACATTTCTAGTCTTAAGCAGTAAAAACATAATACATCACAACAATGAACTACAATTACATATTCACTTTTAGTTTTGTAAGATGTGGAGGCCTAAAAAAAAAAAAGTTGTTTGGCTTTTTTGGGGCTCGTTCATATTTTATTCATTCTAGAGTGTAAATCAGGTTTTTATGTTATTTATTGTTTATGTCATATTAAAATGAATTTGTGATTGATAAGCGTATAGCGATATTAGCATCATATTGAAGATGTGACAACTCTGCTTCATGTGTAATACCTGTTGGTTCATGAGCGGCTCTGAGGCAGAGAGACAAGCAGACAGAAAGACAGACACACAGGTAGACAAAAAGACAGATACACACAGGAAGTCAAAAGACAGACAGAGACAGATATAGACAGACAGGTATACAGGCAGACAAATACAGACAGATTTGTGTGCAACAGTGAAAACAAATAGAGAGTAAGAGCCTTTCTTGCCTTCTTGCCACAAACTCCAGTGCAAAATTCAGACTTCCTCTTAGGTATCATGGTGAAATTTACTGTCCAGTTAGTACAGTATGTATGATGCTGTTGATAAGGCAGGGTAACTCAAACTGATGCTGCCTGCATGGCGCATTGCCACCACGAGTATCGTCAAATACTGTACAGTGGCATGTATCAGCCGGCCCAGTCCAGATGCCAGATATACGGTCGTAAATCAAGTGGACATATATCGAGCAGGTCGTAAGTCGGATGGTAGGTGTATTGTCTGGCTAAATCCAAAACTCGTGCGCCTTGCTTATGTTTATCTAGATTTCATGTTTTAATTTCCATCAAAACCGTCTTTTCTTCTCAGCACTGCCCTTTCCCACACTTATTTTCTTAGGACCCTTTTAGTTAGAAAAGAAAAATTTTTGGCCAAATAAGCGTAAAAAAGAAGCAAAGCAGGAGAAATTGCTCCCACAGAGATTTAACATGTGACTGCTTCCCGGATATTCGGGAATCAGCTGCAGCAACTAGCGGCAGCTTTCATAATATTAAATATTATTATGTACATAATATTTTCATAATTGTAAAAATAATTACAGGGACCTTCGTTTTTATAATAATCCATTCCAGAGTGTGTAATATTCGAAATTGACGATTTGCGAATCGATTTTCCCCATAAGAAAAAATTAAATCAATTGTTCTTTCCCAGACACCCAAAGTATCAACCTTTTTTTTTTTTTTATTTAAAACCCTTCCGGGCGCAACCCTCCCCAAACCGTTCTCAGGGCCGGAAAAAATTAAAAAAAAACAAAAAAAAAAAATTATGAAGGTTTTTTTTTTCAAAATTTTTAAAGGGCCTAAAAAAAAATTTTTTGCTATCAAACTTACCGAGATATGGAGGCGTAAGTTGACAGAAATTTGAACAGCATATGCCAACATTGCCGACCACTTGGCCCCATCGGGTAATAGTTTTTTTTTTTTTTCTACTTTTTTTTTATTTTTTAAATATTTAATTTTTTCAAGTAACTTTTATGGCCTCGAGACCAATATAAGACTATTTGGTAATATTCACTCATTGTATACTACACAAAAAACAGAAACAAACTTTTTGCTGTATTATTTTTGTTAACAAAAATGTTTTACACAAACAATAAAAAAAATGTTTTTTACTATTTTTCTATCAGATATATACTCATATATCCTGGACGGGTTTCCCAAAAACTAAAAGGGTTTTGAAAGTTTTGAGTAGGGTGGGGGTGAATTTGTAAAAATGCTGAGTCACCAGGTGTCGTGTTCACAATGATCACATACCACCACTCACTAACCCCCTTTGCCTTCCACAACACATCCCCCCTCCCACCACCTACCTACCTTCATTCTCTTCCTACCTACCTCAGTCCCCTTCCCCATCTTCCTACTTTTCCCCCTTCTTCTCTCCCCCCTTCCCTCCCTCCCTTTCCCTTTTCTCCTTCCCTTTCCCTCCCTTTTTCCTCCCCCTTTCCCAAGCTCCTCTTTACATTCCCTTTAGAACCCTTGCATACAGTTCATCAGGGCCGGGGATTTGTTAGGTTTTAATTTTTCTTTTGCCTAAGGACCATGTCACTTGTGACCCAATAGTGCACAGTTTTTTTATCGTCCTGTTCTACAAATTTACTTACTGGGAAAATCCTGGTATCCTCCGTGTAAAAAAACTGAGAGGGAAATATTTTTTAAAAATTTTACACATTTTCCCTTTTCACTGTCAGTGAGCTGCCCAGGAACTTTGAGTGGGCCTATCTTGTCCCTGACTTTTCTGTATCCTGAAAGAACCTTTTGGGGTTTGTCTTCGATTCTTTTGCAACTTTTAAACCCCATAATCTCTTTTAGCTTTTCTAATTCCCTTTTTTTTTTTCTCTCTTTAACTGAATATATCGATTTCTTAATTGCCCTCTCCCTTTTATTTGCCTAAATAGCCTCTCTTTTTTACCAATCAATATTTTTTAACTATTGTTCATCCATTTAGGATCATTTTTTTTTGATCTGATTCCCATTTTGGAACATAATTTGACTGAGCAGCTAGAACTATGCCCTGGAAAGCATCATATCGGCAACCATCACACCTACCTGACCCTTAGTCAGGTCATTCCATTTCAGCCCCACCTAAGTAATTTTTCAGTCCTATGAAATCAGCCAAGCGAAAGTCAGGGACGGAGACTTGATTGCCATTATTAGGGGAATTCCATGATATTTTAAAACTGAGTGATTTGTGATCACTTTCCCCAAGCTCACCATTAACCTCAAGATTATTAATTAGTGTTTCCCTACTGGCAAGAACCAAGTCAAGGAGGTTATTTCCCCTAGTTGGCTCTGTCACAAACTGTTTTTAAAAAACAATCCGGGATCGTGTCAAGAAAGTCACCCGACTCTAAATTTCCTGTCAAATTGCTCCAGTCAATCTGTCTATATTTTGAAATCTCCCATTAGCACAACATTTTCGTATGTAGATCCCTTTAAACGAATTTCGTCCCATAGAAGTTTACTGCACTCCCTATCAAGATTTGGGGCCCTGTAAATCCCCCACCCCAAAATTATTTTTTTCTCGGCCCTCGAGAAGCTGTAACCAAACAGATTCAGTGGCTGACGCTTCTAATTTAATATCTTGTCTAACACAACAATTTAAGTTGTCTCTGACATACATCCCCTACTCCACCACCTTTCCTGTTGACCCTGCCCAGTGTGGAATAATTTATAGCCTTGTATGTACATTCAGGAGGGCATCTCTCTATCTTTCAGATTGAGCCAGGTCTCTGTTATTAGCAATAATATCTATGTTTCCTGCACTTGCAATTAATCTTAGCTCATCTATCTTATTTCTAACACTCCTGCTATTAGTATAGAAAACCTTAAGGGGCTATCCCTTGCTGCCCTCTGCTGTCCCCCTTTTTTTGCTGACCTGTTCTATTGTCTTTATTTATAACTTCATGCTGAATGCCTTTTTATACATTTACTGTTTCCAACCCTAGTGTTGCAACCTGCTTGTTTCCCACACACACCCATACCTCTATCTTCCATCAGTTTAAAATCATAGGCATTTTCACCAATGGCCTTCTCAAACGAGTCTGCAAGTGCTACCACCCCTGCCCCAGAGAGATGTACCCCATCCCTTGCATACAATCATGTTTGCCATAAAAGTTGTTCCAGTTGTCAATGAATGGGATTGCAAGTTCCTTGCAGTATCTTGTCTAGCCGCAATTTACACCAATTGCCCTAGACAACCATTCTTTTCCCTACTCCCCTTCTAGGCAAGATGCTACATATGATTGGGATCCCTCCCTTAGACTTAATGAAATCTATAGCTGACCTGTACTTATCTAGCAGCTCTTCTCTCCTACCCTTCCCAATATCATTTCCACCAGCACTGAGACAGATAATGGGCTTGTTCCCATTACCTGACATGATATATCCAGCCTGTTGACAATGTCCCCAAAAACCACTCCGGGGAAGGGCACACTCTATCTCTCATCTTCTTATTCCTATTACAAAAAGCACGGTCAATATATCTTACCTGAGAGTCACCAACCACAAGAATGGCCTTACCTTCATTAGCAGGGGCAGTAGTACCCTTACCTTCACTGGCCACTGAAGTACATTCATCCTGGAGAACAGAAAAAGCGATTTCCTACCTTCAGATCTTTCACTCTTAACTTTCCTTACTCTGATGCGCCTCCCATTACTGTGAACAACTCGCCACTTGTAGCAGGTGCTGGGCTGCACCTCACTGCTGGTAGCCTTTGGGTTTTTTTTTTTACCTCCCCAACTACAGCCTCATCACAGCGAGAGACAGACTGCACCTCACTGCTAGAATTTCCATTCCCCACAACTCCAGCCACCTCACACTCTCTCCCAGACCCATTGAGGTGGACCTTCAGCCTACTAATCTCCTCCTGGAGAAGCAAGACCTCCTCCTTCAACTCTCCAACCTCAGTTTTTAAAACACTGCAGAAGCAAGCCATGCTTTGTAACCGTCCACACTAATCCCCAAAGCAGCTCAGGGTCTGTGACCTCACGTGACGACTGACCACTGACCACTGAGGAGGACAAAAACCCAGATAATCTTTCAGAAACACTGGATCTAGATGACAGATTCTTGGCTCGCAGGGAATTGGTAAGTAAAAACAGTCATGCCCCTTGTGAAAATTTCCCCACTCGTTCTAAACCTTATTCCAAGTCCTATGGTCATAAAGGTAAGTGGGACAAGAATTTTCAGGGACAAATGAAGGTTGAGGCACCCTCTAAAACAGAAGGAAAACATAAGTCAACTGGAGCTCAAAGTTTACCTAGATCATCAGATCATGTTTCAGGTCCTCGAGTTAACAGTGCCAGTCCTACACCAAATGGTAAAAATACCTTTAAGAGTTTTACTGTTACTACTGTAACAAAACTGGACATACACAAAAGTTTTACTGGTCAAGATGGCGAGATCAGGAAAGGGAGAACCATCCCAGGGGACCCTAACTGCAGAGATACATCCAGTTGCCTGCATTAGGTCTCAAGGCAAGGTGAGGAGGAACTTTGGATCTAGACCCCAGGATGTGCATATTTTCTAGTAGGTCCACAGTTGGTTTGCAAAAGGATGTAGGCAGAGTCGAGAACATACTGTCCTTGAGAGATGGTTGTAGCACCTACTCCTTGCTATGTGCTGGAGTGCTTTCCAGTGTCTAAGAATACCTACACCGTGGTAGATATATTGTTGAAGGGTATTACGGGTTCAACCATAAGGAAACCTGTACACATATTAATGGTAGAATCTGCATACCAAGTTGGCTTCTCCCTGTAGTATTTAAGATGAAATTCCTTCGGAAGGGGTCAACCCTTTATTAGGGAACAATGTAATGGCCTGTAATAGTGAGAAACAACTAGTTGAGGGAAACCAAGTTCCAAATGTTGAGAAAAAAAATGCTAGGGAAACCCTGCCGACCTTCTCCCTGATGGTCCACCACCATGAGAAGTATGGCTCATGATCATGCTAACAAGTCTTCGTATTTCTCAACGAGGATGGTGGGGCTAAATCTGAAACTCTGTTTTCTGATGTGAAACTGCAGTCAATCTAAAGAAAAGATGTTCCACCAGACTAGCATGATTGGAGAATGATCATTAAGAGTGTGAGAGAGGCTGGCAACTACAGGGTGCAATTAATTTTCTGCACAGGAAAATGTCACTCTATAACTATCAGAGCCTCAGCTGTTGCTTAGGAAGGATTTTAAAATTAAAAAATTTAAGTGTTTCATTTCAGGAGGAAACTCTTACAAAGTCGTCTCTGTTTGCAGTACCGATGGAAGGAGAACAAGAGATTTGTCACCAGAATGGTGGATGTCCAAGGTTCCAGGCATATCTTCTGTCCTCAGCTGTGGGAGACTCTCAGAGAGTATATTGAGACCTACTCATGTGTCTCAATTTATAGGGGAAGAACCTAGTCAAAGTATTAAAGCCTGTTCCCCTTCATCTATTTCAGCACCAGGTGAAACCCTTCATAAGCTGGTAGTAGATGTATACTTGGTCGCATTCCGCAAGACCAAACTGGGTAATATTATTTTACTAACAATTATTTGCTCCACTACCATGTAACCTGAAGCAGTCCCTCGCATAAGATAACAGCTCATTAGTCTTAAGGGTTTTTGATCAAGTTCTCTTTTCATGTTGGTTTCCCTCAAGAGGTGCCAAAAAGACCAAGGGCTAACTTTCCCCTCAAAGCTTTTAGAAATTTTTTGAACAAAATTAAAAAAGTAGAGCCAAACTTTTCAATAGCCTATCACCCTCCTTTCCAAGGGGGAAAAATAGAGAAATTACATAAAAACCCTCAACAAGATGCAAGTTTTATGGTATAGACAATACAAAAGGGATGAGGGGATCCCTTTTTTCGTATTTGTGGTGGGGAAACTCTGGAACTCTGAGTATTGGTTAGGGGAGGGGGTGATGCTACCCCTCGGAGTTTTTTCTCAGTTTCAAACACGTTTGGCTGTTTAGGGGGGTACCTGAATGTCCCCATCAACCAGACCGGGGATGTGGAACCAAAAAGGGGACCATAATGCTTGGAGGCTAAGGGAAGTGCCGATTGGAACCAATTCAGTGAAAATCTGATGGCAATTTTGCTCTGAGAAAAACATTTGTGGGGGAAGTTCCCGGGGGTTGAAAAAACCCACACACCCGAGCGGGAAAGAAAATGTTATATGTACACAGAACGGGTTTAAATTTTTTTGAAGTTATGTAAAAAAAATTCAGAAAACCATTTTTTAAGGGAAATGTAAAGGGGGCAAAAAAATAATCTGTTGAAATCCCAAAAAGTGTTTTAAAAACATGTGAGTAAAATTTTTTGGGGAAAATGCATGTTTGGTTTTAATGAAAAAATTTGGAGAGCGGCTCAGCCCCCTTGAACTTTAAAAAAGTTTGGGATGTCAGAATGGGAAAAGTTGAAACTCCAGAATAATTTTTAAAGGGAAGCTGACCCAAATTTAAATAACTTTGTGTGAAAAAAACTGTAGAAAAAATGGGATTAGAGGGGGAAAGGGAAAATTTTTTTTCCCAAACCAGTTTGTAGTGCTTGTGAGATCAGTGGGTTTTCCCATGCTTCAGGGTTCCCAAAATTAGATGGGACCCTGGACATAAGCACTGACTCCCACAAGGTATTTTTAAAACAACTAAGGATTACAGGATTAGAAAGATTGATACGATGCACTAAGAATAAAAAACTTTTTAAATAAACTAAAAGGGGGGCAGGAAAGATGTGTTTTTCCAGGGCCGCGTTCCGTACCATTTTCATGTGTGTAAAAAATTTGTGTTCAGGGTGTACTTAAAATTTATTGTGAGAGGGAAATTGGGGGTATTTGGTAAACTTGGGTCCCCAAACCGGGGTGCAAAGAGATTCTTTGGTGTTTGGTTTGTACTGCAAGGGGTTGCAGAACGTTACTTGAAAAACCCTTAAAAGTTTAAAATGCAACATTTTACCACGGGAAAGAAAAATTTTTTAAATTTTTGGCTCGCTATTCACATTTGTATGTTTAGGTCTCTTCATCCTGTTCCTGTTATGGGATAAAATCAGACTCTTAAAATGGGGTTTTCTCTTACAGCCTTTTAAATTTTTAATTTAAATAAAATAGAAGGCTCAAGAATGTTTGTGATGCTCTCTCTGGTTTCATGCAGATCTTGCATACTTTGTAAATAGTGCTTTCGTGGCTGACCTCATTTTTTTTGCAGTGGGGAACCTTGGGGACCTATACCCCTACCGCCCTCTGATGTGGAGGAGAGGTCGACCCAAAAATGGACGGGGGCATTATTTAGTATTTGGACTCAGGCAGAGGTTGATAACCTTTGATAACATAAAACGTTCAGGAAGGTAGTGATATATTGTGTCTTTGGGGTGCTCTATGTACAAAAGGCCCAAAATTTGCCCTTTTTGGGGGCCCCTTTACCCTCCCCTTTCTGTGTCGGCCCCCCTCTTCATAAGGGTTTGGGGGTCTGTGTGGGGTGGACCTTGGGAAAATGGCTTGAGTGCCCGACCATGTTAAGGATGGAGGTTGACTCAAGTCTCACGTTTGGTTGGGGGCCCCCGTGAGAGGACTTGACAGTTTTGGAAGTTCCTCTTATACACCTATGCCTGGGTTTGGGGTCACTCTTGTTCCTGATCAGGGAAAATGCCCTCCTGGGATACCGTTGCTTGCTGGATTCACAGCGGGGGCACAGGCCTGTCGGGGCAGGCTTTCACAGTGGGGATTGGTGCAATTCTTGCATTGTAATGTGTTTTTTTCAAAAGCCCCTAAAATGTAAAAAGTTACACCCTTTATATTGGGGATGGTTAAAAAGCTTTTCTAAAAAAAACCCGCAATCTGTTCTAGATTGTTTCCTTTCGGTTTTAAATTTTGGAGGGGGGAAGTGTGTGTAAACGAGAAGGCTCAGTGGAGCCCACAATTTGGTAAATTGCCATGTAGTAGCCCCGTTTTAAATAAAAGTAAAATGAAAAAGTAGTATGGGCTGGGGAAAATGTAACATTTCTATAGTCTTGTAACCACCTTCAGGGGAAACAATTTTTTTTTTATAGCCCTATCCTGAGGGACACGGCTAGCTTTTTTGAGACTTATCTGGGGGGGGGTTAGGGGCTATAAGACCCAAAATTATTTAGTACTGTAACGTTACCTGGAAAACCCAATTGTATTTAATTTAAAAGGGGGTCGCCTAAATGATAAGGGGAATCATCTTATGGGTGTAAGGCAGCTGATCAAGCCTGTTTTTTTCTCCAAAAAAATTAACTTAGACCAACACCCACACACACAACAATTTTAAATTTATAAAGTTGTATTTTTTGTAACAGTAAATTAAGGTGGGTAGAATTATGAAAACTGGAATTGCCTTGGGAACAGCCCTTGGTTTTTGGTGGGTGTGGGGGACTTAGTAGGCTCCTCCCCCTCCCTCTCTCACTTTTTTTTTTGACTTCAAGCTGGCAACCCTGGGTCCTTCTTTTTTATTTTTTTTTGGGGTTTTGTGGTTTGCTCCAGGGGTGATTTTTTTTACTTAAATTGTGGGCCCATAACCCCGGGGACTAAAGTGTGCAAAACACTGGGTTTCCCAGAGATTATCTGAAGAGAAAGGGCAAAGTTGCTGAGTGCACCTGTGGGATAGCACTAAGGAGTGTGTAAACTTAAGTTTTGAATATGTGAGGCTGTAATTGTATATTTTGTACATATCCATTTAGAATACAGTTATATTTTTATAGTAGTAGTTTAAATAACCTGTGAAGAGGGCTGGTGAAAGGATATTAGAGACACTGAGGATGATCAGTCATGATGTATTACCCTAGACAGATTAGGCCATTAAGTAAAAAGCTACCCCCCACACACTAGAACATGTAGTGAGAACCTTACTATCAAAGTAATAAGGGACAACAACATAACACTCTCCTTTCTTCCCTCCCTCCTTCCTTCCTTCCCTTCTTCCCTCCTTCCTTCCCTCCCTCCTTTCTTCCCTCCCTCCTTCCTTCCCTCCCTCCTTTCTTCCCTCTCTCCTTCCTTCCTTCAAGTAACTTTTCTGGCCTATGAGACCAATATAAGGTATATTGAATGTATATTCACTAGTTGTCTGATACACAGTAACCACACAAACAGTTATTGTATTGTTTACTAAACATGTTTACACAAACCAACAATAAAAAAATGTTGTTTATTACTATTTTCCTATCACATATATACACATATAAAGTCACTGGACACTTCCCAGAACAGCTACAGCTTCTGTAAAGCTCATAGTTGTTGTGTGGGATTGGACTTGTATTACAACCCAGGAGTCCCAATGGCCTGTTATCCTGGGTGTAAAGGGAGCAAAATAAACACAGCAGAAAAACTTTTGACTTGCATTATCCTTCACCAATTTAGAACAGAAGTATGTACACTATATACACTATGTAAAACAATAGGTATTAGTGCATTCCACAGTAAGCAAGGCAGAATAGAAGCCACTAGAGAGCAGACCGTGCTTCAACCAGCTCTAGAATGAGAATGACAAGGGCAGACAGGTGAGTGGTACCCACATCACCTCTGCAAGTGCCAAAAACATCTTCTCTTGGCTGGAAGCTGGGTATTGATTGAACGACGGGGCCCCATCGTCAACCCCCTGGTTCGCTGGTTGGGGGAGATAGCCTGTCAATGAGGGTGTGTACATGCGCCGAATAAAGGTTACGTACTCTTTGCATGCCACACCCCCGCCCTGAGAGGGCTCAGGATTAGGCTCCCACCTCCCAGTGGTAACCGTGCCGCCATGGCACCATATAATGGGACCGCCTTTCTCTCAACCATCCAACTCTTAGATAGAGCTCAGCTTTATTCATGACAAAAGCCAAACCCTACACTCAGAGTGAGACAGCAGACAGTCGGGCTAACATAGGTCCAAGACACGGGCGGACGGTAGCCCGTGTCCCCTCACTAAAAAAAAAAAAAAACCCACACATGGAGACAAAAAAAAAAAAAAAAGAGCATGAAAGGGGTAACCACAGGTAACTTAACACATCCTAACCTAATATACAATTATAATTATAATATAGAGTAACATTGTTAGACTCTAGATAAAGAGTCTGCCAACTTATTTTCTTTGCTGGCAATGTGTAATATTCTGAGAGAGTAGGGCTGCAGTCATAGACTCCATCTCATGATTCATCCCAGTTTGTAAGAAAATGCATGCAAAAAGTTCTCATCATGGATTTTAACCTCTGATGGAATCTTTCCAAGGCGCCTTGGGACTGAGGATGATAGGCAGTGGATAAGTTGTGGATTATCCCTAACCTAGTTAATGCTTCCCTAAATGCTTTGGCAGTGAAGTTAGTACCTTGATCACTTTGAATAGATTTAGGAATGCCAAAACAAGAAATAAATCTGGTTAAAGCTTTGAGAACAGCATTAGAATTAACACTGCACATGGGAATTCCTTCAGAGTATCTAGTTACTTTATCCATAATGGTAAATAAGTACTGATTTCCAGACTTTGACTTAGGTAGTGGACCTATGCAATCTATAATTAAATCTGCGAAAGGTTCTCCATCAGCAGGTATAGGTTGAAGAGGTGCAGGTTTAATGGAATGTCCAGGTTTTCCTACTTGTTGACATTCTCGGCAACACCGGATATGATTCTTCACAGCCTGCCTTAATTTTGGCCAATAGAATTCTTTTGATTCTAAATAATGCTTTAGTAATCCCTAGGTGACCTAATGAAGTATTACGAGCTATGTTCAATATTTGAGGTCTAAACTATGTTGGAACTACTAACCTGTCTGACAGTTGCCGGCCCTCCATCTCCTTACCAGTCTTAGTGCAAATCAAATACAGTGGTCCCTCGCTTTTCGTAGTTCTCGGCAATCGTAAATCTCGCCAATCATAGGGGTATTTTCGTATAAACATGGACTCACTTTTCATAGGTTGACTCGCGAATAGTAGTTCGTCCGGGGCGCATACGCACGATGTGAGCCGGGGTGGCCTCCCTACCCAGCCAGTCTGGCATTGTTTACCAGTGAGTGAAGGTCCCCTCAAGTGCTCCTACGAAATATTTCATAATACAGTGGACCCCCGGTTAACGATATTTTTTCACTCCAGAAGTATGTTCAGGTGCCAGTACTGACCGAATTTGTTCCCATAAGAAATATTGTGAAGTAGATTAGTCCATTTCAGACCCCCAAACATACACGTACAAACGCACTTACATAAATACACTTACATAATTGGTCACATTCGGAGGTAATCGTTATGCGGGGGTCCACTGTATTCCACTCATTTTAGTGCTTGCAATTACTAAATAAGCTACCATGGCTCCAAAGAAAGCTCCTAGTGCCAAGCCTGTGGTAAAGAAGGTGAGAAATATGTACAGTGACAAAGTTTTGGGCCATTTTAGGGAAGTGTTAAAGAGACGCCAGAAACAGAGCTCTCTCCACAGTTACTTTGCGAGACAGGACTAGAGTGACTCTCAAGGTGGTCTTAGTGGCATTAAGAAACAGAGAAGAGAAGTAACCCCTGAGAAGCAATTGGTACCTGAGGTGTTGCTGGAAGGGGATTCCCCTTCCAAACTGTAAACAATCCAATCTCTCTCCTCCTCCAGTCTCCCATACACTAAGAAGAATCTCCAATAAAGGTAGGAGTTATGCTGTTAATGTTTCATTCATCATTTCCCATTGTATTGTTTATGTACTATTTGTATATTTCATGTAAAAAAAAATTTTTTTTAATACTTCTGGGTGTCAGGAACGGATTAATTGTATTTACATTATTTCTTATGGGGAAAATTGATTCGCAAATCGTAAATTTCGTTTGTAGTAACTGCTCCAGGAACGGATTAATTACGAAAAACGAGGGACCACTGTAGTCGTTTTTAAGTTTATACTTGACCGGATGATCTGAAAAGGATTTACCCATGGCTGCCTGAAAAGCGAAATTCAAAGAAGGGTCCTTTTGTTGTTTCTCCCGGAAGGACAGTCCCTAGGGCATGGAGACAGAGATATCTGGCAATCTTGCTACCCTGGAATAGAAAGGCTTGATTTGGGTCTGTTCATTTGATCTACGAGGCCCTGGCCAGTTTTCCTCATAAAACAAAGTGGCTATTCCGAGATCGGAGTCGTCCAAGGATAGGTCATTCTCGCCAGACAACCCTTGGGATGTTGCCCGAGTTATGGCCAACACAGGAGAAGAATTAATCATTATGGGTTCAGGATATACACTAACAGTGGTAATGTTATTACCCAGTAATAACATGGCATCTTTCATGGGGAATTCCTTGGATACACCCACAGTCAAGTATCCAGTGTAATATTTGCACTGTACATAAATTCTATGCAAGGGGACCGAAAATATAGCTCCTCCAAATGCTTCCAATAAAATAGAGGAATTCAAGGAGGTGTTCTTTGAAAGGGTAATATTCCCTCTCTTATAAGTGAGCAATATGCTCCAGTATCTCTAAAGGTTCTGACTTCAGTTGTTTTGGAGTCTTCCTGAAGGGAAATAAGACACTGACAGTAATAAGGGGCCTTCCCTTTCTCTACTTCATTCAGGGACATGTTACTAGGGATATTATAAATTTTCCCTATGGGTTGGGGTTTGTGGGGGCAATTGGGATGGATGTGACCTACTTTATTGCACAGGAAGCAGATGACAGGTTTCCCCTTAACTCCCTGCTGACGTTGCAACTGGTGTCACTCTGGCTGGTGTCTCTCTGGATACCGTTGTCGAGTTGCACCATGTTGAGTAGTTTGTCTCTCACCAGGTGGACCATAAGTTGAGAAGCATGGCTCACCAGGTGACTTAGTTGGCTGACGTAAACATTCTCCCTCCATCTGGCACTTCATCCTCCAAAGTTGACAATCTCTGCTCATGCCAGGCTGTTGAAAAGAGAGATGGGACTGCTCAGACAAGGAGCGGTTAGTTTAAAAGGTATCAGCCAACCTGGCTGCCTCCAATGCAGTGGTTAAGTCACGATCCTGCAGAAAGACTCCAACAGGTTGTCAACCAGAATAGGCTGCACAAGATCATCGAAGGTAGCAACACCACTTGCTTTATACCAGCTGGTAAAAGCTTTGGTCTGCTGTCGCACAAAATCAACCAGGGATTGACCAAGCTGTCGTCTGCTTAGTTTGAAAAGCTTCCGATATTTAGCTGGGATACATGTATATGCTCCCAAAACTGTGGTCTTCACTACTTTATAATCGGAAAAATCAGTGTCATTTAACACTGACATAAATTCCTGTGCCTTACCAAACAATGCTGTGTGAACCAACAATGCCCAATGCTCTTCTGGCCACCTCAAGGCTCGAGCCTGGTTTTTGAAACTTTCAAAAAAACTGTTCTGGCTCTGCATCATTGAAGCGGTAAACAAGCTGTACTGCTTTCTGTAACCTAAAGTCATTTACAACTTGCAAAAACTGCCTTCTTTCTTTTTCCCTATCACTCACTTCCTTTGCATATGCCCTCTGTTCCCTAGTCTCCTCAAGATTGATTTTTGCCAATTCAAGTGCCAATGCCGCTGATTCGCTTCCAGACAACCCTGCTGCACGAGACTGACAATTTTGCTCCATTGATGTATCATCTTCCTCCTGCGAGATCATTGGAGTTTTATTCCTAGCTCCCATAGACGGAGGAGTCTGATGTGCCATCTCCTCGTCCTGAAGTTTGTCGGTGATCAGTGAACGCAGTTGTGCAGCTGTGAGAGTGCGTTCATAATTAATGCCAATGGAATGAGCAATTTGCCAACAACGCTGTAGGGACAATTTAGGCAAGTTAACCCCTTCAGGGTCCAAGGTCCAAATCTGAAGTGGTGCCCCACTTCAATTTTAATTTTTTCTTATGAAATGGTAGAGAATATTTTTGTGAAGGTAATAAAACAAAAAGTACGAAATTTGATGGAAAATTGACGAAATTATGCTCTCACGAATTTTGATGTGTCAGTGATATTTACGAATCGGCAATTTTGCCGACTTTGACTCCTATTTTAGGCCAATTACATTATTCCAGTCAACCAAATTCTTAGCTATTTCACTAGTATTACTTCTATTCTATCGATTGAGCACAAGAAATCGCCAAGTCAACTGTTTCAACTACAAATTAAAGTGATTGGAAATTGTTAATTTGGCCAATTTAACACAAAGTTCAAAATATTCCAATTTCAAAATAGGGTCCAGAATAAACAATATAGGTATTCCTGGAACTAAACTAACATTTCCTCTGTTTATTAGTTATGTTTTGAGGCTTTACAAATAAATTCCATTTTGAGTTTTTATTCATATAATGAATTTTTATTCACACCAAAAAATAGAAGATTTACTGTTATGCAATACTGTAATAATTGTATAAATATCATCACCATATTTGTGAATGCATATTAGACCCACCAGCTGGCGTGTATTAGACGTGTGAGGTCGTTTGTTTACTCTTGAATATCGGCAAAAATTTAACATTTCTGCTATTTTGAGCTCAGTTTCAAGCCATTTCCAGTGCTAAAACCAATCAAAATCATGTCTATTTCTGTAATATGTCTCCCATTCTATCAAATGAGACCAAGAAATTGCAAATACAACCATAAAAAACATACAAAAAAACACTGCAAAGCTGCTGTTTTATTCGAAAAATCATGATTTCAGTTTTTCTCTCTCATACACAGTGTGCTGCAGGATCTGTTTTATGTGGTGCACACATACCACATAGATGTATTCTCTCATATCTAGGCCCAAATGTACCACTCACAGCTTATCAGAGTGAGCTGAGCTCATGACGTAGATCTACGGTTTGGACCCTGAACGTAAAGCCGTAGATCTACGGGACGGACCCTGAAAGGGTTAAATAAAGTATATGCTGACACCAGACGTCTGACTCGTCTAGGTGGCATACCCCAATGTATAAGTTATTTGCTATGCGCAGTACGATTGCAGAATGCCCCAACGTAACACGTTATTTGCAGAACACGCTTAGCTATAACAGTACAATTCCAGAATACGCACATACGCTTACAAGGTGGATACACAATAGCAAAGCTGACTGCAAAAATCTTCACACCGAACAAGCTAGTAGCGAGCTGTTGAACGATCATACAATAACAAGATTGACCATAGCAAAGCAATTGACATGTAAAGTTTGTAAAGCATTGGCAAAGCTAATGCAATGCCAGACAGCAAACTACACACTGTTCCAAAAGATTGACCGTAGCAAAGCGAGCACACCGAACAAGCTAGTAGCGAGCTGCTGAACGATCATACAATAGCAAGGCTGACCATGGCAAAGCAATTGACACGCAAAGTTTGTAAAGCGTTGGCAAAGCCAATGCAATGCCAGACAGCAAGCTACACAATGTTCCTGCTTCCAGCGTCACCCTAGGCTCAACCCGTGCTCTAAGTCCAGCTCCAGCTCTCAGACAGGCTACCCATATCAGAGGCGTCGTAAGGGGGGCGGGGGGCCGCCCCCCTTACGACGCCATTTAGGGGGTGACACTATAGAGCCTTTAAAGAAGGTGACACTAATGCCAAAAACAGTGCTGCAGCAACATAAGAGAAGAATCCTTCATTTCTATATAGCCTATTATATATTAACAAAGTACAAATAAGCCTATATAGGGAAAATCATTGATTTTGATGAGATAGGTGATTTTGCATAACTGAAGGCAAGGAAATGTAAGATCAGATTCACTGAGATGTTACCTGTACTCAAGGTCAGATTGGAACTAGTGTCTCTCTGGTATTGCAATGTTTTTCTTTATTTTTCAAGTTTTTTTTGGCATTCTTAAAGATGAATAAATGTAGGATCTATTGGATGTACTAAAAGAAGTATTCTCCTGTTCAGTTTATGGTCCTTAAATGTTCTCATTGCTAAACATTTGTCGCTAGTCATGCAGTAGTGACATAACTGGAGTTTACCCCCCCCCCCACCCTTGAATTTCATGGGGGTGACACCAAAGATGCTGCCCCGGGTGACACCAGAGATTCCGCCCAGGTGACACCATCTCTAACGACGCCTCTGACCCATATTACAACCCAGGAGTCTCAATGGCCTGTTATCTTGGGTGTAAAGGGAGCAAAATAAACACAGCAGAAAAACTTTTGACTTGTATTATCCTTCACCAATTTAGAACAGAAGTATGTGCAATATATACACTATGTACAGCAATAGGTATTAGTGCACTCCATGGTAAGCAAGGCAGAATAGAAGCCACTAGAGAGAAGACTGTGCTTCAACCAGCTTTAGAATGGGAATGACAAGGGCAGACAGGTGAGTGGTACCCACATCACCACTGAGATTGCCAAAACCATCTTCTATTGGCTGGAACCTGGGTACTGATTGAACGACGGGGCCCCATCCTCAACCCTTAGTCCCCTGGTTCGCTAGTTGGGGGAGATAGCCTGTCAATGAGGGTGTGTACATGTGCCGAATAAAGGTTACGTACTCTTAGCATGCCACAACTTGTAAATATGCTGAGTCACTGGCCTAATTAGTGTCACAATTACAAATAACACCACCACTCACTTCCCTCACTGCCTGTCAACACCAATCCCTTCCCCCCCACCCCACCAACCCACATGGAAATTAGTCACTGTCTGAATTTTTTGAGTTATCCTAGGTTGCTGGTCTTCCTTTCTTCCCTCCATCCTTCCTCTCATCTCTTCCATCTTTGCACCCTTTTTTCTACCTTCCTTCGTTCCTTGAGGTTGGTTTCCTGGGCATTGCTTTTGGTCACAAACTCCTCAAAACCATGAAATTCATCTTCACTGACACTTCCATCTGTGTTTGAACTGTCACTTGGGAACAAAAGAGCCCCAATTAGCCGAGGAGTGAGGAGTTTCTTACTGATAGACATGGTGAACAAGGTGTAATAAAATGGCTTTCCCACAATGCACCACTGGGTCCCTAATTTTTTTTATACAGTGCACACTGACCATGGAGACCCATCTCTCACATCCAGGACTACCAGCCTTTTCCTGCTTGATATGAGGACGCTAGAATTTGTGTGTACTAGTACGGCACCGACCCTGGTGTGTAAGCCGTACTAGTACGGCACCAACCCTGAACGGTTAAAGACAGATTTACATGCACAAAAGAGTGAATATTCAACATGACAGTTACCTTTATTGAAGGCTGTTGTTAATGAATGGAAGACAGGGGGGAGGAGGAGAGAGGCAAGAGAGGTTATTGTTTGGAAGGGGAATTTCCCTCCATAAGGACTCTAGGTCACTTCATGGGTCACTTCCCTAGCTTAAATATACATTTACATACAGAAAAGAATGCCAAATAAATGTAAAGCACTAATAAAATGTATAAATGAACATTTAACATCACACTTACCTATATTGAATACTCTTGTTGGTGTATGGTGGACGAGGCAGAGGGAGGGAAGGAGAGTTTATATTTGGAGAATATGACACTATCAACTCTATGGCTTATTTATCTATCACAATTCAACTAATATAAAATAATAAACAATATTAATAACATAGAAACATAGAATATACTCAAGAACGAATAAAATAAGTCATTATGAATGTCACAAGAGGTGTTCTGTTTTTGTTGTTGGGTGCATAAGGGCCACTGAGAGCATAAGCCGTCCATAATGGTGGTGAAGCAGAAGCTGAGGCAGTGGTGTTTTCTGTAGTCCTATATAACTGCAACAACATTGGAGGAGTTAGAAGAATCGTTGAATCACTGAAGAAGGCACCCTCTACCATCATCACAACCACTACCGCCTTCTACCACCATCACTACCACCCTCTACCATTATCACAACTGCTACCACCATCACTACCACCCTCTACCACTATCACAATTGCTACCACCATCACTACCACCCTCCACCACCATCACTACCACCCTCTACCACCATCACTACCACCCTCTACCACTATCACAACTGCTTCCACTCCACCACTTTCATATTTTTCTATAAATTTTTCTTAAATTATGTGTTTCACACACACTATACCAAAGGACTAGCACTAGAAGCTTTCTTTGGAGCAATGGTAACTTATTTAACAGATGCAAGCACTAAAACGAATGGAATACAGTGGACCCTCGCCTAATGATATTAATCCGTTCCTGAGAGCTCATCATTAGCTGAAATTATTGTTACCCAAATTAATTTTCCCCATAAGAAATAATGGAAATCCAATTAATCCGTTCCATACAGCCAAAAGCATTAAAACTTTTTTTTTCATGAAATAGTATACATTTCCATACAAAGCAAACAATGAGACATGCACAAAAACGACATAAATGTTAAAATGACACTTACCTATATTGAAGAGTATTGATGAGTGACAAGACACTGTTTTTCTTGAACACTCTGGGATTTTCAGTGATACATGAGTAAAGGCTTCACTTTGCAATCCCCACTTCCATTACAACAAAACATGAGAGTTAGCCTGTCTTTCACAGGCTTGTGTCCTGGGAGTGCCTTTTCCTCCTGAGTAATGTAGGCCCTGTTTGGCATTTTCTTCCAGAACATTCCTGTTTTGTCACAATTGAACACTTGTTGGGGTTGGAATTTTTCAGCTTCACCATGCCTTATCACACTGTGTATGCCACTACAATTCTTACATCTCTCAAATCAACCTTTGCTGGCCTTAAATTCACTAATATGAGCACTAGTTCCAGGTATTTTTTCCCGTTCACCTGGGTGTTAGTTGACCGTTGTCGGTCACATCCTGAGGGACAAGATTAAGGACCGCAATGGAAATAAGTTAGACAGTCCTTGATGATGTACTGGCTCTCTTGGGTTATCCTGGGTGGCTAGCCATCTGGAGTTGTTTCTTGGTAATTGTTTCCCGTTAAGCCACACCAACAACACACTCTCCACATCTTCAAGTAGTACAGCTGATGGTGGTGGAGCAACAGCTGATGATGGTGCAGCAGCAGCAACAGCTGACTGTGGTGCAGCAACAGCTGACCGTGGTGCAGCAACAGCTGACTGGTCCAGCAACAGATGACGGTGGTGCAGCAGCAGCTGACTGTGGTGCAGCAGCAGCTGACTATGGTACAATAGTATTTCGATAGTATTTCTCACCCTTTTTAATACAGGGTTGGCACTAGAAGCTTTCTTTGGGCCCATGGTGGCTTATTTAACGGTTACAAGCACTAAAAATAATGGAATAATACAAAAAGTATCGAATGCATGCATGCAACTGGCCACCCGGGCTTGTAAACAATGACGTCAGGACAGCTGAAGCGCTCAGGCTGGACGGACAGGTTCGGGATGAGTCATGTTGATCAGAAACAGCTGACTGTGGTGCAGCAACAACTGATGGTGGTGCAGCAGCAGCTGACAGTTATGCAGCAGCAGCTTACTGTGGTGCAGCAGCAGCTGACTGAGGTTCAGCAGCAGCTGACCATGGTTCAGCAACAGCAGACTGGTGTAGCAACAGCTGACCGTGGTGCAGCAACAGCTGACTGTGATGCAGCAACAGCTGACGGTGGTGCAGCAACAGCTGACCGAGGTGCAGCAACAGCTGACTGTGGTGCAGCAACAGCTGATGGTGGTGCAGCAGCAGCTGACCGTGGTATGATAGTACATATTTCTCACCCATTTTACCACAGGCTTGGCACTAGAAGCTTTCTTTGGGCCCATGGTGGCTTATTTAGCAGTTATAAGCACAATAAACAATGGAATAATACAAAATGTATCGAATATATGCATGCAGCCGGCCACCCTGGCTTGTAAACAATAACAGCAGGGTAGCTGAGGTGCTCAGGCTGGACGGACAGTTTGGGAGGAATCACGTTGGGCGAGTTTACCGTGAGGCAAGGCAAAATTTTTGCGTTCAAATGCTTCGTATGGCAGAATTAACATTATGCGATGCATTCGTTATGCAGGGGTCCACTGTATTATGAAATGTATCGTATGAACTTGTGGGATCATCCTCACTCACTGATAAAACAATAGCACACTGGCTGGGAATGGGGTGCGAGGCGGCTAGGGGCCATATGTACGTGTCCCAGATGAACGACTATTTGTTTTGATGAAAAAAAAGTTACAATTTCCTAAAATAATTACTTTCGAGCCTTACGAAAAACGAGGGTCCACTGTGTTATTATAATTATTATTGATAATAATTTAGGGAACTGAAGCTCTACAATTACAATAATTATTATTATTATTATTATTATTATTGTTGTTGTTGCTAATTTAGAGAACTAGAGCATATATCCAATTCCCTAGATGAAGAGCCCCTCACCAGCGTCAAGGAACCTTGATGCTAATGAGGGGGCTTCAGTTCCCTAAATTATTAAAAATAATAATTATAATAATAATTATTACAATAATGATGAAGCTTCAGTTCCCTAAATTAATAATAATAATAGTACATTATTATAACGAGAGCTTCAGAGTGAAGCCAGCTCAGTGCACTGGTTACCTAGCTGTGGGAGCAGTTCTCTCCTGGTTTGCTTACATTTTTGACAGTCATTTGGCCAAATTTTGCTTTTCTAACCATGGGTCCTAAGAAAGTAAGTGTATAGGACAGTGCTGAGAAGAAACAGAGGATGATTTCCATGGAATTAAAGTATGAAATTATAGATAAACAAGCGAGATGTCAAGGTTCTGGGTAGAAGGGGAAGCAGGGGGAGATGGTTCCTAACTCGAAGCAAAAAATCGACCAAGGGATGACTCATATCTTAAAAAATTCGTATGTTGGGACACTCGTAAGTCAAGGTTCCACTGTATTATAATCTTTCAAGGTAAGTGTTTGTGTTTTGGTACGAATGTGGGGGAGGGGCGGAATAATGCCATGACTAGCACTGTAGTTGCAGTGCTCATGAGGAAACAAACTTTCACAAATCAAAACTTGCATGATCAGGAAATATAAATTTGAGGGACATGATCATTTACACAGTTGGAAGACAGAAACAAGTGTTCTCCAGATAGTTCTTCCACATCTTATTAGATAACATGTTACAGTGGACCCCCGCATAGCGGACGCCTTGCATAGCGGACAATCCGCATAGCGGACGCTTTGTTCGCTAAAATTTTGCCCCGCATAGTGGACAAAAACCCGCTCAGCGGCCTTCGTCCGAGACGCGTCCAATGTGCGCCCTCAGCCAGCCTCCCATGTGCCGCCTGTGCCATTTTTTACCAGCCAGCCTCCGCGGTAACATTCAAGCATACACTCGGAATATTTCGTATTATTACAGTGTTTTCGGTGCTGTTTCTGGAAAATAAGTGACCATGGGCCCCAAGAAAGCTTCTAGTTCCAACCCTACAGCAATAAGGGTTAGGATTCCTATTGAAATGAAGAAAGAGATCATTGATAAGTATGAAAGTGGAGAACGTATCACCGACCTGGTCAGGTTGTACAAGAAACCCAAATCAACCATCTCTTCTATTGTGGGCAAGAAAACGGCAATCAAGGAAGCTGTTGTTGCCAAAGGTTTAACTGTGTTTTCGAAACAAAGATCGCAAGTGATGGAAGATGTTGAGAGACTCTTATTGGTGTGGATAAATGAAAAACAGCTAGCAGGAGATAGCGTCTCTCAAGCGATCATATGTGAAAAGGCTAGGAAGTTGCATGACGATTTAATTAAAAAAATGCCTGCAACTAGTGATGATGTGAGTGAATTTAAGGCCAGCAAAGGTTGGTTTGAGAGATTTAAGAAGCGTAGTGGCATCCATAGTGTGATACGGCATGGTGAGGCTGCCAGTTCGGACCACAAAGCGGCTGAAAAATAATGTGCATGAATTCAAGGAGTACATAGAAACTGAAGGACTGAAACTGAACAAGTGTTTAATTGTGATGAAACAGGCCTGTTCTGGAAGAAAATGCCAAGCAGGACCTACATTACTCAGGAGGAAAAGGCATCCCAGGACATAAGCCTATGAAAGACAGGCTTACTTTGTTTGATGTGTGCCAATGCTAGTGGTGATTGCAAAGTTAAGCCTTTATTAGTGTATCACTTTGAAACTCCCAGAGCGTTCAGGCAAAAGAATGTCCTCAAGGATAATTTGTGTGTGCTGTGGAGGGCAAACAGTAAGGCATGGGTCACTAGGGAATTTTTCTATAACTGGTTACACCATGCATTTGCCCCCAATGTGAAAGATTACCTAACTGAAAAGAAATTAGACCTTAAGTGCCTCCTGTGTGTTAGACAATGCCCCTGGTCATCCTACAGACGTGGCAGAGCGACTTTATGGGGACATGAGCTTCATTAAGGTGAAGTTTTTGCCTCCTAATACCACTCCTCTCCTGCAGCCCATGGACCAGCAGGTCATTTCCAACTTCAAGAAACTGTACACAAAAGCTCTGTTTCAAAAGTGCTTTGAAGTGACCACAGACACTCGATTGACTCTAAAAGAGTTTTGGAAGGATCACTTTAATATCCTCAATTGTGTAAACCTTATAGGTAAGGCTTGGGAGGGAGTGACTAAGAGAACCTTGAACTCTGCTTGGAAGAAACTGTGGCCAGAATGTGTAGACAAAAGGGATTTTGAAGGGTTTGAGGCTAACCCTGAGAGGAGTATACCAGTTGAGGAATCAATTGTGGCATTGGGGAAGTCCTTGGGGTTGGAGGTTAGTGGGGATGATGTGGAAGAGTTGGTGGAGGAGGACAATGAAGAACTAACCACTGATGAGCTGATAGATCAACTTCAAGAGCAAGAGGCCAGACCTGGGGAAACTGGTTCAAAGGAGGGGAGAGAGAAATTGAAGGAATTGCCTACTTCAAAGATTAAGGAAATTGTGTGCAAAATGGCTTGAAGTGCAAACCTTTCTTGATGAAAATCACCCTCACACAGCTATTGCAAGCCGTGCTGGTGACTGTTACAATGACAATGTTGTGAAACCACTTTAGACAAATCATAAAGGAACGAGAGGTACAGGCCACTATGGACAGATATGTTGTGCGAAAGAAGTCCAGTGACTCTGAAGCTGGTCCTAGTGGCATTAAAAGAAGAAGGGAAGTAACCCCAGAAAAGGACTTGCCTCCTAAAGTCTTAATGGAAGGGATTCCCCTTCTAAACACTAACACTCTCTCTCCCCTCCTCCCATCCCATCAATCATCACCAGATCTTCAATAAAAGTAAGTGTCATGTAATTGTGCATGCCTTTTTCAGTTTGTGTGTACTAAAATTAACATTTTTTTGTGGTAAAAAAATTTTTTTTTCATACTTTTGGGTGTCTTGCACGGATTAATTTTATTTCCATTATTTCTTATGGGGAAAATTCATTCGCATAGCGAACATTTCGCATAACAGCCAGCCCTCTTGCACGGATTAAGGTCGCTATGCGGGGGTCCACTGTATAACATTTATGAAGGGATTCAGGGAAACCGGCAGGCCGGACTTGAGTCCTGGAGATGGTAAGTACAGTGTCTACACTTTGAAGGAGGGGTGTTAATGATGCAGTTTTATAACTTTAGTGTAAAGCATTCCTCTGGCAAGACAGTGATGAAGTGAATGATGAAAGTTTTTCTTTTTCGGGCCACCCTGCCTTGGTGGGAATCGGATGTGTCAATAAAAAAATATAAAATAATGTCTTCTGATCATGATAAGATTTTACTCACAGGAAGATTACTGATGTGCATAAATCAAATTAAAATGAGAAGGCCTCTACACTCTTTTATGATTTATTTACTAAATTAGATGTATGGAAAACTTTTTTAAATACGTCGAACACTGATCTCTCTCAAGTATGACTTCTTATGTGTCTTACCATACTTGATTTTTCATTCAAGTCATTCTGCACACTGATATTGTTTCTTACTATTATGAGTTCTCATGTGACTAACTAAATTTGATTTTTGACTAAAGTCCTTCAGACATTCTGAACATTGATATGGTTTCTCTCCAGTATGAGTTCTCATGTGTTTTACTAAATCCCTTTTACAAGAAAAGTTTTTCAGACAATCTGCACATTGATATGGTTTCTCTCCAGTATGAGTTCTCATGTGTCTTACTAAATCACTTTTATGAGAAATGCCTCTTAGACATTCTGGACACTGATATCGTTTCTCTCCAGTATGCGTTCTCATATGACTAACTAAACTTGATTGATGAGAAAAGTCCTTCAGACATTCTGAACATTGATATGGTTTCTCTCCAGTATGAGTTCTCATGTGTCTTTCTAAATTCCTTTTACAAGAAAAGTCTTTCAGACAATCTGCACACTGATACGGTTTCTCTCCAGTATGAGTTCTCATGTGCCTTGCTAAATCACTTTTACGAGAAGCGCTTCTTAGACATTCTGGACACTGATATGGTTTCTCTCCAGTATGCGTTCTCATGTGACTAACTAAATGTGACTTTTGATTAAAGTGCTTCTGACATTCTGAACACTGGTAAGGTTTCTCTCCAGTATGAGTTCTCATATGAGTTCTCATATTTGACTTTTGATTAAAGTGCCTCAGACATTCTGGACACTGATATGATTTCTCTCCAGTATCCATTCTCATGTGACTATCTAAACTTGATTTATCAGAAAAGTCTCTTAGACATTTTGAACACTGATATTGTTTCTCTCCAGTATGAGTTCTCATATGACTTACTAAATGTGATTTTTGACTAAAGTCCTTCAGACATTCTCAACACTGTTATGGTTTCTCTCCAGTATGAGTTCTCATATGTTTTATTAAATCCCTTTTAAGAGAATAGTCTTTTACATATTCTGGACACTGACATGGTTGCTCGTCAGTATGAGCTTTTACATGACTTACTAATATTTTATTATACTAATATTTTATTATACTGAAAAAAAATTTGTAATATTTTATTATAAATATAACAAGCACTAAACCTGTGAAAGTAATACAGTGTCTGAGGAACATGAAGGAAGACACTAAGAGATATTTTATGGTTTATGACACATTAACCTTATGGCACTGTTGCTGTCACTGTAAATGTTGTATTACCAAAACTGTTGTTACAGTGTTGTGACTATTAACACTATAATTATTGTTGCCACTATTATAAACATTGTTGTGTTGTCACTATATTAACACTGTAATGTCACTGAATTAATACTGTAGTGTTGTCACTGTATTTACACTAAAGAGTTGTCAATGAGTTAATATCATTGTAGTTTTGTGTTGTTACTTATTATTAACACTCTAGGTAACTTTGTCATTCTATAATCAAATATAATTAGTGTTGTCACTGTATTATTCACTCTATTAGTTATTGTCACTATTATTAATAATGTAGTTAGTGTTGCCATTATATTACCATCATTGTATTTAGTGTTGTAACTTTATATTAATTACAAAAATTTACAGAACATTTCTAACACTGATATTGGCACTACAAGTGCTAGCTTCTTGTGCCATCATGACCTGCATTACTGATACTGCAAGTGTCAGGAAGATCTGCAGTACTGATACTACATGTGTCAGCCTCTTGAACCAAGTTAACATGTAGTACTGACACTACAAGTTCCTGTTTCTTGGCTTCTTCTTCCACAATAACCAAAAGTAAGGGCAGAATGACCTGCAGTGCAGACACTACAAGTACCAGCTTCTTGTATCAGGATAAAATACAGTATTGACACTACACATACAAGCCTCTTGTACCAGGATAAACTGCAGCATAAACACTACAAGTGCCAGCCTCTTGTACCAGGATGACCTGCAATATTGACACTACAAATGCCATTTTTTGGTGCCAGGATCACCTGAAAAAAAAAATTATGTATATATATATTTTTTTTTTAACACAGCCATTTTCCACCAAGGCAAGGTGACCCTACAGAGGTGTGCCTTCACTACAGTTAACCCTTTCAAATCAAATAAAATAAATCAAGTTTATTCTCTATAAAGATTACAATGCGGGTTTACATATTTTAGGATATTTTGTGATTTACATGTTATAAAATACTAATTTTGGAGGGGACCACTATCACACCTAGCATGGCTAGACATTTCGGGAAGACTAAGATTAATTCATAACTCTAAATTATTACAGATTATGGAGCAAGTTGGTATTAAGGATAAGTAACTACATTACAGTTTGTAAATTTAGCAATGTGAATGCTTTTGTTTTGGTACAATACATAGTTTCTATATTGGAGTATCACAGGCAAACTTATGACTAGTTAGGATTCATTATTTTAACAACTCGTATTTTCGTGTTTATAGTCAACTGAGCGAGTGTGTAAGCCTAAATGTGAAGCACCAGGTGGTTTTCATGCAGTTAGCTGACAGGGTGTATCAGGGAGACGAGATGTTTTCTAACAGTAGTTTTGAAAATGATGAATGTGACTGCAGTTCAAGAGTTTTCAGGTAGGGTGTGCCAGATTTTAGGCCCTTTGACATACATTGAATTTTTGTAAAGGGAATGTCATAGGGATGTTTGAGTCTTGTTATGCCTGTGGGTCCCCTTACAACTATCAAGAAAGCATTCTAGGTCAGGGTTAATATTGGAATTTAAGGTCCTGTAAATGTAGATTGCACAGTAGTAAGTGTGGATGTTCTGAACAGTAAGTTTAGATTTATGAAGAGTGGGGGGGGGGGGGGTTGTTACCTGGGGTTGGAATTGCATGATTATTCTTACTGCAGCTTTTTGTTGGGTTATTATTGGCTTTAGGTGTGTTGCTACAGTTGATTCCCCAGCACAAATAGCATAGGTGAGGTATGGATAAATGAGAGAATGGAATAGTGTGAGAAGGGCAGACTGCGGCACATACGTGTGGTGCATATAGTGTACGTTACTATTATATTGTACATTATTATTTTTATTATTTTTCATCACTAGCTAATGCCAACTACCTCCAATACTCTATACTTCTTTCTTACTGCTATTAATTGCTCATAATTTTAAATTACAAGTCAAATCTTACTCCAAATTAATAATATTCATTATTCTTACCTGTCCATTTAATTTTGTTTATCACTACTTGTTTTTTAGTCACTTTTCATTGTGTATGCAATTAGTGTATATTCCAATTACTTTTTTGCAAGTACCAAAACTATCTTTTGCTAGCTAGTACCAACTACCTCATTTTTTTACTTTTATTGTGCAATAAACTGCTCAATTTATTTAATATTACAAATCAGATCTTACTCCTAAACCAATATTATTTCATAGTGACTATCTGTCCATTTAACTTTGTTTACCATTACTTAATTTTAGTCCCTTATATATTTTCTCCTTTATTTTAGCTTTATATAACTACCCTAGTTTATATATCCACAATTGTTAAAATAATCAAGGTGCTATTCTCAGGTGCTAAAGTAGAATAAGTTCACAATTTTGCCATTATATTCCAAAGCTCATTTATTTGATTACCACTTTATTGTTCACCACAACTTATATTAGTCCCTTTTATATTATAATTTTATACTATAATTCTAACTTTAAAGAATTACCTTTATAGTACTACCTACTATCATATTCCCAAGCTCCATTATTTGATCATCACTTTATTTGTATTAGTCCCTTTTATATTGTCTCCTTTATTTTAGCTTAAAAAAAAAAAAAAAAAAAAAAAAAAAAAAACTACCTTAGCTCATTATTTTACATTTGTTAAATAATTCAGGTGCTATTTTTTAGCTTAAGACTATTTACTTTGTTTTATACTTAATTCTAACTATAGATTCACTACAAATCTTATGATTACAAGCATTGATCCTGATACCAACCTCTTATTTAATGACTTAAATGAATCAAACAGTTTCTGTAATTACTACACTGCAGAACAATCAAAGGCACTTCTCAGTGCCAACAACAACATAACTATCTTTAACTACAATATCAGATCTTTAAGCAAGCATTACGATGACCTCATAGCATTACTAAATTCCTTACATGCCAATATGTCCATCATTACACTAACTGAAACCTGGCTAAAGCCTGATAGTACAGATGTCTATGCCATTCCTGGTTACACAGCCATACACAACTGTAGGCCAGACCAACAAGGGGGTGGCACAGCCATATACTACTCAGACCAACTAGAATGTATCACTAATACTTGCACAAGGGATGAACATGGGGAATATATAATAGCCAAATTCAAATCCAAATACCTACAAAAACCTCTCACATTGATAAACATCTACAGAGTTCCACAGTCAAACATTAGCCAATTTAGTCAAAACCTAGGAAGTATGATAACTGATGCACGCATGAACAAAGATCACTTACTACTCTCAGGTGACTTCAATATAAATCTCCTGCAAGACCAGGACCCACACGTTACTGAATTCACAAACATAATGAGTAACTGTATGTTGCTACCAACAGTAACAAAACCTACAAGAGTTACAGAGACTAGTGTTTCCCTACTTGACCACATCTGGACCAACACCATATCCCCTTTAAAATCAGGCATAATTACAGATAATACAACAGACCACTACCCTACTTTCCTCATAACAACTCTTAGTAAATTACCCCAAGACACTACTAAAGTCACCTTCAGACTTCACAATGAGGCAGCCATTAATAACTTCACAACAGCAGTAGCAAACATTGACTGGCACACTGAGCTAGAAATCTATACAGATATTGACGAATGTATTAATAATTTTCTAAAAAAGACCCAATACTTCTATAACAAGCACTGCCCTAAAAAAATTAAACAGATGACAGCTAAGAGACTGAACAGTCCCTGGCTAACACCAGCATTCTCAAATCCATAAATACAAAACACCAATATGAAAAACAGTACAGAATGGGTCACATAACCAGAGACCAAACAAAACGTTACTCGTCAATCCTAACCAGCCTGATAAGAAGGGCAAAAAAAATTGTATTATGAGAACAGATTATCCAACTTACGAGGTGATATAAAAAAGACCTGGAAAACCCTATCAGAAATTCTGGGAACAAAAAAGATATCACGAAATAGCGAAATAAAATTAGCAAAATCAGATGAACCCCAACTCCCACCAACAGAAACAGCAAACAGACTCAATGATTTCTTCTCCACTATAGGACAAAACCTTGCCAATAAAATCCCAAGCTCAGATACCCCACCAAATGACTACCTCACCGGCAACTACCCAAACACACTGTTCCTAGCTCCGACTAACCCATACGAAGTCTCCCTTATTATCAACACACTAAAAAACAAGGCAGGAGATTTAAATACCTTATCACCCTTTATATACAAAAAAGTGTCACAAGTGCTATCACCAATCATTGCAACACTCTTTAACAAATCCACTGAATCCTCCACCTTCCCTACAGTACTCAAAATAGCAAGGGTCACCCCGATCCACAAAGGAGGAGACCAAACAGAGTTGAATAACTATAGGCCAATATCCAACTTACACCCTCTCTCAAAAATCTTCGAAAAATTAATTCATAAACGAATCTACTCCTACCTTATCTCCCAAAACATACTCAACCCCTGCCAATTTGGATTCAGGCCTAATAAAAATACTAATGATGCTATTATACACATGCTAGAACATATATACACTGCAATAGAGAAAAAAGAAGTCCCACTGGGGATCTTCATTGACTTACGTAAAGCTTTTTGATACAGTTGACCATGACTTGCTCCACGTAAAATTGTCACACTATGGTATAAGAGGGCACTCCCTCAACTACCTCAAGTCATACCTCAGCAACAGAAGCCAATATGTGTACGCAAATGGGGCAAACTCTTCTGCACAACCAATTACAGTTGGTGTCCCACAGGGAAGTGTCCTTGGCCCTCTTCTCTTTCTCCTATACATAAATGACCTACCAAATGCTTCGCAATTACTCAAACCCACACTATTTGCAGATGACACTACATACGTCTTCTCCCACCCGAGCCCAGTCACGCTAGCCAATACTGTAAATACCGAATTACAGAAAATATCTACCTGGATGAGGACTAACAAACTTACACTAAACATTGACAAAACCTACTTCATTCAGTTTGGTAACAGAGCTACAGATGTCCCTCTTAACATAATGATAAATGGATCACCTATCACAAAGCTAACAGAGGGAAAATTCTTAGGAATCCACCTTGATAATAGACTCAAATTTCATACACATATACAACAAATTTCTAAGAAAATTTCCAAGACTGTAGGCATACTATCGAAGATACGGTACTATGCTCCACAGTCAGCCCTCCTGGCCCTATATCACTCTCTTATTTACCCCTATCTCACCTATGGAATTTGTGCATGGGGCTCAACAACAAGTAACCATCTCAGACCACTAATTACCCAACAAAAGGCTGCAGTTAGAATGATAACAAATTCTCACTACAGGCAGCACTCTCCACCAATATTCAATACACTCAACCTACTCACCATACAAAACATCCATACTTATTACTGCACCTATTACATACATAGAACACTACTTAACTCTGATATTAACCCTCCCCTCAAACATCTCCTTGCCAACCTCAACAGAACACATGACCATAACACAAGGCACAGATCACTCTTTGATGTTCCTCGTGTCCATCTCACGCTATGCAAAAACTCAATGCACATAAAAGGCCCTAAAATCTGGAATTCATTACCTGTAAATATAAAAGAAACACTACCTGTTTATAAATTCAAGTCTCTTCTCAAAGATCACTTACTCACCCAAAACCAAATAAATACTGAATAACTGAACCTTATAAATTGTATATCTTAAATGTTTCTCACAATTATATCACATAAATGTTAAACCTAAAACCTAATCTAACTTTATTATTTTTTAAATACACTACCTAACAGAATACTCCATTCTACTGAATGTACAACAATGCATGCAACCATATGACCTGTCTTTGTAATACTCACTTGTGCTTTATAGTAATCTGTTTACATTAATGTTTTATCACTGATTTCATCATTGCTTAGTTAATCTTAAGTTAACTTTAAGCCAGCCCGTAATGCTATGCATATAAGTGGCTTTGGTATGCTGCTCTTACCTGTATTTTTTTTTGTACCTCTGTATGTATGCTAAAATTACTAAATAAATAAATAAATAAATAAATAAATAAATTAAGGACATGTGTGGAATGTGGAATGAGCTGCAAAGTTTTGTTGAAAAGTATCACACTGACCATGCTGAAACAAGCCATATCTGCAATATGTACAATGACAGTGTTGTGTCCCACTTCAGGGAAATCTTAAAGAAACGCCAGAAAAGGACCTCTCTGGACGGATATTTTGTGCAACAGGGGTCCAGTGACTCTCAAGTTGTTCCCAGTGGCATTAAAAGAAGAAGGAAAGTAACCCCAGATAAGGATTTGCTACCTAAAGTCCTAATGGAAGGAGATTCTCCTTCCAAACAATAGTGTACACCTTCCTCCTATCCCCTCCTCCCGTCTTCCATTCACCCAGAAGTCTTCAGTAAAGGTAAGTGTAATGTTATCATCATTTTTTTATATGTATGTACTTGATTTGTCATTGATTTCACTATGTAAATCTTCATTTAATTAAAAAAAAAAATGGTATGTAGGTATTCCTGGCACTAAACTAACATTTCCTCTGATCATTAGTTATGTTTTGAGGCTTTACAAATAAATTCCATTTT
>NC_069429.1:47018212-47075242 GCF_026875155.1 Cherax quadricarinatus
AAGTTTACCGGGTGAGCGGCAGTCGCCGCTGTTGCCATACACGGCTCATTTTCTGCAAACTTCACACCTCCATATCTCAGTAAGTATTGATGGTAAAAAATTTTTGTTTAGCCTATAATGTTTAGAAAAATAAACTATTTTTTCACTGGGAAAAAAATATTTTTCTTTTTAGAAATTTGGCCAACCCTGAGAGCAAGTCTCTGACAGGGCCTGTCGACCCTGAAAGGGTTAATGCCACAAGGACCAGCTTGAGAGTCACTGGACTTCTGTCGCACAACATATCTGTCCATAGGGGCCTGTACCTTATCACACTATGTATGCCACTACGATTCTTAAATCTTTCAAACCAACCTTTGCTGGCCTTAACCCTTTGACTGTCGTGGCCGTATATATATGTCTTACGAGGTACCGTGTTTGACATATATATACTCATAAATTCTAGCGGCTTCAAATCAAGCAGGAGAAAGCTGGTAGGCCCACATGTGAGAGAATGGGTCTGTGTGGTCAGTGTGCACCATATAAAAAAAATCCAGAAGCACGCAGTGCATAATGAGAAAAAAAAAACTCTGACCGTTTTTTTTAATTAAAATGCCGACTTTGTGGTCTATTTTCATATAGTATTTATGGTTGTATTCTCGTTTTCTTGGTCTCATTTGATAGAATGGAAAACATATTATAGAAATAGAGGTGATTTTGATTGATTTTACTATAAAAAGAACCTAGAAATGGAGGTCAAAGTAGGGGAAATGTTTGATTTTTGCCAATGTTCAAAAGTAAACAAATGATGCCATTTTCCAATAAATGTCTAACTAGCCATTCTAATATGCAGTCATGAATGGGTTGATGTTATTTATACAATTATTACAGTATTGCAGTAGTCTGCATAATAGTAAGTCTTCTATTTTTTGTTTGAATAAAAATTCAAAATAGAAAGCAAGAGTAATATCATAGGGGCCTGGAGACATGACTGATGAACAAAGAAAATGTTATTTTAGAGCCAGGAATGTTTGCATTGTTCATTCTGGACCTTATTTTGAAATTGTCATATTTTTTAGTTTTCGTGAAATTGGCCAAATTGCAAATTTCTGACCACATTATTAGGTAGTTGAAATCGGTGAATGGGCAGTTTCCTGTACTCGATCGATAGAAAAAATGGAGCTATAAAGAAATAGCTATGAGTTTGGGCGACTGGAACAACGGAATTAGCCGAAAATAGGGCTCAAAGTGGGCAAAATCACCGATTTGTAAACAGCGCCGAGGTCGCTAACTTCGGGAGAGCATAATTCCATCACTTTTCCATCAAATTTCTTTTTTTTGGTGTCATTACAATCGGGAATATATTCTCTATCATTTCATAAGAAAAAATAGTATTTTTTTTTTTAAATTTTGCTACACCAGGAGACACCTCAGGATTGGGGGTTGCGACAGTCAAAGGGTTAAATTCACTCATATCACCACTAGTTGCAGGCATTTTTCTAATTAAATCCTCACGCAACTTCCTAGCCTTTTCACAAACGATCGCTTGAGAGTTGCTATCTCCTGCTATCTGTTTTTCATTTATCCACACCAATAACAGTCTCTCAACATCTTCTAACACTTGTGGTCTATGTTTTGAAAACACAGTTGCACCTTTTGTAACAACAGCTTCCTTGATTGTCGTTTTCCTGGTCACTATAGTTGCGATGGTTGATTGGGGTTTTGTATACAACCTGGCCAGCTCCGACACACGCACTCCACTTTCGTACTTAGCAATTATCTCTTTCTTCATTTTAATAGGGTTGGCACTAGAAGCTTTCTTGGGACCCATGGTGACTTATTTTGCAGAAACAAGCACCAAAAACACTGTGATAATATGGAATGTACCGAATGCATGCTTAGATGCTAGCACACTGGCTGGCTTGTAAACACTGGCACACACGGGGCAGTTCAGGCCACATGTGGATGCGTCTCGGACGAATCGCGTGGCGGGTTTTTTAACGAGTGGCGAGGCAAAATTATTGCGTTAAAACATATCGAATACCGGATTTAACAGATACCGATGCCATCGAATACTGAGGAACCACTGTATAGCACTAGAAACCTTCCTTATGAAGAAAGATTGAAGACCCTCAACCCTTTCAGGGTTGGTGCGATACCAGTACGGCTTACACGCCAGGGTTGGTGCAGTACTAGTACGTGTAAATTCTAGCAGCTTCAAATTAAGCGGGAAACAGCTGGTAGGCCTAGATGTCAGAGAATGGGTCAGTGTGCACAGTAGGAAAAAATTCGGAAACCCAGTGGTGCATTGTGGGAACGACATTTTAGTACACCTTGCTCACCATGCCTCGTGGTAAGAAACTCTTTGCTCCTCAGTGAACTGGGACACTTTTGTTCCCCAGTGACAGTTCTAATACAGATGGAAGTGTCAGTGAAAATGAGTTTCAAGGTTTAGATGAGGTTGTGACAAACTAATGACCATAATATCAGTAATAGTGAGGAAAATCAAGATGGCCCTCAACCTTCCACCTCTGGTGCTAGGCTGTCTTGTTTGCGTTCAGTTGTACCAGAACGAAAGAGGAAACTCCTATTTTCCCATATACAGGATTCAGATGTGAGCAATGAACAGCACGACAAACAAAATACCTTTCACCGTGGACTGCTTGCAGAGGCAAACGCAATGTTCACGGCTTTCACAGAGACCCACATAAAGGATCACTTGGACAACAAAATATGGATCCCAGGATACAACCTATACAAATGCGGCAGAGTGAACAGGCAAAACGGGGGGGGGGGGGGGGCTGTATATCGCAGAGTCACTCATTTGCACAGAACTGCTTAATGCCTCAAATGATGTAGTGGAAGTTTTAGCAGTAAAGATCGATAACCAAAGCCTAGTCATTGTGGTAGTCCACAAGCCTCCGGATGCAACATCCCAACAATTCCAGGAACAGCTGTTGAAAATTGACCACTGTCTGGAAAATCTTCCAACTCCTGCCCCAAACATCTTGCTCCTGGGGGATTTCAACTTGAGACACCTAAAATGGAGGAACATAGCAAATAATGTTGTTGCAGTGATAACACCAGGAGGCAGCTCAGACGAGAACTCACACACGAGCTTTTAAATCTCTGCACAAAATTCAACTTAAAGCAGCAAATAATAGAGCCTACTAGACTGAAGAATACACTGGACCTCATCTTCACTAACAATTTATTTATTTATTTGTTTATTTATTTATTAATTTGAACATGATATGAAGAAGTACAAAGAAATACAGTAGTTAAGTGTAACATGCCAAAGCCCCTTGTATGCAGAGCATTATGGGCAGGCTTAAAATTAACTTAAGATTAACTAAGCAATAATATATTCAGTGGTAAAACACTATTGTAAACAGGTAACAATTAAGCACAAATGAGTATTTCAAAGACAGGTCATATGGTCATTTACTGTGTTGTTGAGCATTCAGTAGAATGGAGTATTCTGTAAGGTAAAGTAATTAGAAAAATAACAAAGTTTGATTGGGTCACAGGTTAAACATTTATGAGATACGAAATGTCACCATATCAAAAACAATATATCAGATCACAACATAATCGAGGTTCAGACACGTATGCGTCTAGCCCCAGACCGACAAAATGAGATCAGTCACGAGGGAGCCTTCACTAAATTCAGCTTCAATAACAAAAACATAAAGTGGGACCAAGTAAACCAAGTCCTAAACGATATAAGCTGGGAAGATAGACTAAGCAACACAGACCCCAACTTATGCCTAGACCAAATTAACTCTGTGGCACTCGATGTATGCTCAAGGCATATTCCTTTAAGAAAATGGAGGAGATGTAAAATAGAAAGAGACAGGTGCTCCCTTTACAGGCGACGAAAAAGAATAACAGAGCAGCTAAAAGAGGCCAATATATCCGAAATGCGTAGGGAGACAATGGTCAGAGAAATAGCAAACATAGAACTAAAGCTAAAGGAATCTTATAGGAGTCAGGAATCACGGAAATAACTAAAATCCAAAGAAACCCAAAGTAAACATATAAACTAAATAATGTAGATCTTAATATTACGGATTGCGAAAAAGATTTAGGAGTTCTGGTTAGCAGTAATCTGAAACCAAGACAACAGTGCATAAGTGTTCGCAATAAAGCTAATAGAATCCTTGGCTTCATATCAAGAAGCATAAATAATAGGAGTCCTCAGGTTGTTCTTCAACTCTATACATCCTTGGTTAGGCCTCATTTAGATTATGCTGCACAGTTTTGGTCACCGTATTACAGAATGGATATAAATTCTCTGGAAAATGTACAAAGGAGGATGACAAAGTTGATCCCATGTATCAGAAACCTTCCCTATGAGGATAGACTAAGGGCCTGAAACTGCACTCTCTAGAAAGACGTAGAATTAGGGGGGATATGACTGAGGTGTATAAATGGAAGACAGGAATAAATAAAGGGGATGTAAATAGTGTGCTGAAAATATCTAGCATAGACAGGACTCGCAGCAATGGTTTTAAGTTGGAAAAATTCAGATTCAGGAAGGATATAGGAAAGTACTGGTTTGGTAATAGAGTTGTGGATGAGTGGAACAAACTCCCAAGTACACTCATAGAGGCCAGAACATTGTGTAGCTTTAAAAATAGGTTGGATAAATACATGAGTAGATGTGGGTGGGTGTGAGTTAGACCTGATAGCTTGTGCTACCAGGTCGGTTGCCGTGTTCCTCCCTTAAGTCAATGTGACCTGACCTGACTAGGTTGGGTGCATTGGCTTAAGCCGGTAGGAGACTTGGACCTGCCTCGCATGGGCCAGTAGGCCTTCTGCAGTGTTCCTTCGTTCTTATGTTCTTATGCCAAAATCAAAGTCGAGAACAACATCCAGTATTGGTCCCCTACTTAACCCCTTGACTGTCGAAAGGCCCAATCCTGAAGTGTCTCCTGGTGTCGCAAAATATTCGAAAAAAAAAAATTTTTTTTCTTACGAAAATGTTAAGATTATTTTCCTGGTTGTTTTAGTCCAAAAAAAAAAAATCCCATCAGTACTTACCGAGATATAGAGGTGTGAAGTTTGCTGAAAATGATCTGTGAACTGCAACAGCGGCAACTGCTGCTCACCCGGTAAACTTTGATTTATACTTGTATTCTTGTTTTTTCACATAACTTTTGTGGCCTGTGAGACCAAATTATTGTGCAATGTTCAAATATACACTCGTTGAATGTAACACAATTATAGCAAAAACACTCGTATCATTATAATGTTGCTAAAACTTGTTTACACAAACAAATATAAAAAATTGTTTATTACGATTGTTCTATAATATATATACCTATGTACAATCACTGGACACTTTTCTAGAACTGCTGCAGCTTGTGGAATTCTTTGAAACATGGGTATAAGCACAATGGTGTTTTACACTCCTCACACACAAAACGAGTGTCTCTGCGTTCTTGTGGGCGTTTCGTGGTATGTCCACAGGCAAAACACCTCTTCAGAGCATTTTTCTTGAGAGCAGGAGCAGGCAGTGGTATGGAGTAGTGACCACCAGGCCAGAGACGAGAGGACATGTGTTGATAATTTTGTGGGCGCTGGTCTAATGCAGGTGTTGTTCCTTGGTACTTGATTATTTGTCTGATGACTGACAAACAAAATTCACCATATTTGGGTTTGTTCTTGGTCTTCAACTTGTACATATTATAAGCATTCAGCATGGTAATGTCAAGAAGATGGAAAAACAGTTTTATGTACCACTTATAACTCTTGCGAACACGGTCAGCAAACCCAACCTGCATGTCACATTTGTCCACTAAGCGAATATTGAGGTTGTTATGCATCACAGCTGCAGGTTTTAGAATGGGTTCATTGGTCTCTCTATTCTGCTTGCCAGTGTCTCACCATTTCGTGTCGGTGAACTGATGTCAGCAGTGTGACATCACGTTTGTCATACCACCGAAATGCCATGATGTTATTGGCAGCAAACACCTGCACTTCACCTCTACGACTGCCAGCATCGAACTAGGCATATGTTTACGATTTCCACGCACTGTGCCACACACATCTGTCACATTCACTTGCAAGAAACCACTGAGTATAGGGCTTGTGTACCAGTTGTCAGTATATAAAATATGCCCCCTACCAAGATATGGCTCCATTATTGTTCTAACCACATCACAAGAGACACCCAGTAACTTTCTGGTATCTTCCAATGTTTTACCGCCAGTGTAGAAAATTATATCCAAAACCAGACCAGTTTTGCAATCACACAGAACAAATAACTTTATACCAAAGCATTTCCTCTTGCTTGGTATATACTGTTTGAATGAGTCTTCCTTTGAACAAAATCAAAGACTCGTCAATAACAAGCTTCCTGAAGGGATAAAAATACACACAGCACTTTTGTTTCAGGTACATAAACACACGTCTGATCTTATATAACCTGTCGCTTCTGTCAGGCCTTGTTTTGTAGCATATGTAACAGTAACACAAATCTATTCACTGGTATAATGTCACTGAAAGCAGGGGTTGAAATCAGGCGGTCTGTCGTCCAGTATGTGTTGACACTGTGCATATACACATGTGGCATAAGCATTATTGTGGCAAAGAACAGATACATCTCTGCCACAGCTGTGTCCTTCCACTGGTGTAGGCATGATCTTGGTGACAGAATAGTGATTGCCATGGTGTACTCAAAGTATGTATTGCTGTCCCTGACAATAATGTCCATCAGGGGTTCATCAAAGAACAACTGAAAGCATTCCAGTTCAGTGGGATTGTTCCCAAGTGTACATGATGGCCGTATTCCACTTTGTCCTCCATCAAAGTCATGGGGACTGGGAACAAACTCGTCATCTTGCTGCCAATCCCAGATGCGGTCAGCTGGTGGGTTCTGGATATTGTAATGTGGTTGTGGTTGTGCAGGTTGTGGTTGTGGTTGTTGTGGGAGTGTGGGGTCGGGTGAGGCTGGTTGTAGTTGTGCAGAGTCAGCAGTGTGGGTAGTAGCGTGGCCCGCTGCTGGTGTCATATGACTCGTGCCACCATCACTACCACCACCACCACATGCTGCCTCACTTACATGATTGATACCCATCGTAACAATATCGTCATCTTCACTATCAGGTCGTGGTGTAGGGCCACGGGATGTGCTCCGATATGTACTCCTTCCTCTTGGAAGAGCATATGGCACACTACCAGACCGCATGCAACGTCCTATATACTGCCGCTTCACTAGGGAAAATTCACCCTCACTGTCACAACTAGAACTGCTTTCAATAACCTTGAAATCACTATCACTATCACTTACACTGCTCACATCTGAGTCTTGTACACGGGCAAATAGTTTCCTCTTTCGTCCTGGTACAGGTGAACATGAACGAGCCGGCCCAGCACCAGAGGTGGAAGGTTGTGGGTCATCTGGGTTTTCATCACTAATTACGTTATCCTGGGCACTTTTTTCGGTCACACCCGCTTCAAAACCAGGGAATTCGCTTTCACTGACACTTTCATCGCTGTTTGAGCTATCACTTGGGAACAAAAGACCTCCAATCCGCCGAGGAGTGAGGAACTTCTTACCGCGAGGCATGGTGAAAATGGACTACCAAGATGGCGTTCCCACAATGCACTGCTGAGTCCCAGATTTTTTTCACAGGGTATACACCCACCACTGAGACCCATTCTCTCTCATGTAGGCCTACCAGCCCTCTCCCGCTTGATTTGAAGCCACTAGAATTTATGCGTATAGATACGTCAAACACGGTATCTCCCCCATGACGTATATATACGACCGCGGCAGTCAAGGGGTTAAACAAGATGAGTCCTACACAGATGACAGCAAGGAAATGAGTGAGCTACTCAAGTCCCAATACGACTCAGTTTTTAGCAAGCCGCTAACCAGACTGAGAGTCGAAGATGTAAATGAATTTTTTATGAGAGAGCCACAGAATTTGGTAAACACAAGCCTATCCGATGTTATTCTGACACCAAATGACTTCCAACAGGCGATAAATTACATGCCCATGCACTCTGCCTCAGGGACAGACTCATGGTACCCGTGTTCATCAAGAACTGCAAGAAGCCCCTATCACGTGCTTTTACCACCCTATGGAGAGGGGGCATGGACACGGGGGTCATCCCACCGTTACTAAAAACAACAGACATAGACCCACTCCACAAAGAGGGCAGTAAAGCAATAGCAAAGAACTACAGACCGATAGCACTAACCTCCCATATCATAAAAATCTTTGATAGGGTCCTAAGAAGCAAGATCACCACCCATCTAAATACCCATCAATTACACAACCCAGGGCAACATGGGTTTAGAGCAGGTCACTCCTGTCTGTCCCAACTACTGGATCACTACGACAAGGTCCCCGATGCACTAGAAGGCAAAAAAAATCAGATGTAATATATTCAGACTTTGCAAAATCCTCCGACAAGTGAGACCATGGCGTTATAGTGCACAAAATGCATGCTAAAGGAATAACAGGAAAAGTTGGTAAATGGATCTATAATTTCCTCACAGACAGATCACAAAAAGTATTTAGTCAACAGAGTAAAGTATGAGGCGGCTATAGTGAAAAGCTCTGTTCCCCCAAGGCACAGTCCCTCGCTCCCATCTTGTTTCTCATCCTCATATCTGACATAGACAGGATGTCAGCCACAGTACCATGTCTTCCTTTGCAATGACACCCGAATTGCTTGATAGTGTCTTCCATTGCAGACACTGCAAGGCTCCAGGCAGATATCAACCAAATCTTTCAATGGACTGCAGAAAACAATATGAAAATCAATGATGAGAAATTTCAATTACTCCGATATGGTAAACACGAGGAAATTAAAACTTCATCAGAGTACAAAACAAATTCCAGCCACAAAATAGAGGAAAAATCCAACATCAAAGACCTGGGAGTGATCATGTCGGAGGATCTCACCTTCAAGGACCATAACATTATATCAATCGCATTTGCTAGAAAAATTAAAAGGACGTATAATGAGAACCTTCAAAACTAGGGATGGCAAGCCCATGATGACGCTCTTCGGGTTACTTGACTCAAGCAATCGTAATGACATGATTGCAAACAAACCATACCCCCGGCCGGGATTGAACCCGAGGTCATAGAGTCTCAAAACTCCAGCCCGTCGCGTTAGCCACTAGACCAGCTAGCCACAATAAGATTCATCCAATAGGTATATTTCTACACCATAGGAAGGTTAGCACAGCCCAATGTGACCACAATGCAAGTTTTTTCAGACGAATCTCCAGCTAGCTTGGCCGTGACGAACTCTAGCTCAAGTCCCTTCACTGCCGTCAACGGCCGGGGGTATGGTTTGTTTGAAATCGTGTCATTACGATTTCTTGAGTCTGGTTGACGGCAGTGAAGGGACTTGAGCTAGAGTTCGTCACGGCCATGCTAGCTGGAGATTCGTCTGTAAAAACTTGCATTTGTGGTCACAGTGGTGCCTGTGCTAACCTTCCTATGGTGTAGAAATATACCTAGTTGGATGAATCTTATTGTGGCCAGCTGGTCTAGTGGCTAACGTGACGGGCTGGAGTTTTGAGATTTTATGACCTCGGGTTCAATCCCGGCCGGGGGTATGGTTTGTTTGCAATCATGTCATTACGATTTCTTGAGTCAAGTAACCCGAAGAGCGTCATCATGGGCTTGCCATCCCTAGTTTTGAAGGTTCTCATTATACGTCCTGTAATTTTTCTAGCAGATGCGATTGATATAAAAAAGTCAGTGTCATCGAAGACTGTCTAACTTATTTCCATTGGGGTCCTTAATCTTGTCTCCCAGGATACAACCCACACCAGTCGACTAACACCCAGGTGAACAGGGAAAAATGCCTGAACTAGTGCTCATATTGGTGAATTTAAGCAGCAAGGTTGGTTGAGAGATTTAAGAATCGTAGTGGCATACACAGTGTGATAAGGCCTGTTCCGGAAGAAAATGCCAAACAGGACCTACAGTACTCAGGAGGAAAAGGCACTCCCAGGACACAGTGTCTCATCAGTCATTGCTGCATCTTCAATAAAGGTAAGTGTCATTTATTCTTCATTTAGTAGAGTAGTACATGCACAATATATATTGTGCATGTACTACTCTACTATTGTGCATGTATCCTTCTCTTTGTGTGTAGGAAAATGTATATTTCATGTGGTAAAAATTTTTTTTCATACTTTTGGGTGTCTTGCACGGATTAATTTGATTTCCATTATTTCTTATGGGGAAAATTCATTCGCATAACGATAATTTCGCATAACAATGAGCTCTCTTGCACGGATTAATATCGCTATGCGGGGGTCCACTGTATATACAGTAGGGCCCCACTTATATGGCGGGTCAGGTTCCAGGCAATCGCCAGAAAGCAGAACGCCATTTTTTTCCATTTATAAATGCATATAAATGCCAGACAACAAGTTTACACGAACTTATATTAAGTTAGTAATAGAACTATAAATTCAAAACACAAAAAGTAAAATGCATACACAGTATATTCATCACTTATCTTAGAGTATTTGTAATCTTAACCCTTAAACTGTCCAAACGTAGATCTATGTTTTTTCAACATTTGAAAGTACAGTGGACCCCCGCATAACGATCACCTCCGAATGCGACCAATTATGTAAGTGTATTTATGTAAGTGCGTTTGTACGTGTATGTTTGGGGGTCTGAAATGGACTTATCTACTTCACAATATTCCTTATGGGAACAAATTCGGTCAGTACTGGCACCTGAACATACTTCTGGAGTGAAAAAATATCGTTAACGGGGGTCCACTGTATGTAAGAAAACATAGATCTTCTTTTTTTTTTTTTCATTTGAAAACGTGTAAAAAACTTTCATCTACTTTTTTTCTGTTATATTTAAAAATATGTAAATAAACATAGATCTACTTTTGGAGCACTACACATGTGAACATAGATCTGTTTGGACAGTTTAAGGGTTAATATAGGGAGAGAGGTAAGTAGTACTTATTTGTAAGAAGTCAGGTGTAGGTAGACCTGGCTCCCCATCTCATAATTAATATGTGATATTTAAAACAGCCAAGGGAGTTGAAATACACATACAGTACACTCACTTTTTACCTTAAAATATGTGTAGTCTTAATGTAGGAAGAGAAGCGAGTAGTATTTACTTGTAGGAAGTCAGTGTAGGTAGCCAGTAGGTGTAACCAGTAGGTGTAGCCGATAGGAGTAGCCGGTACCTACACTGTGGCCCAAAGCCACATTAACATCGACATACCTTGTTAACTGAATTTAATCGTTTCTAATAACTACCTTAATGAATAATTCATGCCGAAAATTGTAAACAAAAGAGGAGCGCGGGAGTGGCTGGGGCAAACGCAGATTCATACATGCTTTCTCTGGTGGCTAAGCAGAGAAAACGTAATGTTGTCCCTCCGACCGGCTGCCACACAGCTCCACAAGTACACCTACCATCCGACTTACGACCTGCTCAACTTACGACCACTCGACTTACGACCGTGTTTTTTATGCCAAATTTCTGGGAAATAAACAACTATTTGTGTTGTACACAGTGTTTATCCTAAACCTTACAGTATAAAATACAGTACTAACAGCATAAAAAGTAAAGTAAAACATGAAATATCAGAATAAAACAATAAAATAAAGTCATTACAAAAATGTGATGTTGATATTCAGTAGTAAAGTTCGACTTACATCCATTTCGACTTACGACCGGTTTCTTGGAACCGAACTCAGTCGTAAGTCGGATGGTAGGTGTATTATTATCAGAGCACTTATAAAATATGCAATAAATGCCAGACAACAAGCTTATGCAACTTATATTAAGTTAGCAATTGAAATAGGCATTAAAAACACAATAAAAGGTAAGGTACACACAGATTACACTTATTACTTGCCTTAAAATATTAATATTATGTGTGAGTGGTAAGTGGCAGGGTGTTTATTGAATAAAATCAGAATGGCACACCATCATCCTCTAACTTAGCAATTAAAACAAGAGGCTTCAGACTCCTCTTTTTATCACAACTAAGCTTAGACGCCATTGTCAATGAGAGCCAACTAGTTAACGAAAGAGTAAACAAGAGAGAATGAGATACAGAGTTGAGACAATGTAAGAACACGAACTGAACAGGTAATGGGCAATCACTTTGTCAGGTGAAATAAATGCATATTAATGTGTGTCTACTTCTAGTTCATTCATGTTTGTTTGTAAGAGTTTGTAAAACTTTTACCTCACAATATTTTTTTATTATAATAATAATTACCTCACAATACAAATACGTACAGTGGACCCCTGGTTTACGATATTATTTCACTCCAGAAGTATGTTCAGGTGCCAGTACTGACCGAATTTGTTCCCATAAGGAATACTGTTAATTAGATTAGTCCATTTCAGACCCCCAAACATACACATACAAATGCAGTTACATAAATACACTTACATAATTGGTCGCATTGGGAGCTGATCGTAAACCGGGGGTCCACTATACTCTTACATTGTGTACAAGTTAGTACAGAATAAACAAACAGCAACACTCCCATTCTCATGCAACACAACATTTTTAAGAGTGAATGAAGATATTATTATTATCATCATCATAAAAAAGCACTAAACCCAGAAGGTTGTGAACTGCTATACAGTGGACCCCCAACTAACGATATTATTTCAATCCAGAAGTCTGTTCGGGTGCTGTTATAGACCGAATTTGTTCCCATAAGGAATATTGTGAATTAGATTAGTCCATTTCAGACTCCCAAAAATACACCTACAAAAGCACTTACAAAAATACACTTACATAATTGGTCGAACTGGGAGCTGATCGTTAGTCGGGGGTCCACTGTATATATAGAGTGCAGGCATACAAAAGGAATATTTCTCTATAGTTATCCTCCAGTATTTGACTAAAGAAAACATAATTCTCTCAACACTACCTACACAGCCGCTTTGTAAACAAATCTCATATTTAGGTCAATTTTTATATTGTGAGTGTATGTATCATGTTTATATGCTATGTAACGTGTTTCTTATATAATTTTGAGGAAAATTTCACAGATAGACTAATGAAAATGTCTATATTAATGTAAAATAAGACATTTAATGTGCCCAAGAGTGATTATTATTACGTAGTATTGGCGTCATGAGTAGAGAGACTCTTAGCGATTTTAATGTGTACCTGCACACCAGCACAGTGTGTAAGTATATTTAGGTACAGGTACACATAATTATCAGAGTACATATAAAATACGCAATAACTTTAAAACACTTGAAATTTTGGAAAGTTTCCAGACCTAATAGATGGTCACGAAGAATGTAAACAAACCGGGTGGGGCGCGCCGTATTTAAAAGACCGCTTGCTGTATAGCAAATTTTGGTCATAATTTGACATTGCCATATTAGTGGAACGCCGTAAAGCAGAGCCCTACTGTATACGTCAAACACGGTGGCTCATAAGATGTATATATACGACAGAAACAGTCAAAGGGTTTACAGTGGTCCCTCAATTATCGTCCATAATCCGTTCCTGGAAGTGGGACTATTATCGAAAGATGATTTTCGAATCAATTTTCCCCATTAGAAATAATGTAAACACAATTAATCGTTCCTGACACCCAGAAGTATTAAAACAAAAAAAGTTTTACATGAAATATAGATGTAGTACATAAACAATACAATGGCACATGATAAATGAAACACAGCTTAACACTTACCTTTATTGGCGATTCTTCTTAGTGTATGGAAGACTGGAGGAGGAGAGATACTGAATTACTGTTTGGAAGGGGAATCCCCTTCCATCAACACCTCAGTTATCAAGTGCTTTTCTGGAGTTACTTCTGTTTCTTAATGCCACTAGGACCAGCTTGAGAGTCACTCGAGTCCTGTCTCGCAAAAAAACTGTCCAGAGAGCTCTGTTTCTGGCGTCTCTAAAACTTCCCTAAAATGGGCCATGAATCTGTCACTGTACAAGTTGCTGATATGGCTTGCAACATCCTTCTCAGGGTGATGTTTCTCCATAAATCTTTCCATTCTACCCCACATTTCAAAAATCTCCTTAATTTCTGAAGAAGGCACTTCTTCCATCTCTCTTTCTCCTCCTCTGCAGCAAGATTCTGAGCTGCGATCTGTTGCGTTTCCTGCTGAAGCTCTTGCATCTCCTCAGTGGTTAGCTCTTCGATGTGGTCCTCCACCAACTCTTCCACATCCTCCAAACTCACATCCAACCCCATGGAACTCCCCAGTGCCACAATAGAGTTCACAGCTGACATAGGCTCATCAAGGGCTGCCTCAAACCTTCAAAATCCCTCTTGTGGACACAATCTGGCCACAATTTTCTCAGCAACAACAGCCTCCTTGATTTCCTTTTTTCTTTGCCACATGGAAGATATGGTTGTATGGGGTTTGTTTATACATCCTGGCCAGTTCGCCCACACGTACGCCACTTTCATAATGTTCAATGATGTTTTTCTTAAATTCAATCGTATTTCTCACCTTCTTTACCAAAGGCTTTTCACTAGGAGCTTTCTTTGGAGCCATGGTAGCTTATTTAGCACTTGCAAGCACTAAAATGAATGGAATATTATGAAATATTTCATATAAACACGTGAGGGGACCGTCGCTCACTGGTAAACAATGGCTCACTGGCTGGGAAGGGAGGTTGAGCTGTGAGTACACGTCCAGGACGAAAGACGATTAGCGAATTAAAGGACCATTTGCGAGCCAATGTTTAGACTAAATAACAGGACTATTTCCGAAATGGACGACTTTCAGGCCGGACAATTATTGAGGGACCACTGTACATAGAAAAATTGTAATAAACAACATTTCATTTTGTTCGTTTGTGTAAAGATGTTTCGTAAACAATATACAGTGGACCCCCGGTATACGAAGGCATCGGCATACGTTAAATCCCGTATACGATACATTTTAACGCAAAATTTTTGCCTCGGTTCACGTTAAAAAACCCGGTGTACGCAATTCGTCTGAGATGCGTCCACATGTGGCCTGAACTGCCCAGTGCTTGCCAGTGTTTACAAGCGAGCCAGCCAGTGTGCTAGCATCTAAGCATACATTCGGTACATTCCATATCATCACAGTGTTTTTGGTGCTTGTTTCTGCAAAATAAGTCACCATGGGCCCCAAGAAAGCTTCTAGTGCCAACCCTTCAAGAAAAAAGGTGCTAATGACTATTGAAATGAAGAAAAAAATAATTGAAAAGTACGAGAGTGGAGTGCGTGTGTCGGAGCTGGCCAGGTTGTATACGAAACCCCAATCAACCATCACTACTATAGTGGCCAGGAAAACATGCAATCAAGGAAGCTGTTTTTGCAAAAGGGCAACTGTGATTACGAAACAGCGACCACAAGTGTTAGAAGATGTTGAGAGACTGTTATTGGTGTGGATAAATGAAAACAGATAGCAGGAGATAGCATCTCTCAAGCGATCATTTGTGAAAAGGCTAGGCAGTTGCATGACTATTTGGTAAAGAAATTGCCTGCAACTAGTGCTGTGTGAGTGAATTTAAGGCATTAAAAGAAGAAGGGAAGTAGCCCCGAAAAAGGATTTGCTACCTCAAGTCCTAATGGAAGGGGATTCCCCTCAAAACAGTAACAACTTCGACACTCTCCCCTCCTCCCATCCCATCAACCATCACCAGATCTTCATTAAAGGTATGTGTCAATTATTCTATTGTTATTATTCTATTGTTATTGTTATTATTGTAATTATTCTATTGCATTAAACTTAATATTTCATGTGGTAAATTTTTTTTTTCATACTTTTGGGTGTCTTGCACGGATTAATTTGATTTCCATTATTTCTTATGGGGAAAATTATTTCGATATTTTCAGTATACGATGAGCTCTCAGGAACGGATTAATATCGAATACCGGGGGTCCACTGTAATGATAAAAATAAAAATAATGTAGACACATATAATAATCTTAGGTAGTAGGTTGGTAGACAGCAACTGCCCAGGGAGGTACTACCATCCTGCCAAGTGAATGTAAAACGAAAACCTGTAATTGTTTTACATGATGGTAGGATTGCTGGTGTCTTTTGTCTGCCTCATAAACATGCAAGATTTCAGGTATGTCTTGCTACTTCTACTTACACTAAGGTCACACTATGCATACATGTACAAGCATATATATACACACCCCTCTGGGTTTTCTGCTATTTTCTTTCTAGTTCTTGTTCTTGTTTATTTCCTCTTATCTCCATGGGGAAGTGGAACAGAATTCTTCCTCCGTAAGCCATGCATGTTGTAAGAGGCGACTGAAATGCCGGGAGCAAGGGGTTAATAACCCCTTCTCCTGTATATATTACTAAATGCAAAAGGAGAAACTTTCATTTTTCCTTTTGGGCCACCCCACCTCGGTGGGATACGGCTGGTACGTTGAAAGAAAGAACATATAATAATAATGTACTATAATAATAATTATAATAATAGCTTCAAAAAGCAGTCTTTAGCCCTTAACCCTTTCACTGTTGCAAGCCCCTTTCTGAAAATGTCATTCTGTCACAAAATTTTTGGGAAAAAAAATTATATTTTCTTATGAAATGATAGAGAATCTTTTCCTGATGGTAATGACACCAAAAGTACGAAATTTGGTCGAAAACTCATGGAATTACGCTCCCGCGAAGTTAGCGATCTCAGCGACATATATGCATCGGCGATTTTGCTGACTTTGAGCCCTGTTTTTGACCAGTTCCGTTGTTCCAGTTGACCAAACACATTTCTGATCTTATATAACCTCTTGCTTCTGTCAGGCCTTGTTTTGTAGCATACGTAACAGTAGCACAAATCTATTCACTGGTATAATGTCACTGAAAGCTGGGGTTGAAATCAGGCGGTCTGTCGACCAGTATGTGTTGACACTGTGCTTATACACATGTGGGATAAGCATTATTGTGGCAAAGAACACACACATCTCTGCCACAGTTGTGTCCTTCCACTTGTGTAGGCGTGATCTTGGTGAAAGAATTGTTTACCATGGTGTACTCAAAATATGTATTGCTTTCTCCGACAATAATGTCCATCAGGGGTTCATCGAAGAATAAATGAAAGCATTCCAGTTCAACAGCATTGTTCCCAAGAGTACATGATGGCCGTATTCCACTTTGTGTTTCATCAAAGTCTTGGGGACTGGGAACAAACTCGTCACTTTGCTGCCAATCCCTGATGCGGTCTACTGGTGGGTTCTGGATATTGAAACATGGTTGTGGTTGTGTAAGTTGTGGTTGTGGATGTTGTGGGAGTGTGGGGTTGGGTGAGGCTGGTCATGGTTGTGCTGAGTCAGCTGGTGCCACATGATTCATGCCACAACCATCTGCTGCCTCACTCACATCATTCATACCCATCGTAACAATATCGTCATCTTCACTATCAGTTCTTGGTGTAGGGCCATGGGATGTGCTCCGAGATTTACTCCTTTCCCTTGGAACAACATATGACACACTACCAGACCGCATGCTATGTCGTATATACTGCCGCTTCACTGGGGAATATTCACCCTCAATGTCAAAGCTAGAGCTGCTTTCAATAGCTTTGAAATCACTTTCGCTATCACTTTCACTGCTCACATCTGAGTCTTGTACATGGGCAATGAGATGGCCCAGCACCAGAGGTGGAAGGTCGTGGGTCATCTGGGTTTTCATTAATAATTACGTTATCCTGGGCACTGTTTTCAGTCACACCCACTTGAAAACCATGGAATTCACGTTCACTGACACTTCCAGCTCTGTTAGAGCTATCATTTGGGAACAAAAGACCTCCAGTTTGCTGAGGAGTGAGGTACTTCTTACCAAGAGGCATGGTGAAAATGGACTACCAAGATGGCATTCTCACAATGCACTGATGAGTCCCAGATTTTTTTCCACAGGATGCACACCCACCACTCAGATCCACTCTCTCTCATGTAGGCCTACCAGCCTTCTCCCGCTTGATTTGAAGCTGCTAGAATTTATGAAAGTGATTTCAGTGGTGACGTGTATTTAGCTCAGTGCTGACGTGTACTTAGCTTGAGTGGTGACATGTGCTTGGCTCTGTGAAGTTCTGTCCAGTGTGTTCTCCGTGAATCTGCACAAGATGTCCTCTCTTGAGCAACTCTAACAGCAGCTGAAAGAGGAGCTTAGGGTTGCTAAGCTGAAAATCAAGAAGACTGTTGGAGTGGCAGAAACTATGAAGATCCAGAAGACTGCTGTGGAGACTTCCAACCCATTTTCGGTGCTACCAGATGAATGTGGGTTGTCTACTGGGAACGTCACAACGAGCACCAAGGGAGCATTGCCAGACATGAGTGAGACATCCCTTGATACCCCAATGAAGACCATCAAGAATGTCACGACAAATTCCACAAATGAAGGCAAGAACATTGTTTTAGTTGGAGACAGTCAAGTTTATGGACAGGGCCTTTTGTCTTGGGGACAGGAAGAGGAGGCACAGGGTATGTTTTTCTGGGGCTGGGATGGGGGATATTGTTAGCCGTCTGGATGACATCATGAAAGGTAATGGGAGCAATCCTTTATACTGCCTCAGTGCAGAGGCAATGATGTTGGCAAACGTAGGAGTGAGGACCTGATTAGCAGGTATAGGTCAGCAATAGAGATAATTAGGAAGGGTGGGAACCCTGTCATATGTGGTATTTTGCCAAGGAGAGGAGTTGGAAACGAATGGTTGTCCAGGGCAATTGGTGACATTTGCTGGCTGGACAAATACTCTAAGGAAAATGCAGTAGCATTCATTGACAACTGGGACCTCTTCTATGGCAGCAATGACATATATGCCAGGAATAGGATTCACTTATCTAGGTCTGGGGTGGGGGCACTGGCAACTGCAGTGGAGGGAGCTGTTAGGGCTTTAAAGCAGGAATAGATAGTGGTATGGGTTTTGGCGAGAATACAGTGAAGTCCCAGTGTTGTAATACTATGAGTTCTAGGGGAACTAGTAATAGGCAGAATGAGGTGGATATTGGAAACCAATGGCACTAGGCAACAAGGACAGTAATAGGTTTAGTGAAAAAGCAGATATGAGCAGGAAGGGTAAAGAGAAAGGAGGGTCTTTAAAATTATATTATGCTAATTGCGGAAGTGCTAGGAATAAGATGAATGAGTTGAGATTAGTTGCTAGTGCAGGTAACATTGTTTTTATTTGCAATCACTGAGACATGGTTTAATTCCAAAAGTCGGGACATGCCTTCAGAATGTCACATTCAGGGTTTTAAATTGTTCCAAGTAGATAGAAATATCGGTAAGGGAAGTGGGGTGGCACTGTATGTCCGAGATCGCTTGAACTGTTGCATCAAAACAGGTATTAAGTCTGAGGTAACACATACAGAGTCAGTCTGGATAGAATTTTCAGAGGGGCATAAAAAATTGATTCTAGGAGTGATATACCATCCCCCAAACTTAGATAGGGACCAAGGGAAATTACTATGGGAGGAAATTGTTAAGGCCACAAGGTGCGATAATGTAGTAATTCTAGGGGACTAACTTTAGTCTCATTGACTGGAATTTCTTGACTGGGAATTTAGAATCAAATGACTTCTTAGAAGTAGTTCAGGGCTGTTTTTTAAAGCAGTTTGTGACAGAACCTACCAGGGGAAATAACCTGCTTGATTTGGTTCTGGCAAACATGGAAACCCTTGTTAATAATTTAGAAATTACAGAGGAACTCGGCACAAGCGATCACAAATAAATTACATTTAGCATAGAATGGAAGTATGATAGTAGGGAAAACTCAGTAACAGTTCCAGATGTTTGCTTAGCAGATTAGAGAACACTTATCATCTGTTGACTGGGGCAATGAAGCGAGCTATCAATATGACAGTTTTCTGAACACCATACATGCTGCTCAAAGAATGTTTATCCCATATAAAGAAATTAGATCAAATAGAAATGACCCAAAATATCAAATATCTTCAAGGGCATAAGAAGGGAATTTATAAGCATATCAAAAGAGGTGGTTATCTTATGAATCAGTATATTGACATTAAAAGGGACATTAAAAAGGGGATAAGAAAAGCTAAAAGGTACTATGAAATTAAAGTTGCCATGGATTCCAAAACTAATCCAAAAAAGTTTTTTCTAGGTCTATAGAACAAAAATTCAAGATAAGATAGGTCCCCTTAAAAATAACTACGGGCATCTTACTGACAGAGAATGAAACGTGCTCGATTTTAAATAATTATTTTCTCTCGCTTTTTACACAAAAAGACACTAACAATATTCCAGTAATTAATTTTTATAGTGTACCTGAAGAAGATAAATTATGTAACATCACAGTAGTATTAGGTAGGTAGACAGCAACCACCCAGGGAAGTACTACCGTCCTGCCAGATGACTGTGAAACAGAAACATGTAACTGTTTCACATGATGGTAGGATTGCTGGTGTCTTTTTCTGTCTCAAACATGCTAGATAACAGGGATATCTTGCTACTCCTACTTACACTTTGGTCACACTTCACAGACACGCACATGCATATATATATATATACATACATCTAGGTTTTTCTCCTTTTTCTAAATAGCTCTTGTTCTTCTTTATTTCTTCTATTGTCCATGGGGAAGTGGAAAAGAATCTTTTCTCCGTAAGCCATGTGTGTCGTATGAGGCGACTAAAATGCCGGGAGCAATGGGCTAGTAACCCCTTCTCCTGTAAACATTTACTAAAAAAGAGAAGAAAAACTTTATACAACTGGGATGCTTGAATGTGTGTGGATGTAGTGCGGATGACAAGAAACAGATGATTGCTGATTATGAATGAAAAGAAGTTGGATGTCCTGGCCCTAAGCGAAACAAAGCTGAAGGGGGTAGGGGAGTTTCTGTGGGGAGAAATAAATGGGATTAAATCTGGAGTATCTGAGAGAGTTAGAGCTAAGGAAGGGGTAGTAATAATGTTGAAGGATCAGTTATGGAAGGAGAAAAAGAGAATATGAATGTGTAAATTCAAGGATTATGTGGATTAAAGTAAAGGTTGGATGCGAAAAGTGGGTCATAATAAGCGTGTATGCACCTGGAGAGAGTAATTGTGGTAGGGGACCTGAATGCTAAAGTGGGAGAAACTTTTAGAGATGGTGTGGTAGGTAAGTTTGGGGTGCCAGGTGTATATGATAATGGGAGCCCTTTGATTGAACTTTGTATAGAAAGGGGTTTAGTTATAGGTAATACATATTTTAAGAAAAAGAGGATAAATAAGTATACAAGATATGATGTAGGGCAAAATGACAGTAGTTTGTTGGATTATGTATTGGAAGATAGAAGACTGTTGAGTAGACTTCAGGATGTACATGTTTATAGAGGGGCCACAGATATATCAGATCACTTTTTAGTTGTAGCTACACTGAGAGTAAAAGGTAGATGGGATACAAGGAGAATAGAAGCATCAGGGAAGAGAGAGGTGAAGGTTTATAAACTAAAAGACGAGGCAGTTAGGGTAAGATATAAACAGCTATTGGAGGATAGATGGGCGAATGAGAGCATAGGCAATGGGGTCGAAGAGGTATGGGGTAGGTTTAAAAACGTAGTGTTAGTGTTCAGCAGAAGTTTGTGGTTACAGGAAAGTGGGTGCGGAAGGGAAGAGGAGCAATTGGTGGAATGATGTAAAGAGAGTAGTAAGGGAGAAAAAGTTAGCATATAAGAAGTTTCTACAAAGTAGAAGTGATGCAAGGAGGGAAGAGTACATGGAGAAAAAGAGAGAGGTTAAGAGAGTAGTGAAGCAATGTAAAAAGAGAGCAAATGAGAGAGTGGGTGAGATGTCATCAACAAATTTTGTTGAAAATAAGAAAAAGTTTTGGAGTGAGATTAACAAGTTAAGGAAGCCTAGAGAACAAATGGATTTGTCAGTTAAAAATAGGAGAGGAGAGTTATTAAATGGAGAGTTAGAGGTATTGGGAAGATGGAGGGAATATTTTGAGGAATTGTTAAATGTTGATGAAGATAGGGAAGCTGTGATTTCGTGTATAGGGCAAGGAGGAATAACATCTTGTAGGAGTGAGGAAGAGCCAGTTGTGAGTGTGGGGGAAGTTTGTGAGGCAGTAGGTAAAATGAAAGGGGGTAAGGCAGCCGGGATTGATGGGATAAAGATAGAAATGTTAAACGCAGGTGGGGATATAGTATTGGAGTGGTTGGTGCAATTATTTAATAAATGTAGGGAAGAGGGTAAGGTACCTAGGGATTGGCACAGAGCATGCATAGTTCCTTTGTATAAAGGCAAAGGGGACAAAAGAGAGTGCAAAAATTATAGGGGGATAAGTCTGTTGAGTATACCTGGTAAAGTGTATGGTAGAGTTATTATTGAAAGAATTAAGAGTAAGACGGAGAATAGGATAGCAGATGAACAAGGAGGCTTTAGGAAAGGTAGGGGGTGTGTGGACCAGGTGTTTACAGTGAAACATATAAGTGAACAGTATTTAGATAAGGCTAAAGAGGTTTTTGTGGCATTTATGGTTTTGGAAAAGGCGTATGACAGGGAGGATAGGGGGGCATTGTGGCAGATGTTGCAGGTGTATGGTGTAGGAGGTAGGTTACTGAAAGCAGTGAAGAGTTTTTACGAGGATAGTGAGCTCAAGTTAGAGTATGTAGGAAGCGAGATTTTTCCATAAATATGGCTTAGACTATAGAGTGTAGCACCGGTGTTTTATTTAAGATGGGGTTGTAAAAGTAAGACTGAGTTTGCAAGATGACATGGCGTTAAAAGAAAAGAATAAACATAAAGTGGATTGTCACAGTTGCTCTTTGATGACACTGTGCTCTTAGATTAGAGAAGATTAAGTTGGGATTGAATTTGTAGTGAATGCAAAAGAAAATTAAAATGATAAGGAAAGAGTAAGGTTGAGGATATAAAAGGATTAGGTGATGAAAATTGGAAATCGATTAGGAGAAAGTGATGGAGGAGGTGAATGTATTCGAATTTGGAGTGGAGTATGCGGGATGGGTTAGAAAGTGAGGAAAAGTCACTAGTTGTTGAGGGAGGAAAGGGTGAGCAGTGCACTTAGAAGTCTGTGGAAGGACAAAGACTTTGTCCTTGGAGGCAAGAGGGGATGTATGAGTTTGTTTTAAAATGCTATTGGTGGGTGAATGATTTGGTGTGGAATGTTGCAGTGAGGAGCTGGAGGGCAGAGGATCCGCAGTGCCTTGTTGTTGAATATAATGCAGAGAATTAGTAGTTGAAAGTTTAAGTTGGGCGAGGTGCAAGATTACCAAAACTGTTGTCCAGAGGGGTGAGGAAGGGTTGTTGAGGTGGTTCAGACATGTAGAGAGAATGGAGCAAAACAGAATGACTTCAAGAGTGTATCAGTCTGTAGTGGAAGGAAGGCGGGGTAGGGGTCGGCCTAGGAAAGGTTGGAGGGAGGGGGTAAATGAGATTTTGTGTGCGAGGGGCTTGGACTTCCAGCAGGCATGCGTGAGCGTGTTTGATAGGAGTGAATGGAGACAAATGATTTTTAATACTTGACATGCTGTTGGAGTGTGAGCAAAGTAACATTTATGAAGGGATTCAGGGAAACCAGCAGGCCGGACTTGAGTCCTGTACATGGGAAGTACAGTGCCTGCAGTCTGAAGGAGGGGTGTTAATGTTGCAGTTTAAAAACTGTAGTGTAAAGCCCCCTTCTGGCAAGACAGTGATGGAGTGAATGATGGTTTAAGTTTTTCTTTTTCGGGCCACCCTGCCTTGGTGGGAATCGACCAGTGTGTTAATAAAATAAATAAATAAATGAGGTATCCTTACAATGGATTCGTAATGGTAACAGTAAGATTAAGTACAGTGGACCCCCCGCATACCGTACGCATCGCATACCGTACAATCCGCATACCAGACGCTTTGATCGCAAAAATTTTGCCTCGCATACCGTCCAAAATCCCGCTCACCGCCCTTCGTCCGAGACGCGTCCAATGTGCGGCCTGAGCCACGCTCACATGTTCCGCCGGTGGCATTGTTTACCAGCCAGCCTCCGCGGTAACATCCAAGCATACAATCGGAACATTTCGTATTATTAGTGTTTTTGGTGATTTTTTCTGGAAAATAAGTGACCATGGGCCCCAAGAAAGCTTCTAGTGCCAACCCTACAGCAATAAGGGTGAGAATTACTATAGAGATGAAGAGAAAGATCATTGATAAGTATGAATGGAGTGCGTGTCTCCGAGCTGGCCAGGTTGTATAATAAACCCCAATCAACCATCGCTACTATTGGTGGTACAGCTGCTGCTGCTGCTGTACCACCGTCAGCTGCTGCTGCACTGTCAGCTGCTGCTGCTGTTGTACCACCGTCAGCTGCTGCTGCTGCTGTAGTACCATCTGCTGCTGCTGTAGCATCGTCTGCTGCTGCTGTAGCATCGTCTGCTGCTGCTGTAGCATCGTCTGCTGCTGCTGTAGCATCGTCTGCTGCTGCTGTAGCATCATCTGTTGCTGCTGTAGCATCGTCTGTTGCTGCTGTAGCATCGTCTGCTGCTGCTGTAGCATGTCTGCTGCTGCTGTAGCATCGTCTGTTGCTGCTGTAGCATCGTCTGTTGCTGCTGTAGCATCGTCAGTTGCTGTAGCATGTCTGCTGCTGCTGTAGCATCGTCTGTTGTGCTGTAGCATCTCTGTTGCTGCTGTAGACCCAGCAGGTGCTGTGCCCGGTAGCACCATTGTGGTGTTGGCTTACTTGGATTACCAAGAGGTAACAATTAACTCCCAGAGATTTGCCACCCAGGATAACCCCAAAAAAAAATCGTGTCTCGAAGACTGTGCTAACTTATTTCAATTGGGCGTCCTTAATCTTGTCTCAGGATTTGAAAACCATCCCAGTCGACTAGATCCCAGGTGAACAGGAAAATACGCTGGACTAGTGCACATTTGGTGAATTTAAAGCCAGCAATGGTTGGTTTGAGAGATTTAGAAGCGTGTTGCTGGATCAGTCAGCTGTTGCTGGATCAGTCAGCTGTTGCTGGATCAGTCAGCTGTTGCTGGATCAGTCAGCTGTTGCTGGATCAGTCAGCTGTTGCTGGACCAGTCAGCTGTTGCTGGATCAGTCAGCTGTTGCTGGACCAGTCAGCTGTTGCTGGATCAGTCAGCTGTTGCTGGACCAGTCAGCTGTTGCTGGATCAGTCAGCTGTTGCTGGACCAGTCAGCTGCTGCTGCACCACGGTCAGCTGCTGTTGCACCATCAGCTGTCTCTGAACATGACTCGTCCTGAACCTGTCCTGAACCTGTCTGTCCAGCCTGAGCGCCTGCCTTGCCGTCATTGTTTACAAGCCAGGGTGGCCGGTTGCATGCATACATTCGATACATTTTGTATTATTCCATTATTTATAGTGCTTGTAACTGCTAAATAAGCCACCATGGGCCCAAAGAAAGCTTCTAGTGCCAACCCCTGTGGTAAAAAGGGTGATAAATACTATCGTACCACAGTCAGCTGCTGCTGCACCACAGCTGCTGCTGCACCACAGCTGCAGCTGCACCCAGCTTCTGCTGCACCATGGTCAGCTGCACCACAGCTGTTGTTGTTGCTGCACCACCATCAGCTGTATTACTCGAAGATGTGGAGAGTGTGTTGTTGGTGTGGCTTAACGTGAAACAATTACCGAGAAACAATTAACCCCGGAGGGTTAGCCACCCAGGATAACCCAAAAAAGTCAGTGTCATCGAAGACTGTCTAACTTATTTCCATTGGGGTCCTTAATCTTGTCTCCCAGGATGCAACCCACACCAGTCGACTAACACCCAGGTGAACAGGGAAAAATGCCTGGAACTAGTGCTCATATTGGTGAATTTAAAGCCAGCAAAGGTTGGTTTGAGAGATTTAAGAATCGTAGTGGCATACACAGTGTGATAAGGCCTGTTCTGGAAGAAAATGCCAAACAGGACCTACAGTACTCAGGAGGAAAAGGCACTCCCAGGACACAGTGTCTCACCAGTCATTGCTGCATCTTCAATAAAGGTAAGTGTCATTTATTCTTCATTTAGTAGAGTAGTACATGCACAATATATATTGTGCATGTACTACTCTACTATTGTGCATGTATCCTTCTCTTTGTGTGTAGGAAAATGTATATTTCATGTGGTAAAAAATTTTTTTTCATACTTTTGGGTGTCTTGCACGGATTAATTTGATTTCCATTATTTCTTATGGGGAAAATTCATTCGCATACCGAACATTTTGCATAACAACCAGCCCTCTTGCACGGATTAAGGTCACTATGCGGGGGTCCACTGTACATACAAAACAGAGTCGCTGAAATCAATCAAATGCAGGAGAAATATAACAGTTTGGGTCAGCATATGTTAACCTTTAATCACATCCCTGGTGACGAGAATCCGGCTGACTTCTTGTCTCGAGGCTTGACTTATGAAAAATTTGCGAGTGCTTTATCATTTTTTAAAGGGCCAAGTTGGCTGGTGGACAAAATTAACTGGCCGGTGTAAAAGGCACATATTGCTCCTGTCGAAATTACGGTGAACACCGCTCCAGTCAGTAGTCCCTCCTTAGCCATTGATATGAATAGGTATTCTTCCTTACCCAAGCTGATTAACGTGACGAGGTTAGAGTTTAAATTTATAAGTAAGATGAATGTCTCATAATTTTCCCCATCCTCTGAAATACTGGCTACAGAGGGTACAAGAAGAAACCTACAGGGATGAGATTAAATTAATGATGGAAGGAAAAATTGTGAAAGGCTCAATAATAGAAAAGCTGGGGCTGTATTTAGAGGATGATGTAATTAGGTGCAGAGGCAGGTTACAAAATGCTGAATTGGGGGAATATGCTAAACACCCTATCTTGCTGCCCAAAACTCATCACCTGACAACCTTGATTGTCTTTAATGCCCATAATAACATGATGCATGGTGGGGTACAGGATACCTTAAACTGTATTCGGGAAACCTTCTGGATTCCACAAGGACGGCAAAGTGTAAAAAGGGTTATCAAGTCGTGTGCAATATGTCGCCGGGTGGATGCCAGAACCTACATGTACCCAAGTCCTCCACCATTGCCCAAGGAACGTGTGCAGTTGGTAAAACCATTTGATGTGACCAGAGTGGACTATAGTGAGCCAATCATTTTAGCAGGTACAGTGGTCCCTCGTTGTTCGTAATTAATCCGTTCCTGGAGCCGTTACTATAAACGAAATTTACGATTTACGAATCAATTGTCCCCATAAGAAATAATGTAAATACAATTAATCCGTTCCTGACACCCAGAAGTATTGAAACAAAAAATTTTTTAACATGAAATATACATGTAGTACATAAACAATACAATGGGAAATGATGAATGAAACATTAACAGCATAACACTTACCTTTATTGGAGATTCTTCTTAGTGTATGGGAGACTGGAGGAGGAGAGAGAGTGGATTGTTTATAGTTTGGAAGGGGAATCCCCTTCCATCAACACCTCAGGTACCATTTGCTTTTCTGGAGTTGCTTCTCTTCTCTGTTTCTTAATGCCACTAGGACCACCTTGAGAGTCACTGGAGTCCTGTCTCACAAAATAACTGTGGAGAGAGCTCTGTTTCTCGCGTCTCTTTAACACTTCCCTAAAATGGCCCAAGACTTTGTCACTGTACATGTTGCCAACCTGGCTTGCAACAACCTTGTTAGGGTGATGTTTCTCCATAAAGCTTTCCATCTTACCCCACATAGTAAAAATCTCTTTAATTTCTGAAGAAGGCACCTTCTTCCATCTCTCTTCCTCCTCCTCTGCAGCAAGATTCTGAGCTGCAATGCGTTGCTCTTCCTGCTGAAGCTCTTGCAGCTCCTCAGTGGTGAGCTCTTCATTGTGGTCTTCCACCAATTCTTCCACATCCTCCAAACTCACATCCAACCCCATGGAACTTCCCAGTGCCACAATTGATTTTACAACAGACATAGGCTCATTAGGGTCAGTCCCAAATTCTTCAAAATCCCTCTTGTCGACACAATCTGGCCACAATTTTCTCCAGGCAGAGTTCAAAGTCCTGGTAGTCACTCCCTCCCAAGCCATACCTATAAGGGAGGATGCTGAAGTGTTCTCTCCAAAATTCCCTTAGGGTCAAGTGAGTATCTGTGGTCACAGTCAAGCACCTGTAAAACATTGCTTTTGTGTAGAGTTTTTTAAAGTTTGCAATAACATGCTGGTCCATGGGTTGGAGGAGAGGAGTGGTATTCGGGGGCAAGAAATTTACTGTGATGAACCCAAACTCCTCGAAAATTAGGTCATCCAAGTTTGGAGGATGAGCAGGTGCATTGTCCATTACTAGCAGGCACTTGAGATCCAATTTCTTTTCCAGGAGATACTCCTTCACACTAGGGCCAAACACTTCATTGAACCACAAGACGAAAATTTCCCTCGTGACCCATGCCTTACTATTAGATTTCCAAAACACACACAATTTACTCTTCATAACATTGTTTTTCCTGAACACTCTGGGATTTTCAGAATGGTACACTAGTAATGGCTTCACTTTGAAATCCCCACTAGCATTAGCACAGAACATTAGCGTCAGCCTGTCTTTCATAGGCTTGTGTCCTGGCACTGCCTTTTCCTCTTGTGTAATGAAGGACCTCTTTGGCATTTTCTTCCAAAAGAGGCCTGTTTTGTCACAATTGAACACTTGTTCAGGTTTCAGTCCTTCAGCCTCTATGTACTCCTGGAATTCATGCACATATTTTTCAGCCGCCTTGTGGTCCGAACTGGCAGCCTCACCATGCCTTACCACACTGTGTATGCCAGTACGGTTCTTAAATCTCTCAAACCAGCCTTTGCTGGCCTTAAATTCACTCACTTCACCACTATTTGCAGGCAATTTCTTTACCAAATCTCCATGCAACTGCCTAGCCTTTTCACAAAAAAACGAAGTCATAAGAGTATCTCCTGCTAATTGTTTCTCATTTATCCACACCAATAATAACTTCTCAACCTCTTCCTGTACTGGTCATCTCATTTTTGTCAGCATAGTTACTCCCTTTGCAACAACAGCATCCTTTATTTCATTTTTCTTGGCCACTATGGAACATAAGGTTGTGTAGGGTTTCTTATACATCCTGGACAGTTCGGCCACACTTGTACCACTTTCACATTGTTCAATGATGGTTTTCTTAAATTCAGTCGTATTTCTCACCTTCTTTACCACAGGCTTGGCACTAGGAGCTTTCTTTGGAGCCATGGTAGCTTATTTAGTACTTGCAAGCACTAAAATAAATGGAATATTATGAAATATTTCGCTGGAGCATGTGAGAGGACCTTTGCTCACTGGAAAACAATGCCAGACTGGCTCACGCCGTGGGTACGCGTCCTGGAAGAACTACGACTCGCGAGTCAACCTATGAAAAGCGAGTCCATGTTTATACGAAAATACCCCTATGACTGGCGAATTTTACGATTGCCGGGAACTACGAAAAGCGGGGGACCACTGTACTTCAGATGGTGTTCCTTTGAAGGTGTATGTATGTCTATTTACTTGTACAGCTACTAGGGCTGTTCATCTAGAAGTGGCTCAGGACTTGTCTGCAGAACAGTTCATACAGCTGTTCCGGAAATTTGCAGCTAGGAGATCCTGTCCAAGATTGATGATCTCAGACAATGCCACCAATTTTGTAGCGGGTGCTCAACACTTGATGGAATTAAATAAGATTGATGATGTACAATCTTTGTTGACCCAGCGAGGGTGTGTCTGTATATTTATTACTCCCAGAGCCCCTGGCAGGGAGGATTGTACGAAAGAATGATAGGTACAGTGAAAAGATGTCTTCGTAAGGTGCAACACAGGAAGAGAATAAATTTGGAGGAATTCCGTGCAGTGTTGGTGGAGGCAGAGAATTGGGTAAACAATCGCCCTCTGTCATACATGAGCAACACTCCTGACACGGAGATCCTGACTCCCTCTCACCTAATATGCAGACGAAGGTTAGAAGCTGCACCTATCTATAGAGATAATCCCGAGGGAAGTGATGAGGATTACAATAACGTGACGGTGTTGAGTTCAAGATGTTAAATAAGGTAATTACTCATTGGTCCGATGTGTGGTGTAAAGAGTATCTTCTTACACTACGTGAACACTTTTATGGTGCGCCAGAGGCAGTAAACCAACAGAACATTCAACCAGGTGACATTGTGTTAATTGATACTGAGCATCATCGAACATTGTGGCCTCTGGGCAAGGTAGTTACATTATACCCACATGCACAAGGTGTTGTCAGAAATGTCAAATTGTTGTGTCATGGTCAGGAAAGTTTGCGTACCATTAATAAATTAATTCCCTTAGAATTAAATGGTGTTCAATCCAGTGCAGATGGAAATCTAAGGGAAAGTGACACGAGTGATATTGAAGACACTGACCGAGTGATGCAATTAGAAATTGTAGTAAGACCCACTAGGAAAACAGCCGCGCAATCTAGAGTGGGCTGGAATCGTCTCCTAGAGGAAGACGCAATTTAAGTCGTCTAACAACGATTTCTGCCCGGCCGCAGTGTGGAAATTATTTAATTTCCGAAGCTATAGTGCCTAATAGGTGTTTAATGTGTTGATGTGGGGTCAGGAAATGTATTTGAAAATGGACTAGAACCAACAGGGAAGCTCTGCGCCTGCGCTGATGGGCAGGGGAGAGGTCGAGACGGGGCATCAAGAGCGGGAGTGTTTTGAATGGAGTTAAGAGGCTGGGAAAGCATGGGACCAGGAAATTGGCGTTCACGGCGGCCTAAGGATTAATATAGGCCTCACTTCATAATAGGAAGTGTCGTAACTGTTCCTGGTGAACATTGAGGGAACGTGATTTACGGGACCACCATAATAAAGTGGTAAAAATTAGTGAATAATGGTAGGACCGGTGGTGACTGGTGCGGCGCCATGGAGGGTGTCCAGGGGTAAAATACCCGTGATTTAATCAACACTCATCTTTCTCAGATCTTAATGGAGTGACCTCTAAAGTGCATAATAATTATGAGACATTAAATCATTGTGTGAATTGTAATGTAATCGCTGATAATAACACTAAGTTAAAAGAAAGTGTGAAGTGAAATAAGCCGCCTTACTCCGAATGAACACGTGGAGTCCTCGTGGTTCCTGTCCCGAGGATAGTGAAGTTTTTATAGAGTCCCGACTTCTAAACCAGGACAAACCAACGGATACCTCGTCCTGCTGAAATAAGAACCATGTTGGTGTAGCAGGACATCGAAATGAGATGGTGAATGGAGGAAATAAGGAGCATCAATCACCCACAGTTAAGTAACCCTTCTAGTTATAGCAGACTGATACTGGCCAGTTAGGTATGTTGTAATTGGATAGGTTGGGGGTGATTCAGCTACATCAAGTGACCACCAGAGAATATCTGGTAAGTGGTGGTATTATATACAAGTGTTTTTTGCTTGATGGATATACAGTGGAGCCCCGCATAACGATCACCTCCGAATGCGACCAATTATGTAAGTGTATTTATGAAAGTGCGTTTGTACGTGTATGTTTGGGGGTCTGAAATGGACTTATCTACTTCACAATATTCCTTATGGGAACAAATTCGGTCAGTACAGGCACCTGAACATACTTCTGGAGTGAAAAAATATCGTTAACAGGGGGTCCACTGTATTCCTTATGGGAACAAATTCGGTCAGTACTGGCACCTGAACATACTTCTGGAGTGAAAAAATATCGTTAACCGGGGGTCCACTGTATACACGTGCAACCTACCCCCCCCCCTTCATTCAGTTAAACTAATATAATCTATACAGTCCACAATTATTTAGTAGTGCTGTACTTGTGGGTGCTATCCAATCTATACTGGTCTCAGATAGATATGGATAAGATTGTGAGGTCAAAGGAACCACCTGCAGTGACCAGGGGTGGTTAAGTTTTCTCACATGTCTACACGGGGTGACTACGGTAAACAATATGGTTGTTGTCTCCCAATAAGATTACTTGTGTGCACATAATGTTGAGGTACGTACAGGTAACCCCAATAAAATTTTCCATAACCAGTATAATGACAACAATGATACCTGGAGTTTACCTGGAGAGAGTTCCGGGGGTCAACGCTCCCGTGGCCCGGTCTGTGACCAGGCCTCCAGGTGGATCAGAGCCTGATCAACCAAGCTGTTACTGCTGGTAATTACCAGTATAATGAACGAACAAAGATACTGCGGAAGTTTACCCTGGTAATGATTACCATGTATAACGACAACAATAATACTGCTGAAAGTTTAGCTGGTAAATATTATTATTACCAGTATAATGACCAACATGAAACTGCTGATAGTTACCTGTAATTTTTACCATATAATGACAACAATAAAACTGCCTGAAAGGTTACCTGGTAATTATTACCAGTAAATGACAACAATGAAAGGCTGATAGTTTTACCTGGTAATTAATTACCATATAATGAACAACAATAATACTGCTGATAGATTTACCATGGTAATTATTACCAGTAAAATTGAAAAAAAAAGCAACAAATGATGCTGCTGATAGTTTACCTGTAATTATTACCAGAAATAAAGACAACAATAATACTGCTGATAGTTTACCTTGGCATTAATACCAGTATAATGACACAATAATACTGTCAGATAGTTTACCTTTAATTATTAACCAGTATAATTGAAATAATACTGCTGATGGGGTGATGTTTACCTGGTAATTATTACCAGTATAAATGACAACACTAATACTGCTTGATAGTTAACCTGGTAATATTACCATATAATGAACAACAATAATGACAGCTTGATAGTTTAACCTGGTAATATTACAGTATAATGACAACAATAATACAGCTGATATTTACCTGGTACTTATTACCAGTATAAGACAACAATGATACTGCTGATAGTTTACACTGGTAATTATTACAGTAAAATGACAACAATAATACTTGCTATAGTTTTAGCAGGTAATTATTACCAGTATAGATGACACAATAGATACTGCTGATATTTAGCTGTAATTATTACCAGTATAATGACAACACATTGATACTGACTGATAGTTTAACCTGTAATTAATTTACCAGTAAAATGACAACAATGATGCTGGCTGATAGTTACCTTGTAATTTATTACCAGTATAATGACTACAATAATACTGCTGATAGTTTACCAGGTAATTATTACCGAAGTATAAAAAGACAACAATAATACTGTGGATATGTTTACCTGGTAATTATTACCAGTATAATGACAACCAATAATACTGCCTGATATTTTAACCCTGGTAATTAGTACCAGTATAATGACAACAATGATTACAGCTGATAGATTACCCTGGTAAATATTACCAGTAAAATGACAACAATGAAACTGCTGATAGTTTACCTGGTAATTATACTCAGATAAATGACAACAATAATACTGCTGATGGGGGGGGTTTACTGTTAATTATTACCAGTATAATGACAACAATGATACTGCTGATAGATTTTACCTGGTAATTATTACCAGTATAATGACAACCAATTAATACAGCTGATAGTTTACCTGTAAATTCTTACAGTATAATGACAACAATGAATACTGCTGATAGTTTAACCATGGTAATTATTTACCTAGTAAATGACAACAATAAACAGCTGAAGTTTACCTGGTAATTATCACCTTATAATGACAACATAAACTGCTGATAGTTTACCTGTAATTATTACCATATAATGACACAATAATACTGCTGATAGTTTACCTGGTAATTATCACCAGTATAATGACAACAATAATACTGCTGATAGTTTACCTGGTAATACATACTCAGTATAATGACAACAATAATACTGCTGATGTTTAACCTGGTAATTATTATTACCATATCATGACAACAATAATAACAGCTGATAGTTTAACCTGGTAATTATACCAGTAAATTACAACAATGATACTGGCTGATATTAGTACAGGTAAATTAAATTACCAGTAAAATGACAACAATGATACTGATGATTATTTACCCTGGTAATTATTACCAGTATAATGACAACAATAATACTGCTGAAAGTTACCTGGTAATTATTACCATATAATGACAACAATAAACTGCTGATAGTAACCTGGTAATTATTACCAGTAAAATGACAACAATGATACTGCTGATAAGTTTACCTGGTAATTATTACCAGTATAATTGACAACAATAATACTGCTGATAGTTTTACCCCAGTAATTATTACATATAATGACAACAATAATATGCTGATAGTTTACGCTGGTAATTATTAACCAGTATAAGACAACACATGATACTTGCGATAGTTTACCTGGAAATTATTACCATATATATTGACAACAATAATACTGCTGAAAGTTTACCTGGTAAGTTATTACCAGTATAATGGGGGACAACAAAACTACTGCTGATAGTTTATTACCTGGTAATATCACCATATAATGAAAACAATATAATACTGCTGATGAGTTTACCTGTATTAGTTACCAGAATAATGAACAACAATGATACTGCTGATAGTTTACCTGGTAATTATTACCATTAGAATGACAACAATTGAACGCTGATGTTACCTGGTAATTATAACCATCTAATTGACAAAACAATAATACTGCTGATAGTTTACCTGGTAATTATTACCATATAAGACAACAATGATACTGGCAGATAGTTTAACCTGTATTATTACCAGTATAATGACAACAATAATACTGCAGGATAGTTATCCTGGCAATTATTTACCATATAATGAACAACTATATTAACTGCTGAAAGTTTACTGGTTAATTATTACCAGTAAATGACAACAATGATACTGCGATAGTTTACCTATGTAATTATTACCAGTAAATAAGATAAAACAACAATATATACCTGCTGATTGATACCTGGTAATTATTACATATAATTGACAACAATAATACTGCTGATAGTTCATTTGACCCTGGTACTTATTACCAGTATAAGACAACAATAAACACTGCTGATAGTAACCTGGTAATTATTACCAGTATAATGACAACAATAATACTGGTAGAGAGTTTTACCTGGGTAATTATTACCAGTATAATGACAACAATAATACTGCTGAAGTAGTTTACCTTGTATTATTACCAATAATGAGCAACAATAATACTGCTGATAGTTTACCTGGAGTTATTTCCAGTAAGTAAAGACAAAATAATAACTGCTGATAGTTTTACCTGGTAATTATTACCAGTATCCTGTACAACAATGATACTGGCTGATAGTTTACCTGGTAATTATTACCATATAAATGACAACATATAATACTGCTGAATAGTTTTACCTGTAATTAATACCAGTATAAAGACAACAATATACTGCTGATAGATTACCTGGTAATTATATACCAGTATAAATGGAACAACGAATGTCGATACTGCTGATAGTTTACCTGGTAATTATTACCAGTATAAGCACAACAAAATACTGCTGATATTTGAGTCCTGGTATTAAATCAGTTCTCGCTCAGTAATTTAGTTCACAAAAACTTGTATTAATACTTTGTGTTTGGTATACTTATAGACCAACATTAACACAGGTTAATAAAACTCACTTGTTAACAGTAGAATAACATTTAAACAAATTAACAAACCACTGCTCAAGGTGACGACTAACTCTGTTTTAAAAATATTTCATACAACATTGTTGACCAAACGCTAACTCTGTAAAACAAACTCTTACAAACTTTTAAGAAGCTATCTTATTTTAAAATTCACTATTACTTACTGAAATAATTACTGTAAAGAATCTAATCTCAAGGAAAACAATATGATATATAAAAATGAATGTGTTTAGCCATATTTCTGAGTCATATTGGAACCAATACGTACAAACAACAACATGCAGAATGGTCCCAACACTTCTAATACCTAATGATGGAACTGATGAACAGCTAAAGCTGTATGCTTACATAGAGGGAGTAGATTACGATCTTGGGTTGTCAGTCTAGCAGTCTGAGAACAAGTATACGAAAAGAACTTTCATGAACATTATTTTACGTTAAGACTTAGTGAGACTGACACACATAAGATAAGATTTCGTCCGGATTTTTAACCCCGGAGAGTTAGCCACCCAGGATAACCCAAAAAAGTCAGTCCGTCATCGAGGACGTCCCTAACTTATTTCCTGGTGTCCTTAATCTGTCCCCCCCAGGATCACCCACACCAGTCGACTAACACGCCAGGTACCTATTTGCTGCAATGTGAACAGGACAACAGGTTAAGGAAACGTGACGAAAGTTTCCACCCGCGGGAAATCGAACCCGGGCCGCTCCGTGTTGAAGCGGGAGCTTTAGGCCACCAGGCCACCGAAGCCACCGAGCCATCGGGCCATCAATCCATCAGTCCATCATGCAGAGGAGCCACAATTCTACTTTATTTATTTTATTTATTTATTAATTTGAACATGATACGGGAAATACAGAAGATACAGTTAAGTGCAGCATCCAAAGCCACTTGTATGCAGAGCATTATGGGCAGGCTTAAAATTAACTTCACCGACCAGTATGGTTTAAATAAGTGACCCACTGATCAAGATCAGATAGACTGGTTCCGAACCCTTGACTGTTCCGAACCTGACTTGTCCGAACCTGGACTGGGTTCAACGTTTCGTTGTGCACTCACCTACAGGTTAGTAATAGAATATTCAAGAGGTTGCTAGAGAATTTGCAGTAAATCAACCATCAAAATCATTATGAAGCGTGTGTAGGTCTGTGGGTCAGTCACACAAACGGGCCTTCACATGCATAAATTGATGTCATTTCTGTGTAAATTGGTGTCAACGCCCCTTGTGCAGATAAGCCAAGAACTAGCTACAAGCAGTATTAAAACAGGGAAGTGTTTTGTATGCCCAAATGAGAATAAATCTGTGGACTAAAATCACAAGGGTATTAAAAAGGGTCAACATCAAGCTGCTTCATAGAAAACCTGGATTCTGTCTACCAACTATGGGAACATAAAAAGTCCGGGCTGAATGGTACAGTCCCTGATACTGGCCATGTAAGTCAGAAACTGTAAGCTGAGATGATGTCCTTGGTAGTCAGTAAATGGGGGCTGATAGTGCTGTCCTGGGAGACATTAATGGGGAAGCTGGAGGTGCTGTCCTGGGAGACAGTAATGGTGCAGCGGGAGGTGCTGTCACTGGGAGACAGTTAATGGTGAAGCTGGAGATGCTGTCCTGGAGACAGTAATCGGGGAAGCTGGAGATGCTGTCCTGGGAGACAGTAATGGTGAAGCTGAGATTTTGTCCAGGTAGTCCGGGAAATTATACCAGAATAATACATATGATGACCGCATAGGGACAGAGCCTAGTAGGGAAACAATGTAGTCAAAGATAAGATATAACCAATATTGCAACTAGAAATACCGCAGAAATAGCAAACAAAGGAACTTCCAACTACAATAGTGAGATATATTACCAAAAAAACAAATGGTGGAGCTCCATTGTTGGTGCATGGAGGATAGAAGTACAGACAGGGAAACAGCACCCAACAGGAATACAGAGTCCACAGAAACCCAAGGCAAACGGAAACCAAGCCTGTGCACATACTATGCACTCTTATTCTGCTGCAAGCTAAATCTGGAAAAACAGTGGGGACGTGCATATGTACTATGACCACCCAAGGAGATGCCATGCCATATGACAACAGGAAAAATGCAAACTCCCTTCCTGTAAGCTTTTTCACACCTGAAAACTGTGTACTCTCTTCAGAGCAGGAAAGACTGTGCTTTAACTTAAATTGCCAGGCATACCATCTAAAGGGTTCAAAACGATACAAAACATTCCAGCCATGGAAAACCTGGGTACCACAGCCACTCAGAGGAGAGGTTTTTTTATGCCAGGAAGGAAAAAAAACTGCAGGAAATGGCAGAAATCGTACACAAATCCAGTTCATTCCTGTAGTGGAACCACAGTCGATGGCCCTCCACTCCAAACCAACAGATACAGATACTAATGGCCGGAAAAAAAATCCCCCCCCAGTACCAACAATACCACCAGTTCCGATATAACATTCTTCTTGCAAATATCTAGGTCTAAAGCCAGCAACAAACAACAAAATACCTTTTCATCCGTGGACTGCTTGCAGAGGCAAAGAGCAATGTTCGCAGCTTCACTGAGACCCACAAAAAGGATACTTGGACAACGAAATATGGATCCCAGGTACAACGCTAAACAGATGTGACATGAGTGGAACAGTCGAACAGGAGGGTGGGGGTTGGCCTGTATACATTGGCAGAGTCACTTGTTTGCACAGAACCTGCTAAATGCCTCAAATGATGTAGTGGAAGTTTAGCAGTAAAGGGTCGAGAACCAAAACCTAGTCCCAATTGTGAAGTCTACAAGCTCCGATGCAACATCCCAGCAATTTCCAGGAACAGCTGTTAAAAAATTGACCACTGTCAGGAAACCTTGCCAGCTCCTGCACCCAACATCTTGCTCCTGGGGTGTTCAACTTTAAGCACATAAAATGGAGAATATAGCAAATAATGTTGTTGCAGTAATAACACCAGGAGGCAACTCTGATGAAAACTCACACTCAACGCGAGCTTTTTAAATCTCTGCACAAAATTCAATTTAAACCATCAAATAATAGAGCCTACTAGACTGGGAGAATACCTAACCTCATCTTGCACTAACAATGATGATCGGATAAAATATCACCATATCAAAAACAATATACTCAGTTAATCACAACATAATTAGAGTGTCAGTCATTATACCGCGGAGCCCCAGACCGACATATGAATAGTAACGAGGAGCATTCACCAAATTCAACTTATTAACAAAAACATAAAGTGGGGACGAAAGTAAACCAATCTCACTCCTAACCGATATAAGCTGAAGATATAACTAAGCAACACAGACCCTCAACTTATGCCTAGAACAGATTAACTCGGTAAGCACTCGATGTATGCACAAGGCTTATTCCTCTTAGAAAAAGGAGGAGTAGATGGTAAAACAGAAAGAACAGGCGCTCCCTTTACAGGCGGACGGAAAGAATAACAGAGGCGGCTAAAAGAGGTCAATATCTCTGAAATGCGGTAGGGAGGACACTTGTCAGAGAATAAAAGCATCGAACTTAAGCTAAAAGAATCCTTAGTAGTCAGGATCGCGGAAGAACTAAGGCCATAAAATGAAGATCGAAAGAAACCCAAATAATTTCTTCTCCTATGCCAAATCAAAATCGAGAACAACGTCCAGTAATTGGGCCACTACTAAACAAGATGGGTTCTACACATGAATGACAACAAAAAGAGGAAATAAGTGGAAAATATAATAATTAAAAAAATATAATATTTTAGGAAGTGAGCTACCAAGTCCCAATAAGACTCAGTTTTTTAGCAAGCCGCTAAACCAGACTGAGAGTCGAAGAACCAAAATGATTTTTTATGAGAGAGTCCACAAAATTTGAGGTGTCACAAGCCTATCCGATGTTATCTGAGACGCCAATGACTTCGAACAAGGCGATAAATGACATGCCCCATGCACGTCTGCCCAGGGCCAGACTCATGGAAACCTTGTTCATAAAGAACTCAAGAAGCCCCTATCAACGAGACCTTTTCCATCCTATGGAGAGGGAGCATGGACACGGGGGTCGTCCCACAGTTACTAAAAACAACAGACATAGCCCCACTCCACAAAAGGCAGTAAAGCAACAGCAAAGAACTACAGACCAATAGCACTCACATCCCATATCATAAAAATTCTTTTGAAAGGGTCCAAGAAGCAAGACACCACACATCTAGAAAACCCATCAGTTACCACAACCCAGGGCAACATGGGGTTTTAGAAAGTCGCATCCTGTCTGTCTCAACTATTGGACCACATACGACAAGGTCCAAATGCACTAGAAGACAAAAAGAATGCAGATGTAATAAAACAGACTATGCAAAAGCCTTCGACAAGTGTGACCATGGCGTAATAGCGAACAAAATGCGTGCTAAATGGAATAACAGAAAAGTCGGTCGATGGATCTATAATTTCCTCACAACAGAACACAGAGAGTAGTCCGTCAACAAGTAAAGTCCGAGGCAGCTACGTAAAAGCTCTTTCCACAAGGTAACACAGTACTCCGCTCCCATCTTGTTCCTCATCCTTATATCCGACATAGACAAGGATGTCAGCCACAGCACCGTGTCTTATTCCTTTGCATGATGACACCCCGAATCTGCATGACAGTTCTTCCATTGGCAACACTGCAAACCTCCAGCAGACAATCAACCAAATCTTTCAGGTGGGCCTGCAAAAACAATATGAAGTTCAACGATGAGAAATTTCAATTACGCCAGATATGGTAACATGAGGAAATTAAATCTTCATCAGAGTACAAAACAAATTCTGGCCACAAAATAGAGCGAAACACCAACGTCAAAGAACGCTGGGAATATCATGTCGAGGGATCTCACCTTCAAGGGACCATAATCACTGTATCAATCGCATCTGCTATAAAAATGACAGATGGATAATGAGAACCTTCAAAACTAGGGAGGCCAAGCCCATGATTGACAACTCTCAGGTCACTTGTTTCTATCTAGGCGGATAATTGCTTGCACACTAACCACCTTTCAAGGCAGGTGAAATTGCGACCTAAAAATGTACAGAGCACTTTCACGGCGCGCATAACGGAGAAAAACACCTCAATTAATTGGGAGCGCTTGAGGTTTCCTAAACTGTATTCCCTGGAACCAGGAGGGAGAGGATACATGATTATATACACCTGGAAAATTCCTAGAGGGACTAGTAACCGAACTTGCACACAAACTCACCCACTAACAAAGCAAAAGACTTGGCAGACGATGCAGCACCATCCCCCCAATGAAAAGCAGGGTGCCGACTAGCACGTGTAAGAGACCATAACAATAAGTGTCAGGGGCCCGAGACTGTTCAACTGCCTCCCAGCACACATAAGGGGGATTACCAACAGACCCCTGGCAGTCTTCAAGCTGGCACTGGACAAGCACCTAAAGTCAGTTCCGGATCAGCCGGGCTGTGGCTCCTATGTTGGTTTGCGTGCACCAGCAGCAACAGCTGGTTGATCAGTCACTCTGTCCACCAGGAGGCCCTGGTCTCAGACCGGCCGCGGGCGTTTTGACCCCCGGAACTCTCTCCAGGTAAACTCCAGGTAAACACTGTTGATTGTTTACCTGCTAATTATTACCAGTATAATGACAACAATGATACTGCTGATAGTTTACCTGGTAATTATTCAGTATAATGACAACAATGATACTGCCTGATAGTCTAACCCGGTAATTATCAGTATAATGACAACAATGATACTGCGATAGTTATCCTGAAATTATTATCCGTATAATGACAACAATGATACTGCTGATAGATTACCTGGTAATTTATTACCAGTAAAGACAACTATGAACTGCATGATATTTTACCTGGTAATTATTATCATTATAATGACAACAATGATACTGCTGATAGTTTACCTCTGGTAATTATTATCAGTAGAATGACACAGTGATACTGCTGATAGTTTACCTGGTAATTATATATCAGTATAATGACAACAATGATACTGCTGATAGATTACCTGGTAATTATTACCATATAATGACAACAATGATACTGCTGATAGTTTACATGGGTAATTATTATCAGTATAATGACACAATGGACACTGGCTGATAGTTACCTGTAATTTATCAGTATAATGACAACAATGATATTGCTGATAGTTTTACTGGTAATTTATCAGTATAATGGTCAACAATGAAGACTGCTGATAGTTTACCTGGGTATTATTACAGTATAATGACAACAATGATACTGGTGAAGTTTACACTGGTAAATTATTTTACAGTAAACGACAACAATGATACTGGCTGATAGTTTACCTGGTAATATTACCAGTATAATGACAACAATGATCCAGCTGAGATTAGTTAACCTGGTAATTATACCGTATAATGACAACATGTACTGGTATAGTTTTACCTTGTAATTACCAGTATAATGACAACAATGATACTGCTGATAGTTTACCTGTAATTACCAGTATAATGACAACAATGGTACTGCTGATAGTTTACCTGGTAATTATTACAGTAAATGAAAACAATGATAACTGCTGATAGTTTCCCTGGTAATATTACCATATAATGACAACAATTACTGCTGATAGTTTATCCTGTATTTATTACCAGTATAATTACAACAATGATACTGCTGATAGTTTACCTGGTAAATTATTACCAGTAGGACAACAAGATACTGCTGATAGTTACCTGGTAATTATAATCATATAATGACAACATGATACTGCTGATAGTAACCTTGGTAATTATTATCAGTATGACAAACAATGATACTGCTGAAATTTCCTGGAAATTTATTATCAGTATAATGAACACATGATACTCCTTGATAGTTTACCTGGTAAGTAATTACATTAAAATGACAACAATGAATTGATCTGATAGTTTACCTGGTAATTATTATCCATTATATGGACAACAATGATACTGCTGATAGTTTACCTGGTAATTATTACCAGTATAATGACAACAATGATACTGCTGATAGTTTACCACTGCTTAATTATTACCCAGTAAATGACAACAATGAAACTGCTAATATTACCTGTAATTATCACCAGTATCATGAAAACAATGAATACTGCTGATAGTTTACCTGGAATTATTACAAGTATAATGACAACAATGAACTGCTGATAGTTTACCTGGTAATTGTTTACCAGTATAATGACAACAATGATATTGCGATATTTACCTGGTAAGTATTATCATATAATGACCAACAATGATACTGCTGATAGTTTTTAAACCTGGTAAATTAAACGCAGTATAATGAGCATACAAGATACTGCTTGACAGAATTACCTGGTAAATATTACCAGTAAATGACATACAATGATAACGCTGATAGTTTACCTTGGTAATTATCACCAGTATAATGAAAACAATGAGACTGCTGATAGATTGGGGGGGGGGGTTTTTACCTGGTAATTATTACCAGTATCATGACAACAATGATACTGCTGATAGTTTTTACCTGGTAATTGTTTACCAGTATAATACAACATGATACTGCTGATAGTTTACCTGGTAATTATAACTCAGTATGACAATAATAATACAGCTGAATAGTTTTTACCGGCTATTATTACCAGTATAATGACAACAATGAAACTGCCCCGATAGTTTACCTGGTAATTATAACCAGTATAGAATGACAACATGATACTGCTGATATTTACCTGTAATTATCACTAGTATGATGACAACTATGATACTGGCTGATAGTTTACCTGGTAATTTAATACCAGTATAATTGACAACAATGATACTGCTGATTAGTTTACCCTGTAATTATTACCATAAAATGACAACAATGAACTGGACTGATAGTTTACCCGGTAAATACCAGTATAATACAACAACGATTACTGCTGATAGTTTACCCCTGGTAATTATCACCAGTATAATGACAATGATACTCCTGATAGTTTACCTGTAATTACCAGAATAATGACAACAATGTACTGCCGAAATTTTACCTGGTAATTATCAGTAACATGACAACAATTGATACTGCCCTGATAGTTTTTACCTGGTAATTATTACCATGTATAATGACAACAATGATACTGCTGGATAGTTTTTACCTGGTAATTAATACCAGTTTAAATGACAGACAACAATGATACTGCTGATAGCTTACCTGGTAATTATTAAGAGTATAATGACAATAAATAACTGCCTGATAGTTTACCTGGTAATTATTATCAGTATAATGAACAACAATGATACTGCTGATAGTTTGACCTATAATTATTATCAGTAATAATATGACAACAATGATACTGCTTGATATTTACCGTTAATTTAATTACCATTATAATGACAACAAAGATACTGCTGATAGTTTAACCTGGTAATTATCACCAGTAAAATGACAATAATGATACTGCTGAAAAGTTTACCTGGTAAATTATTAACCAGTATAATGACAACAATGATACTGCTTCAAAGTTTACCTGGTAATTAATTACCAGTATAATGACAACAATGATACGGCTGATAGTTACCTGTAATTATTACCAGTAATAATGACGAACAATAATACTGCTGATTAGTTTACCTGGTAATTATTACCAGTACTAATGACAACATGACTGTCTGAAAGTTTACCTGGTAATTATTACCAGTATAAGTGACCAATAAATACTGCTGATAGTTTACCTGGTAATTATCACCATATAATGACAACATGATACTGCTGATAGTTTACCTGGTAATTATTACCATATAATGACAACTATGATACTGCTGATAAGTTTTCCTGGAATTATTACCAGTATAATGACAACAATGATACTGGAGCTGATAGTTTACCTGTAATTTATTATCAGTATAATGACAACAATGAACTGCTGATAGTTTACCTGGTAATTATTACAGCATAATGAAAAATCAATGATTACTGCTATAGTTTACCCTGGTAATTATTACCAGAGAATACAACAAATGAAACTGCTGATAGTTTACCTGGTAATTATTCCATTATAATGACAACAATGATACTGCCGATAGTTTACCTGGTAATTATTACACAGTATATGACATCAATGATACAGCTGATAGTTTACCTGGTATTATTACCAGTATAAATGACAACAATGATACAGCTGACAGTTTAAGACCTGGTAATTATTACCATATAATGACAACAATGATACTGCTGATAGTTTACCTGGAAATTATACCAGTAATAATACAACAATAATTACTGCTGATAGTTTTACCTGGTAAATTAAAAAAAAATAATCCACCAGGTTAAAAAATTTTAAAAAATACAACAATAATACTGCTGATCGTTTTTACCTGGTAATTATCACCAGTATATGACAACAAAGTACGCTGGATAGTTTACACATGTAATTATCACCAGTATAATGACAACAATAAATACTGCTTATAGTTTACCGTGTAATTATTACCAAGTATAATGACAACCAATAATACTGCAGATAGTTTACCTGGTAATTATTACCAGGTATGAATGACAACAATGATACTGCAGATTGCGTTTACCTGGTAATTATACCAAGTATAGATATGACAACAATGAATACTGCTGATATCCTACACCAGGTTGGGTATGTAACAAGGATTACCAGATAATGCAACAATGATATATCTGCAGATAGTTTACATGGTAATTATTACCAGTATAATGACAACATGATACTGCTGATAGTTTACCTGGTAATTCTTAAACAGTATAATGATCAACAAAGATCCTGGTGATATGTTTACCTGGTAATTATTACCAGTAAGTGACAATGATACTGCAGATAGTTTAACCTGGTAATTATCACCAGTAAATGACAACAATGATACTGCGGATCAGTATTACCTGGTAATTATCACCAGTATAATGACAACAATAATACTGCTGATAGTTTACCTTGTAATTATTACCATGTATAATGACCAACAATAATCTGCTGATATTTTACCAGGTAATTATTAACAGTATAATGACAACAATAATATCTGCTGATAGTTTTACCTGGTAAATATTACCAGTTATAATGACAACAAATAATACTGCTGATAGTTTACCCTGGTAATTATTTAACCAGTATAATGACAACAATAATACAGCTGATAGTTACTGGTATTATTACCAGATAGATGACAACAATAAAACTGCTGAATAGTTTTACTGGGATTATTACCAGTATAAAGACAACAATAATACTGCTTGAAAGTTTACCTGTAATTATTACCAGTATGATATGACAAAAATAATACTGCTGATAGTTTACCTTGTAAATTATTACCAATAGAATGACAACAATGAATACTGCTGATAGTTTAACACTGGTAGATTATATACCATATAATGACAACAATGATACTGCTGAAGTTTTACGTGGTAATTATTATTCAGTATGACAAACAATAATACTGCTGATAGTTTACCTGTTAATTATTACCAGTATAATGAACAACAATAAACTGCGATAGTTTATCAGGTAATTAATTACCAGTAAGGACAACAATAATACTTGCTGATAGTTTACCTGGTAATTAATTACCAGTATAATGACAACAATAATACTGCTGATAGTATTACCTGGTAATTATTTTTTTAAACCATATAATGACAACAATGATACTGCTGATAGTTTACTGGTAATTATTACCAGTATAATGACAACAATAATACTGCTGATAGTTACACTGGAAATTAGTACAAGTAATATGACAACAATAATGACTGCTGTAGTTTATCATGTAAAATTTATTACCAGTAGACACAATAAACTGCTGATAGTTTTACCGTTAATTACCAGTATAATACACAAGTAATACTGCTAACACGTAGTTTACCAGTAATTATACCAGTATAAAAATGACAACAATATATACTGCTGATAGTTTACCTGGTTAATTATACAGTATAATGACAACAATAAACTGCTTATAGTTTTAACCTGGTAATTATTAACCAGTATCAATGACAAAACAATAATACTGCTGATAGTTTACCTGTAAATATTACCAGTATAATGACAACAATGGATGGACTGCTGAAGTTTACACTGGTAATTATTACCAGTATAATGACAACAATAATACTGCTGATAGTTTACCTGGTAATTATTACCAGTATAATGACAACAATAATCTGCTGATAGTTTACCTGTAATTATTACCATATAATGACACAATCAATACTGCTGATAGTTTACCTGGTAAATATTACCAGTATAAAGACAACAATAATACTGCTGATAGTTTACCTGGAATTATTACCAGTATAATAAACAACAATAATACTGCGTGAAAGTTTACCTGGATAATTATTACCATATAATGACAACATAATACTGCTGATATTTACCTGGTAATTATTACCAGTCATAATGACAACAATAATACTGCTGATAGTTTTAAACCTGGTAATTATTATACCATATAAAGACAACAATGACTATGCTGATAGTTTACCTGGTAATTATTACCAGTATAAGACAACAATAATACTGCTAATAGTTTAACCGTGGTAATTATTACCAGTATAATGACAACAATAATACTGCTGATAGTTTTCACCTGGTAATTATTTACCAGTATAATTGACAACAATAATACTGCTGATATTTAAACCTGGTAAGTTATTACCAGTATAATTACAACAATAATACTGCTGATAGTTTACCCTGGTAATTATTACAGTATAATGAAAACAATGATACTGCTGAAAGTTTACCTGGTAATTACCCAGTATAATGTACAACAATAATAACTGCTGATAGTTTACTGGAATTATTACAGTATAAATGACAACAATGATACTGCTGATAGTTTACTGGTAAATTATTACCAGTATAATGACAACAATAATACTGCTGATAGTTTTACCTGGTAATGTATTACCAAGTATAATGACAACCAATGATGCTGCATGAAGTTTACCTGGTAATTTATTACCAAAAAATGACAACCAATAATACTGCTGATATTTACCTGGTAATTATTAACCAGTATAATGGACAACAAAATACTGCTGTTAGTTTACCTGGTAATTATTACCATATAATGACAACAATAAAACTGTCTGATAGTTTACACTGTTAAATTATTTACCAGTATAATGACAACAATAATACTGGCTGATAGTTTACCTGGTAAATTATACCAGTATAATTACAACAATAATACTGCTGATAGTATTACCTGGTAATTATAACCAGTATAATGACAATCAATAATACTGCTGATAGTTTTACCTGTTAATTTATTACCAGTATAAATGACAACAATGATACTGCTGATAGTATTACCAAACCCCGCTGGTAATTATTACCAGTATAATACAACAATAAAACTGGCTGATAGTTTTAGCTGGTAATTATTACCAGTATAGAGACATGAATACTGCTGAAAGTTTACTACCTGGTAATGTATTACGCAGTATAATGACAACAATGGTACGCTGATAGTTTTACCTGTAATTATTACCTAGTATAATGACAACAATGATGGCTGCTGATAAGTTTACCTGGTAAATATTACCAGTATAATGACAACAATAATACTGCTGATAGTTTCCTGGTAATTATTACCAGTATAATGACAACAATAATACTGCTGATATTTACCTTGTAATTATTACCAGTAATGACAACAATAATACTGCTGATAGTTTACCCTGGAAATATTACCAGTATAATGACAACAATAATACTGCTGATAGTTTACCTGTAATTAATTACCAGTATAAAAATGACAACTAAATAATACTGCTGATAGTCTACCTGGTAATTATTACCAGTCTAATGACAACAATTAAACTGCTGATAGTTTACCCTGGTAATTATTACCAGTATAATGAACAACAATAATACTGCTGATAGTTTTAGCTGGTAATTAATTACCAGTATAATGACAACAATGAGACTGCAGATAGTTTTAACCTGGTAATTATTACCAGTATAATGACAACAATAAACTGCTGATAAGTTTCAGTACTGGTAATTACCAGTATAATGAACGAACAAAGATACTGCGGAAGTTTACCCTGGTAATGATTACCATGTATAACGACAACAATAATACTGCTGAAAGTTTAGCTGGTAAATATTATTATTACCAGTATAATGACCAACATGAAACTGCTGATAGTTACCTGTAATTTTTACCATATAATGACAACAATAAAACTGCCTGAAAGGTTACCTGGTAATTATTACCAGTAAATGACAACAATGAAAGGCTGATAGTTTTACCTGGTAATTAATTACCATATAATGAACAACAATAATACTGCTGATAGATTTACCATGGTAATTATTACCAGTAAAATTGAAAAAAAAAGCAACAAATGATGCTGCTGATAGTTTACCTGTAATTATTACCAGAAATAAAGACAACAATAATACTGCTGATAGTTTACCTTGGCATTAATACCAGTATAATGACACAATAATACTGTCAGATAGTTTACCTTTAATTATTAACCAGTATAATTGAAATAATACTGCTGATGGGGTGATGTTTACCTGGTAATTATTACCAGTATAAATGACAACACTAATACTGCTTGATAGTTAACCTGGTAATATTACCATATAATGAACAACAATAATGACAGCTTGATAGTTTAACCTGGTAATATTACAGTATAATGACAACAATAATACAGCTGATATTTACCTGGTACTTATTACCAGTATAAGACAACAATGATACTGCTGATAGTTTACACTGGTAATTATTACAGTAAAATGACAACAATAATACTTGCTATAGTTTTAGCAGGTAATTATTACCAGTATAGATGACACAATAGATACTGCTGATATTTAGCTGTAATTATTACCAGTATAATGACAACACATTGATACTGACTGATAGTTTAACCTGTAATTAATTTACCAGTAAAATGACAACAATGATGCTGGCTGATAGTTACCTTGTAATTTATTACCAGTATAATGACTACAATAATACTGCTGATAGTTTACCAGGTAATTATTACCGAAGTATAAAAAGACAACAATAATACTGTGGATATGTTTACCTGGTAATTATTACCAGTATAATGACAACCAATAATACTGCCTGATATTTTAACCCTGGTAATTAGTACCAGTATAATGACAACAATGATTACAGCTGATAGATTACCCTGGTAAATATTACCAGTAAAATGACAACAATGAAACTGCTGATAGTTTACCTGGTAATTATACTCAGATAAATGACAACAATAATACTGCTGATGGGGGGGGTTTACTGTTAATTATTACCAGTATAATGACAACAATGATACTGCTGATAGATTTTACCTGGTAATTATTACCAGTATAATGACAACCAATTAATACAGCTGATAGTTTACCTGTAAATTCTTACAGTATAATGACAACAATGAATACTGCTGATAGTTTAACCATGGTAATTATTTACCTAGTAAATGACAACAATAAACAGCTGAAGTTTACCTGGTAATTATCACCTTATAATGACAACATAAACTGCTGATAGTTTACCTGTAATTATTACCATATAATGACACAATAATACTGCTGATAGTTTACCTGGTAATTATCACCAGTATAATGACAACAATAATACTGCTGATAGTTTACCTGGTAATACATACTCAGTATAATGACAACAATAATACTGCTGATGTTTAACCTGGTAATTATTATTACCATATCATGACAACAATAATAACAGCTGATAGTTTAACCTGGTAATTATACCAGTAAATTACAACAATGATACTGGCTGATATTAGTACAGGTAAATTAAATTACCAGTAAAATGACAACAATGATACTGATGATTATTTACCCTGGTAATTATTACCAGTATAATGACAACAATAATACTGCTGAAAGTTACCTGGTAATTATTACCATATAATGACAACAATAAACTGCTGATAGTAACCTGGTAATTATTACCAGTAAAATGACAACAATGATACTGCTGATAAGTTTACCTGGTAATTATTACCAGTATAATTGACAACAATAATACTGCTGATAGTTTTACCCCAGTAATTATTACATATAATGACAACAATAATATGCTGATAGTTTACGCTGGTAATTATTAACCAGTATAAGACAACACATGATACTTGCGATAGTTTACCTGGAAATTATTACCATATATATTGACAACAATAATACTGCTGAAAGTTTACCTGGTAAGTTATTACCAGTATAATGGGGGACAACAAAACTACTGCTGATAGTTTATTACCTGGTAATATCACCATATAATGAAAACAATATAATACTGCTGATGAGTTTACCTGTATTAGTTACCAGAATAATGAACAACAATGATACTGCTGATAGTTTACCTGGTAATTATTACCATTAGAATGACAACAATTGAACGCTGATGTTACCTGGTAATTATAACCATCTAATTGACAAAACAATAATACTGCTGATAGTTTACCTGGTAATTATTACCATATAAGACAACAATGATACTGGCAGATAGTTTAACCTGTATTATTACCAGTATAATGACAACAATAATACTGCAGGATAGTTATCCTGGCAATTATTTACCATATAATGAACAACTATATTAACTGCTGAAAGTTTACTGGTTAATTATTACCAGTAAATGACAACAATGATACTGCGATAGTTTACCTATGTAATTATTACCAGTAAATAAGATAAAACAACAATATATACCTGCTGATTGATACCTGGTAATTATTACATATAATTGACAACAATAATACTGCTGATAGTTCATTTGACCCTGGTACTTATTACCAGTATAAGACAACAATAAACACTGCTGATAGTAACCTGGTAATTATTACCAGTATAATGACAACAATAATACTGGTAGAGAGTTTTACCTGGGTAATTATTACCAGTATAATGACAACAATAATACTGCTGAAGTAGTTTACCTTGTATTATTACCAATAATGAGCAACAATAATACTGCTGATAGTTTACCTGGAGTTATTTCCAGTAAGTAAAGACAAAATAATAACTGCTGATAGTTTTACCTGGTAATTATTACCAGTATCCTGTACAACAATGATACTGGCTGATAGTTTACCTGGTAATTATTACCATATAAATGACAACATATAATACTGCTGAATAGTTTTACCTGTAATTAATACCAGTATAAAGACAACAATATACTGCTGATAGATTACCTGGTAATTATATACCAGTATAAATGGAACAACGAATGTCGATACTGCTGATAGTTTACCTGGTAATTATTACCAGTATAAGCACAACAAAATACTGCTGATATTTGAGTCCTGGTATTAAATCAGTTCTCGCTCAGTAATTTAGTTCACAAAAACTTGTATTAATACTTTGTGTTTGGTATACTTATAGACCAACATTAACACAGGTTAATAAAACTCACTTGTTAACAGTAGAATAACATTTAAACAAATTAACAAACCACTGCTCAAGGTGACGACTAACTCTGTTTTAAAAATATTTCATACAACATTGTTGACCAAACGCTAACTCTGTAAAACAAACTCTTACAAACTTTTAAGAAGCTATCTTATTTTAAAATTCACTATTACTTACTGAAATAATTACTGTAAAGAATCTAATCTCAAGGAAAACAATATGATATATAAAAATGAATGTGTTTAGCCATATTTCTGAGTCATATTGGAACCAATACGTACAAACAACAACATGCAGAATGGTCCCAACACTTCTAATACCTAATGATGGAACTGATGAACAGCTAAAGCTGTATGCTTACATAGAGGGAGTAGATTACGATCTTGGGTTGTCAGTCTAGCAGTCTGAGAACAAGTATACGAAAAGAACTTTCATGAACATTATTTTACGTTAAGACTTAGTGAGACTGACACACATAAGATAAAGATTTCGTCCGGAATTTTAACCCCCGAGTAGCCACCCAGGAATAACCCAAAAAAAGTCAGTCCGTCATCGAGGACGTCCCTAACTTATTTCCTGGTGTCCTTAATCTGTCCCCCCCAGGATCACCCACACCAGTCGACTAACACCCAGGTACCTATTTGCTGCTAGGTGAACAGGACAACAGGTGTAAGGAAACGTGTCGAAATGTTTCCACCCGCCGGGAATCGAACCCGGGCCCTCCGTGTGTGAAGCGGGAGCTTTAGCCACCAGGCCACCGGAAGCCACCGGGCCATCGGGCCATCTATCATCAGTCCATCATGCAGGAGGAGCCACATGTCTATTTATTTATTTTATTTATTTATTAATTTGAACATGATACAGGGAAATACAGAAGAATACAGTTAAGTGCAGCATGCCAAAGCCACTTGTATGCAGAGCATTATGGGCAGGCTTAAAATTAACTTAAGATTAACCAAGCAATGATATATTCAGTGGTATAACATTATTGTAAACAGATAACAATTAAGCACAAATGAGTATTACAAAGACAGGTCATATGGTAATTTACTGTGTTGCTGTATAATCAGTAGAATGGAGTATTCTGTTAGGTAATGTAATTAAAAAATAAAGTTAGATTGGGTCATAGGTTTAACATTTATGTGATACAATTATGAGAAACATTCATGATATACAATTTATAAGATACAATTATTCAGTATTTATTTGGTTGTGGGTGAGTAAATGATCTTTGAGAAGACATGTGGAAAATACTATATATTTTCCAGAAATACAGTAGTTATATGTAAATTGATGGCTATACTGTATTTAATAAAAATTTGTTATAAAAAATGGGATGAAGCTGCGCATGCGCAGAAGAAACTCGAAAATGTTTTTTTTTTTTTAATTGAGTAACAAACGTTAGTGAATACTGGGAAGAATTTTCGTGCTCTAGAGGTAAAATTGGGCTGACAACTCTCAAATAGGAGCTGAAATTGTTGGATGTGCATTCCTGCATAACTTGAGATATCAGGCGACGGGACAAGACAGCTCCAGGAACCTCAGATAAGTCTATTAATGTTCAACTCTGGTCAGTGTTATTTTCAAGTATAGACAGTGAGGTTTTCTGAGTACGATACCTGGAGTTTACCTGGAGAGAGTTCCGGGGGTCAACGCCCCCGCGGCCCAGTCTGTGACCAGGCCTCCTGGTGGATCAGAGCCTGATCAACCAGGCTGTTGCTGCTGGCTGCGCGCAAACCAACGTACGAGCCACAGCCCGGCTGATCAGGAACTGACTTTAGGTGCTTGTCCAGTGCCAGCTTGAAGACTGCCAGGGGTCTGTTGGTAATCCCCCTTATGTGTGCTGGGAGGCAGTTGAACAGTCTCGGGCCCCTGACACTTATTGTATGGTCTCTTAACGTGCTAGTGACACCCCTGCTTTTCATTGGGGGGATGGTGCATCGTCTGCCAAGTCTTTTGCTTTCGTAGTGAGTGATTTTCGTGTGCAAGTTCGGTACTAGTCCCTCTAGGATTTTCCAGGTGTATATAATCATGTATCTCTCCCGCCTGCGTTCCAGGGAATACAGGTTTAGGAACCTCAAGCGCTCTCAGTAATTGAGGTGTTTTATCTCCGTTATGCACGCCGTGAAAGTTCTCTGTACATTTTCTAGGTCGGCAATTTCACCTGCCTTGAAAGGTGCTGTTAGTGTGCAGCAATATTCCAGCCTAGATAGAACAAGTGACCTGAAGAGTGTCATCATGGGCTTGGCCTCCCTAGTTTTGAAGGTTCTCTTATCCATCCTGTCATTTTTCTAGCAGATGCGATTGATACAATGTTATGGTCCTTGAAGGTGAGATCCTCCGACATAATCACTCCCAGGTCTTTGACGTTGGTGTTTCGCTCTATTTTGTGGCCAGAATTTGTTTTGTACTGTGATGAAGATTTAATTTCCTCATGTTACCATATCTGAGTAATTGAAATTTCTCATTGTTGAACTTCATATTGTTTTCTGCAGCCCACTGAAAGATTTGGTTGATGTCCGCCTGGAGCCTTGCAGTGTCTGCAATGGAAGACACTGTCATGCAGATTCGGGTGTCATCTGCAAAGGAAGACACGGTGCTGTGGCTGACATCCTTGTCTATGTCGGATATGAGGATGAGGAACAAGATGGGAGCGAGTACTGTGCCTTGTGGAACAGAGCTTTTCACCGTAGCTGCCTCGGACTTTACTCTGTTGACGACTACTCTCTGTGTTCTGTTAGTGAGGAAATTATAGATCCATCGACCGACTTTTCCTGTTATTCCTTTAGCACGCATTTTGTGCGCTATTACGCCATGGTCAACATCAAAGCTGCTTTCATAGAAAACCTGGAAGCTTTCTACAACAGATGGGAACATAAAAAGTCTGGGCTGAATGGTACTGCCCTTGATACTGGCCATGTAGTCAGAAACTGTAAGGCTGGAGATGATGTCCTGGTAGTCAGTAAATGGGGGGCTGATAGTGATGTCCTGGGAGACAGTAATGGTGAAGCTGGAGGTGCTGTCCTGGGAGACAGTAATGGTGAAGCTGGAGGTGCTGTCCTGGGAGACAGTAATGGTGAAGCTGGAGATGCTGTCCTGGGAGACAGTAATGGTGAAGCTGGAGATTTTGTCCAGGTAGTCGGGAATTATACGCAGGAAGGAATACATAAAATGACCTCATAGGGGACAGGAGCCATAGTAGGGAAACAAGTGTAGTCAAAGATAAGATAAAACCAATATTGCAAACTAGAAATACCGCAGGAAATAGCAAACAAGAGGACTCCACTAGCAATAGTGAGGATATATTACCAAAAACAACTGGTGGGAGCTCCATTGTTGGTGTTAGGGAGGATAGAAGTAAGACAGGGAAACATGCACCAACAGGGAATACAGTCACAGAACCCAAGGCAAACGGAAACCAAGCCTGTGCACATACTATGCACTCGGTATCTGCTGGCATGGGAAATTTGGAAAAACAGATGGGACGTGCAACTATGACCACCCTAGAAAATGCCATGCCCATATGACAACAGGAAAATGCAAACTCCCTTCCTGTAAGCTTTTTCACCCTGAACTGTGTACCTCTTCAGTACGGGAAAGACTGTGCTATAACTTAAATTGCCAGGCATACCATCTAAAGGGGACAAAAAGATACAAAACATCCAGGCCATGGGAATACCTGGGTAGCCACAGCCACTCAAGAGGGAGAGGTTTTTTAGTGCCAGGAAGGAAAAAAAACTGGCAGGAAATGGCAGAAATCGTACACCAAATCCAGTCATTCCTGGAGTGGAACCACCAGTCGATGACCTCCACTCCAAACCAACAGATACAGATACTAATGCCGGAAAAAAATTCCCCCCCAGTACCAACAATACCACCATCCGATAACATTCTTCTTTGCAATATACAGGGTCTAAAGCCAGCAACAAACAACAAAATACCTTTCATCCGTGGACTGCTTGCAGAGGCAAAGGCAATGTTCGCGGCTTTCACTGAGACCCACATAAAGGATCATTTGGGACAACGAAATATGGATCCCAGGTTACAACCTATACAGATGTGACAGAGTGAACAGGCAAAAGGGGGGGGGGTTGGCCTGTACATTGCAGAGTCACTTGTTGGCACAGAACTGCTAAATGCCCCCAAATGATGTAGGGGAAGTTTTAGCAGTAAAGGTCGAGAACCAAAACCTAGTAATTGTGGTAGTCTACAAGCCTCCACATGCAACATCCCAGCAATTCCAGGAACAGCTGTTAAAAATTGACCACTGTCTGGAAAACTTTCCAGCTCCTGCACCCAACATCTTGCTCCTGGGGGATTTCAACTTAAGGCACCTAAAATGGAGGAATATAGCAAATAATATTGTTGCAGTAATAACACCAGGAGGCAGCTCTGATGAAAACTCACACTCACGCGAGCTTTTAAATCTCTGCACAAAATTCAATTTAAACCAGCAAATAATAGAGCCTACTAGACTGGAGAATACACTAGACCTCATCTTCACTAACAATGATGATCTGATAAGAAATGTCACCATATCAAGAACAATATACTCAGATCACAACATAATTGAGGTTCAGTCATGTATGCGTGGAGCCCCAGACCGACATAATGAGATTAGTCACGAGGGAGCATTCACCAAATTCAACTTCAATAACAAAAACATAAAGTGGGACCAAGTAAACCAAGTCCTAACCGATATAAGCTGGGAAGATATGCTAAGCAACACAGACCCCAACTTATGCCTAGAACAGATTAACTCGGTGGCACTCGATGTATGCACAAGGCTTATTCCTCTAAGAAAAAGGAGGAGTAGATGTAAAACAGAAAGAGACAGGCTCCCTTTACAGGCGACGGAAAAGAATAACAGAGCGGCTAAAAGAGGTCAATATATCTGAAATGCGTAGGGAGACACTGGTCAGAGAAATAGCAAGCATCGAACTTAAGCTAAAAGAATCCTATAGGAGTCAGGAATCGCGGGAAGAACTAAAAGCCATAAATGAAATCGAAAGAAACCCAAAGTATTTCTTCTTCTATGCCAAATCAAAATCGAGAACAACGTCCAGTATTGGGCCCCTACTTAAACAAGATGGGTCCTACACAGATGACAGCAAGGAAATGAGTGAGCTACTCAAGTCCCAATATGACTCAGTTTTTAGCAAGCCGCTAACCAGACTGAGAGTCGAAGATCAAAATGAATTTTTTATGAGAGAGCCACAAAATTTTATTAAAACAAGCCT